>JAQOWZ010000248.1:0-86962 GCA_035578165.1 Stenolophus ochropezus | reverse complement strand
ACGCGCTATCTCAGAGTTTTAATCAGTTTGTTGATTTCTTAGTTCAGTTTACCCTGTTTCAATCTAATCTAATTATTAATTAAATCTAACTAAGCTTAACATATTATAACGTTTCCTACACTTTTTGCGATATTAAAAAAAACACTATAAGTAAACGAGATATATCTTTTTCATTGTTACTGCATGTTAGTACGTGCTAAGTGCTTCCATTTTATATCGAGCATAACATAAGTTTTTGTTTTATAGCTTGACTTATGTTGCCTAGCGTACATTAATCTAATCTAAATTAACTTAAACTAGTGACAGAGACATATATGAATATTTAAGCTATAAATGCTTTGTAAAATAGTAGAAATATTGGACTTAGAATAAATTTGATGCATAATTTTTAATTGCAGAACTAATTCATGTAAATTTATATGATATTAATGGAAGTTTGTATACAAATGTTGAGAAATATTTTAAAAAGTTATATTTATACGTTATATTAATTGTGCTTGTTTATAAGGTTATAAACATGACTTTCCAGCTTCCGTTTTAATCAGTTTGTGGATTTCTTAGTTCAGTTTACGCTGTTTCAATTTAATCTAATTTATAATTAAATCTAACTAAGCTTAACATAATATAACGTTTCCTACACTTTTTGCGATATTAAAAAAAACACTATAAGTAAACGAGATAAATCTTTTTTATTGTTACTGCATGTTAGTACGTGCTAAGTGCTTCCATTTTATATCGAGCATAACATAAGTTTTTGTTTTAAAGCTTGACTTATGTTGCCTAGCGTACATTAATCTAATCTAAATTAACTTAAACTAGTGACAGAGACATATATGAATATTTAAGCTATAAATGCTTTGTAAAATAGTAGAAATATTGGACTTAGAATAAATTTGATGCATAATTTTTAATTGCAGAACTAATTCATGTAAATTTATATGATATTAATGGAAGTTTGTATACAAATGTTGAGAAATATTTTAAAAAGTTATATTTATACGTTATATTAATTGTGCTTGTTTATAAGGTTATAAACATGACTTTCCAGCTTCCGTTTTAATCAGTTTGTTGATTTCTTAGTTCAGTTTACCCTGTTTCAATCTAATCTAATTTATAATTAAATCTAACTAAGCTTAACATAATATAACGTTTCCTACACTTTTTGCGATATTAAAAAAAACACTATAAGTAAACGAGATAAATCTTTTTTATTGTTACTGCATGTTAGTACGTGCTAAGTGCTTCCATTTTATATCGAGCATAACATAATTTTTTGTTTTAAAGCTTGACTTATGTTGCCTAGCGTACATTAATCTAATCTAAATTAACTTAAACTAGTGACAGAGACATATATGAATATTTAAGCTATAAATGCTTTGTAAAATAGTAGAAATATTGGACTTAGAATAAATTTGATGCATAATTTTTAATTGCAGAACTAATTCATGTAAATTTATATGATATTAATGGAAGTTTGTATACAAATGTTGAGAAATATTTTAAAAAGTTATATTTATACGTTATATTAATTGTGCTTGTTTATAAGGTTATAAACATGACTTTCCAGCTTCCGTTTTAATCAGTTTGTTGATTTCTTAGTTCAGTTTACCCTGTTTCAATCTAATCTAATTATTAATTAAATCTAACTAAGCTTAACATATTATAACGTTTCCTACACTTTTTGCGATATTAAAAAAAACACTATAAGTAAACGAGATATATCGTTTTCATTGTTACTGCATGTTAGTACGTGCTAAGTGCTTCCATTTTATATCGAGCATAACATAAGTTTTTGTTTTATAGCTTGACTTATGTTGCCTAGCGTACATTAATCTAATCTAAATTAACTTAAACTAGTGACAGAGACATATATGAATATTTAAGCTATAAATGCTTTGTAAAATAGTAGAAATATTGGACTTAGAATAAATTTGATGCATAATTTTTAATTGCAGAACTAATTCATGTAAATTTATATGATATTAATGGAAGTTTGTATACAAATGTTGAGAAATATTTTAAAAAGTTATATTTATACGTTATATTAATTGTGCTTGTTTATAAGGTTATAAACATGACTTTCCAGCTTCCGTTTTAATCAGTTTGTGGATTTCTTAGTTCAGTTTACGCTGTTTCAATTTAATCTAATTTATAATTAAATCTAACTAAGCTTAACATAATATAACGTTTCCTACACTTTTTGCGATATTAAAAAAAACACTATAAGTAAACGAGATAAATCTTTTTTATTGTTACTGCATGTTAGTACGTGCTAAGTGCTTCCATTTTATATCGAGCATAACATAAGTTTTTGTTTTAAAGCTTGACTTATGTTGCCTAGCGTACATTAATCTAATCTAAATTAACTTAAACTAGTGACAGAGACATATATGAATATTTAAGCTATAAATGCTTTGTAAAATAGTAGAAATATTGGACTTAGAATAAATTTGATGCATAATTTTTAATTGCAGAACTAATTCATGTAAATTTATATGATATTAATGGAAGTTTGTATACAAATGTTGAGAAATATTTTAAAAAGTTATATTTATACGTTATATTAATTGTGCTTGTTTATAAGGTTATAAACATGACTTTCCAGCTTCCGTTTTAATCAGTTTGTTGATTTCTTAGTTCAGTTTACCCTGTTTCAATCTAATCTAATTTATAATTAAATCTAACTAAGCTTAACATAATATAACGTTTCCTACACTTTTTGCGATATTAAAAAAAACACTATAAGTAAACGAGATAAATCTTTTTTATTGTTACTGCATGTTAGTACGTGCTAAGTGCTTCCATTTTATATCGAGCATAACATAATTTTTTGTTTTAAAGCTTGACTTATGTTGCCTAGCGTACATTAATCTAATCTAAATTAACTTAAACTAGTGACAGAGACATATATGAATATTTAAGCTATAAATGCTTTGTAAAATAGTAGAAATATTGGACTTAGAATAAATTTGATGCATAATTTTTAATTGCAGAACTAATTCATGTAAATTTATATGATATTAATGGAAGTTTGTATACAAATGTTGAGAAATATTTTAAAAAGTTATATTTATACGTTATATTAATTGTGCTTGTTTATAAGGTTATAAACATGACTTTCCAGCTTCCGTTTTAATCAGTTTGTTGATTTCTTAGTTCAGTTTACCCTGTTTCAATCTAATCTAATTATTAATTAAATCTAACTAAGCTTAACATATTATAACGTTTCCTACACTTTTTGCGATATTAAAAAAAACACTATAAGTAAACGAGATATATCTTTTTCATTGTTACTGCATGTTAGTACGTGCTAAGTGCTTCCATTTTATATCGAGCATAACATAAGTTTTTGTTTTATAGCTTGACTTATGTTGCCTAGCGTACATTAATCTAATCTAAATTAACTTAAACTAGTGACAGAGACATATATGAATATTTAAGCTATAAATGCTTTGTAAAATAGTAGAAATATTGGACTTAGAATAAATTTGATGCATAATTTTTAATTGCAGAACTAATTCATGTAAATTTATATGATATTAATGGAAGTTTGTATACAAATGTTGAGAAATATTTTAAAAAGTTATATTTATACGTTATATTAATTGTGCTTGTTTATAAGGTTATAAACATGACTTTCCAGCTTCCGTTTTAATCAGTTTGTGGATTTCTTAGTTCAGTTTACGCTGTTTCAATTTAATCTAATTTATAATTAAATCTAACTAAGCTTAACATAATATAACGTTTCCTACACTTTTTGCGATATTAAAAAAAACACTATAAGTAAACGAGATAAATCTTTTTTATTGTTACTGCATGTTAGTACGTGCTAAGTGCTTCCATTTTATATCGAGCATAACATAAGTTTTTGTTTTAAAGCTTGACTTATGTTGCCTAGCGTACATTAATCTAATCTAAATTAACTTAAACTAGTGACAGAGACATATATGAATATTTAAGCTATAAATGCTTTGTAAAATAGTAGAAATATTGGACTTAGAATAAATTTGATGCATAATTTTTAATTGCAGAACTAATTCATGTAAATTTATATGATATTAATGGAAGTTTGTATACAAATGTTGAGAAATATTTTAAAAAGTTATATTTATACGTTATATTAATTGTGCTTGTTTATAAGGTTATAAACATGACTTTCCAGCTTCCGTTTTAATCAGTTTGTTGATTTCTTAGTTCAGTTTACCCTGTTTCAATCTAATCTAATTTATAATTAAATCTAACTAAGCTTAACATAATATAACGTTTCCTACACTTTTTGCGATATTAAAAAAAACACTATAAGTAAACGAGATAAATCTTTTTTATTGTTACTGCATGTTAGTACGTGCTAAGTGCTTCCATTTTATATCGAGCATAACATAATTTTTTGTTTTAAAGCTTGACTTATGTTGCCTAGCGTACATTAATCTAATCTAAATTAACTTAAACTAGTGACAGAGACATATATGAATATTTAAGCTATAAATGCTTTGTAAAATAGTAGAAATATTGGACTTAGAATAAATTTGATGCATAATTTTTAATTGCAGAACTAATTCATGTAAATTTATATGATATTAATGGAAGTTTGTATACAAATGTTGAGAAATATTTTAAAAAGTTATATTTATACGTTATATTAATTGTGCTTGTTTATAAGGTTATAAACATGACTTTCCAGCTTCCGTTTTAATCAGTTTGTTGATTTCTTAGTTCAGTTTACCCTGTTTCAATCTAATCTAATTATTAATTAAATCTAACTAAGCTTAACATATTATAACGTTTCCTACACTTTTTGCGATATTAAAAAAAACACTATAAGTAAACGAGATATATCTTTTTCATTGTTACTGCATGTTAGTACGTGCTAAGTGCTTCCATTTTATATCGAGCATAACATAAGTTTTTGTTTTATAGCTTGACTTATGTTGCCTAGCGTACATTAATCTAATCTAAATTAACTTAAACTAGTGACAGAGACATATATGAATATTTAAGCTATAAATGCTTTGTAAAATAGTAGAAATATTGGACTTAGAATAAATTTGATGCATAATTTTTAATTGCAGAACTAATTCATGTAAATTTATATGATATTAATGGAAGTTTGTATACAAATGTTGAGAAATATTTTAAAAAGTTATATTTATACGTTATATTAATTGTGCTTGTTTATAAGGTTATAAACATGACTTTCCAGCTTCCGTTTTAATCAGTTTGTGGATTTCTTAGTTCAGTTTACGCTGTTTCAATTTAATCTAATTTATAATTAAATCTAACTAAGCTTAACATAATATAACGTTTCCTACACTTTTTGCGATATTAAAAAAAACACTATAAGTAAACGAGATAAATCTTTTTTATTGTTACTGCATGTTAGTACGTGCTAAGTGCTTCCATTTTATATCGAGCATAACATAAGTTTTTGTTTTAAAGCTTGACTTATGTTGCCTAGCGTACATTAATCTAATCTAAATTAACTTAAACTAGTGACAGAGACATATATGAATATTTAAGCTATAAATGCTTTGTAAAATAGTAGAAATATTGGACTTAGAATAAATTTGATGCATAATTTTTAATTGCAGAACTAATTCATGTAAATTTATATGATATTAATGGAAGTTTGTATACAAATGTTGAGAAATATTTTAAAAAGTTATATTTATACGTTATATTAATTGTGCTTGTTTATAAGGTTATAAACATGACTTTCCAGCTTCCGTTTTAATCAGTTTGTTGATTTCTTAGTTCAGTTTACCCTGTTTCAATCTAATCTAATTTATAATTAAATCTAACTAAGCTTAACATAATATAACGTTTCCTACACTTTTTGCGATATTAAAAAAAACACTATAAGTAAACGAGATAAATCTTTTTTATTGTTACTGCATGTTAGTACGTGCTAAGTGCTTCCATTTTATATCGAGCATAACATAATTTTTTGTTTTAAAGCTTGACTTATGTTGCCTAGCGTACATTAATCTAATCTAAATTAACTTAAACTAGTGACAGAGACATATATGAATATTTAAGCTATAAATGCTTTGTAAAATAGTAGAAATATTGGACTTAGAATAAATTTGATGCATAATTTTTAATTGCAGAACTAATTCATGTAAATTTATATGATATTAATGGAAGTTTGTATACAAATGTTGAGAAATATTTTAAAAAGTTATATTTATACGTTATATTAATTGTGCTTGTTTATAAGGTTATAAACATGACTTTCCAGCTTCCGTTTTAATCAGTTTGTTGATTTCTTAGTTCAGTTTACCCTGTTTCAATCTAATCTAATTATTAATTAAATCTAACTAAGCTTAACATATTATAACGTTTCCTACACTTTTTGCGATATTAAAAAAAACACTATAAGTAAACGAGATATATCTTTTTCATTGTTACTGCATGTTAGTACGTGCTAAGTGCTTCCATTTTATATCGAGCATAACATAAGTTTTTGTTTTATAGCTTGACTTATGTTGCCTAGCGTACATTAATCTAATCTAAATTAACTTAAACTAGTGACAGAGACATATATGAATATTTAAGCTATAAATGCTTTGTAAAATAGTAGAAATATTGGACTTAGAATAAATTTGATGCATAATTTTTAATTGCAGAACTAATTCATGTAAATTTATATGATATTAATGGAAGTTTGTATACAAATGTTGAGAAATATTTTAAAAAGTTATATTTATACGTTATATTAATTGTGCTTGTTTATAAGGTTATAAACATGACTTTCCAGCTTCCGTTTTAATCAGTTTGTGGATTTCTTAGTTCAGTTTACGCTGTTTCAATTTAATCTAATTTATAATTAAATCTAACTAAGCTTAACATAATATAACGTTTCCTACACTTTTTGCGATATTAAAAAAAACACTATAAGTAAACGAGATAAATCTTTTTTATTGTTACTGCATGTTAGTACGTGCTAAGTGCTTCCATTTTATATCGAGCATAACATAAGTTTTTGTTTTAAAGCTTGACTTATGTTGCCTAGCGTACATTAATCTAATCTAAATTAACTTAAACTAGTGACAGAGACATATATGAATATTTAAGCTATAAATGCTTTGTAAAATAGTAGAAATATTGGACTTAGAATAAATTTGATGCATAATTTTTAATTGCAGAACTAATTCATGTAAATTTATATGATATTAATGGAAGTTTGTATACAAATGTTGAGAAATATTTTAAAAAGTTATATTTATACGTTATATTAATTGTGCTTGTTTATAAGGTTATAAACATGACTTTCCAGCTTCCGTTTTAATCAGTTTGTGGATTTCTTAGTTCAGTTTACCCTGTTTCAATCTAATCTAATTTATAATTAAATCTAACTAAGCTTAACATAATATAACGTTTCCTACACTTTTTGCGATATTAAAAAAAACACTATAAGTAAACGAGATAAATCTTTTTTATTGTTACTGCATGTTAGTACGTGCTAAGTGCTTCCATTTTATATCGAGCATAACATAAGTTTTTGTTTTAAAGCTTGACTTATGTTGCCTAGCGTACATTAATCTAATCTAAATTAACTTAAACTAGTGACAGAGACATATATGAATATTTAAGCTATAAATGCTTTGTAAAATAGTAGAAATATTGGACTTAGAATAAATTTGATGCATAATTTTTAATTGCAGAACTAATTCATGTAAATTTATATGATATTAATGGAAGTTTGTATACAAATGTTGAGAAATATTTTAAAAAGTTATATTTATACGTTATATTAATTGTGCTTGTTTATAAGGTTATAAACATGACTTTCCAGCTTCCGTTTTAATCAGTTTGTTGATTTCTTAGTTCAGTTTACCCTGTTTCAATCTAATCTAATTTATAATTAAATCTAACTAAGCTTAACATAATATAACGTTTCCTACACTTTTTGCGATATTAAAAAAAACACTATAAGTAAACGAGATAAATCTTTTTTATTGTTACTGCATGTTAGTACGTGCTAAGTGCTTCCATTTTATATCGAGCATAACATAATTTTTTGTTTTAAAGCTTGACTTATGTTGCCTAGCGTACATTAATCTAATCTAAATTAACTTAAACTAGTGACAGAGACATATATGAATATTTAAGCTATAAATGCTTTGTAAAATAGTAGAAATATTGGACTTAGAATAAATTTGATGCATAATTTTTAATTGCAGAACTAATTCATGTAAATTTATATGATATTAATGGAAGTTTGTATACAAATGTTGAGAAATATTTTAAAAAGTTATATTTATACGTTATATTAATTGTGCTTGTTTATAAGGTTATAAACATGACTTTCCAGCTTCCGTTTTAATCAGTTTGTTGATTTCTTAGTTCAGTTTACCCTGTTTCAATCTAATCTAATTTATAATTAAATCTAACTAAGCTTAACATAATATAACGTTTCCTACACTTTTTGCGATATTAAAAAAAACACTATAAGTAAACAAGATAAATCTTTTTTATTGTTACTGCATGTTAGTACGTGCTAAGTGCTTCCATTTTATATCGAGCATAACATAATTTTTTGTTTTAAAGCTTGACTTATGTTGCCTAGCGTACATTAATCTAATCTAAATTAACTTAAACTAGTGACAGAGACATATATGAATATTTAAGCTATAAATGCTTTGTAAAATAGTAGAAATATTGGACTTAGAATAAATTTGATGCATAATTTTTAATTGCAGAACTAATTCATGTAAATTTATATGATATTAATGGAAGTTTGTATACAAATGTTGAGAAATATTTTAAAAAGTTATATTTATACGTTATATTAATTGTGCTTGTTTATAAGGTTATAAACATGACTTTCCAGCTTCCGTTTTAATCAGTTTGTGGATTTCTTAGTTCAGTTTACGCTGTTTCAATTTAATCTAATTTATAATTAAATCTAACTAAGCTTAACATAATATAACGTTTCCTACACTTTTTGCGATATTAAAAAAAACACTATAAGTAAACGAGATAAATCTTTTTTATTGTTACTGCATGTTAGTACGTGCTAAGTGCTTCCATTTTATATCGAGCATAACATAAGTTTTTGTTTTAAAGCTTGACTTATGTTGCCTAGCGTACATTAATCTAATCTAAATTAACTTAAACTAGTGACAGAGACATATATGAATATTTAAGCTATAAATGCTTTGTAAAATAGTAGAAATATTGGACTTAGAATAAATTTGATGCATAATTTTTAATTGCAGAACTAATTCATGTAAATTTATATGATATTAATGGAAGTTTGTATACAAATGTTGAGAAATATTTTAAAAAGTTATATTTATACGTTATATTAATTGTGCTTGTTTATAAGGTTATAAACATGACTTTCCAGCTTCCGTTTTAATCAGTTTGTGGATTTCTTAGTTCAGTTTACCCTGTTTCAATCTAATCTAATTTATAATTAAATCTAACTAAGCTTAACATAATATAACGTTTCCTACACTTTTTGCGATATTAAAAAAAACACTATAAGTAAACGAGATAAATCTTTTTTATTGTTACTGCATGTTAGTACGTGCTAAGTGCTTCCATTTTATATCGAGCATAACATAAGTTTTTGTTTTAAAGCTTGACTTATGTTGCCTAGCGTACATTAATCTAATCTAAATTAACTTAAACTAGTGACAGAGACATATATGAATATTTAAGCTATAAATGCTTTGTAAAATAGTAGAAATATTGGACTTAGAATAAATTTGATGCATAATTTTTAATTGCAGAACTAATTCATGTAAATTTATATGATATTAATGGAAGTTTGTATACAAATGTTGAGAAATATTTTAAAAAGTTATATTTATACGTTATATTAATTGTGCTTGTTTATAAGGTTATAAACATGACTTTCCAGCTTCCGTTTTAATCAGTTTGTTGATTTCTTAGTTCAGTTTACCCTGTTTCAATCTAATCTAATTATTAATTAAATCTAACTAAGCTTAACATATTATAACGTTTCCTACACTTTTTGCGATATTAAAAAAAACACTATAAGTAAACGAGATATATCTTTTTCATTGTTACTGCATGTTAGTACGTGCTAAGTGCTTCCATTTTATATCGAGCATAACATAAGTTTTTGTTTTATAGCTTGACTTATGTTGCCTAGCGTACATTAATCTAATCTAAATTAACTTAAACTAGTGACAGAGACATATATGAATATTTAAGCTATAAATGCTTTGTAAAATAGTAGAAATATTGGACTTAGAATAAATTTGATGCATAATTTTTAATTGCAGAACTAATTCATGTAAATTTATATGATATTAATGGAAGTTTGTATACAAATGTTGAGAAATATTTTAAAAAGTTATATTTATACGTTATATTAATTGTGCTTGTTTATAAGGTTATAAACATGACTTTCCAGCTTCCGTTTTAATCAGTTTGTGGATTTCTTAGTTCAGTTTACGCTGTTTCAATTTAATCTAATTTATAATTAAATCTAACTAAGCTTAACATAATATAACGTTTCCTACACTTTTTGCGATATTAAAAAAAACACTATAAGTAAACGAGATAAATCTTTTTTATTGTTACTGCATGTTAGTACGTGCTAAGTGCTTCCATTTTATATCGAGCATAACATAAGTTTTTGTTTTAAAGCTTGACTTATGTTGCCTAGCGTACATTAATCTAATCTAAATTAACTTAAACTAGTGACAGAGACATATATGAATATTTAAGCTATAAATGCTTTGTAAAATAGTAGAAATATTGGACTTAGAATAAATTTGATGAATAATTTTTAATTGCAGAACTAATTCATGTAAATTTATATGATATTAATGGAAGTTTGTATACAAATGTTGAGAAATATTTTAAAAAGTTATATTTATACGTTATATTAATTGTGCTTGTTTATAAGGTTATAAACATGACTTTCCAGCTTCCGTTTTAATCAGTTTGTGGATTTCTTAGTTCAGTTTACCCTGTTTCAATCTAATCTAATTTATAATTAAATCTAACTAAGCTTAACATAATATAACGTTTCCTACACTTTTTGCGATATTAAAAAAAACACTATAAGTAAACGAGATAAATCTTTTTTATTGTTACTGCATGTTAGTACGTGCTAAGTGCTTCCATTTTATATCGAGCATAACATAAGTTTTTGTTTTAAAGCTTGACTTATGTTGCCTAGCGTACATTAATCTAATCTAAATTAACTTAAACTAGTGACAGAGACATATATGAATATTTAAGCTATAAATGCTTTGTAAAATAGTAGAAATATTGGACTTAGAATAAATTTGATGCATAATTTTTAATTGCAGAACTAATTCATGTAAATTTATATGATATTAATGGAAGTTTGTATACAAATGTTGAGAAATATTTTAAAAAGTTATATTTATACGTTATATTAATTGTGCTTGTTTATAAGGTTATAAACATGACTTTCCAGCTTCCGTTTTAATCAGTTTGTGGATTTCTTAGTTCAGTTTACCCTGTTTCAATCTAATCTAATTTATAATTAAATCTAACTAAGCTTAACATAATATAACGTTTCCTACACTTTTTGCGATATTAAAAAAAACACTATAAGTAAACGAGATAAATCTTTTTTATTGTTACTGCATGTTAGTACGTGCTAAGTGCTTCCATTTTATATCGAGCATAACATAAGTTTTTGTTTTAAAGCTTGACTTATGTTGCCTAGCGTACATTAATCTAATCTAAATTAACTTAAACTAGTGACAGAGACATATATGAATATTTAAGCTATAAATGCTTTGTAAAATAGTAGAAATATTGGACTTAGAATAAATTTGATGCATAATTTTTAATTGCAGAACTAATTCATGTAAATTTATATGATATTAATGGAAGTTTGTATACAAATGTTGAGAAATATTTTAAAAAGTTATATTTATACGTTATATTAATTGTGCTTGTTTATAAGGTTATAAACATGACTTTCCAGCTTCCGTTTTAATCAGTTTGTTGATTTCTTAGTTCAGTTTACCCTGTTTCAATCTAATCTAATTTATAATTAAATCTAACTAAGCTTAACATAATATAACGTTTCCTACACTTTTTGCGATATTAAAAAAAACACTATAAGTAAACGAGATAAATCTTTTTTATTGTTACTGCATGTTAGTACGTGCTAAGTGCTTCCATTTTATATCGAGCATAACATAATTTTTTGTTTTAAAGCTTGACTTATGTTGCCTAGCGTACATTAATCTAATCTAAATTAACTTAAACTAGTGACAGAGACATATATGAATATTTAAGCTATAAATGCTTTGTAAAATAGTAGAAATATTGGACTTAGAATAAATTTGATGCATAATTTTTAATTGCAGAACTAATTCATGTAAATTTATATGATATTAATGGAAGTTTGTATACAAATGTTGAGAAATATTTTAAAAAGTTATATTTATACGTTATATTAATTGTGCTTGTTTATAAGGTTATAAACATGACTTTCCAGCTTCCGTTTTAATCAGTTTGTTGATTTCTTAGTTCAGTTTACCCTGTTTCAATCTAATCTAATTTATAATTAAATCTAACTAAGCTTAACATAATATAACGTTTCCTACACTTTTTGCGATATTAAAAAAAACACTATAAGTAAACAAGATAAATCTTTTTTATTGTTACTGCATGTTAGTACGTGCTAAGTGCTTCCATTTTATATCGAGCATAACATAATTTTTTGTTTTAAAGCTTGACTTATGTTGCCTAGCGTACATTAATCTAATCTAAATTAACTTAAACTAGTGACAGAGACATATATGAATATTTAAGCTATAAATGCTTTGTAAAATAGTAGAAATATTGGACTTAGAATAAATTTGATGCATAATTTTTAATTGCAGAACTAATTCATGTAAATTTATATGATATTAATGGAAGTTTGTATACAAATGTTGAGAAATATTTTAAAAAGTTATATTTATACGTTATATTAATTGTGCTTGTTTATAAGGTTATAAACATGACTTTCCAGCTTCCGTTTTAATCAGTTTGTGGATTTCTTAGTTCAGTTTACCCTGTTTCAATCTAATCTAATTTATAATTAAATCTAACTAAGCTTAACATAATATAACGTTTCCTACACTTTTTGCGATATTAAAAAAAACACTATAAGTAAACGAGATAAATCTTTTTTATTGTTACTGCATGTTAGTACGTGCTAAGTGCTTCCATTTTATATCGAGCATAACATAAGTTTTTGTTTTAAAGCTTGACTTATGTTGCCTAGCGTACATTAATCTAATCTAAATTAACTTAAACTAGTGACAGAGACATATATGAATATTTAAGCTATAAATGCTTTGTAAAATAGTAGAAATATTGGACTTAGAATAAATTTGATGCATAATTTTTAATTGCAGAACTAATTCATGTAAATTTATATGATATTAATGGAAGTTTGTATACAAATGTTGAGAAATATTTTAAAAAGTTATATTTATACGTTATATTAATTGTGCTTGTTTATAAGGTTATAAACATGACTTTCCAGCTTCCGTTTTAATCAGTTTGTGGATTTCTTAGTTCAGTTTACCCTGTTTCAATCTAATCTAATTTATAATTAAATCTAACTAAGCTTAACATAATATAACGTTTCCTACACTTTTTGCGATATTAAAAAAAACACTATAAGTAAACGAGATAAATCTTTTTTATTGTTACTGCATGTTAGTACGTGCTAAGTGCTTCCATTTTATATCGAGCATAACATAAGTTTTTGTTTTAAAGCTTGACTTATGTTGCCTAGCGTACATTAATCTAATCTAAATTAACTTAAACTAGTGACAGAGACATATATGAATATTTAAGCTATAAATGCTTTGTAAAATAGTAGAAATATTGGACTTAGAATAAATTTGATGCATAATTTTTAATTGCAGAACTAATTCATGTAAATTTATATGATATTAATGGAAGTTTGTATACAAATGTTGAGAAATATTTTAAAAAGTTATATTTATACGTTATATTAATTGTGCTTGTTTATAAGGTTATAAACATGACTTTCCAGCTTCCGTTTTAATCAGTTTGTGGATTTCTTAGTTCAGTTTACCCTGTTTCAATCTAATCTAATTTATAATTAAATCTAACTAAGCTTAACATAATATAACGTTTCCTACACTTTTTGCGATATTAAAAAAAACACTATAAGTAAACGAGATAAATCTTTTTTATTGTTACTGCATGTTAGTACGTGCTAAGTGCTTCCATTTTATATCGAGCATAACATAAGTTTTTGTTTTAAAGCTTGACTTATGTTGCCTAGCGTACATTAATCTAATCTAAATTAACTTAAACTAGTGACAGAGACATATATGAATATTTAAGCTATAAATGCTTTGTAAAATAGTAGAAATATTGGACTTAGAATAAATTTGATGCATAATTTTTAATTGCAGAACTAATTCATGTAAATTTATATGATATTAATGGAAGTTTGTATACAAATGTTGAGAAATATTTTAAAAAGTTATATTTATACGTTATATTAATTGTGCTTGTTTATAAGGTTATAAACATGACTTTCCAGCTTCCGTTTTAATCAGTTTGTTGATTTCTTAGTTCAGTTTACCCTGTTTCAATCTAATCTAATTATTAATTAAATCTAACTAAGCTTAACATATTATAACGTTTCCTACACTTTTTGCGATATTAAAAAAAACACTATAAGTAAACGAGATATATCTTTTTCATTGTTACTGCATGTTAGTACGTGCTAAGTGCTTCCATTTTATATCGAGCATAACATAAGTTTTTGTTTTATAGCTTGACTTATGTTGCCTAGCGTACATTAATCTAATCTAAATTAACTTAAACTAGTGACAGAGACATATATGAATATTTAAGCTATAAATGCTTTGTAAAATAGTAGAAATATTGGACTTAGAATAAATTTGATGCATAATTTTTAATTGCAGAACTAATTCATGTAAATTTATATGATATTAATGGAAGTTTGTATACAAATGTTGAGAAATATTTTAAAAAGTTATATTTATACGTTATATTAATTGTGCTTGTTTATAAGGTTATAAACATGACTTTCCAGCTTCCGTTTTAATCAGTTTGTGGATTTCTTAGTTCAGTTTACGCTGTTTCAATTTAATCTAATTTATAATTAAATCTAACTAAGCTTAACATAATATAACGTTTCCTACACTTTTTGCGATATTAAAAAAAACACTATAAGTAAACGAGATAAATCTTTTTTATTGTTACTGCATGTTAGTACGTGCTAAGTGCTTCCATTTTATATCGAGCATAACATAAGTTTTTGTTTTAAAGCTTGACTTATGTTGCCTAGCGTACATTAATCTAATCTAAATTAACTTAAACTAGTGACAGAGACATATATGAATATTTAAGCTATAAATGCTTTGTAAAATAGTAGAAATATTGGACTTAGAATAAATTTGATGCATAATTTTTAATTGCAGAACTAATTCATGTAAATTTATATGATATTAATGGAAGTTTGTATACAAATGTTGAGAAATATTTTAAAAAGTTATATTTATACGTTATATTAATTGTGCTTGTTTATAAGGTTATAAACATGACTTTCCAGCTTCCGTTTTAATCAGTTTGTGGATTTCTTAGTTCAGTTTACGCTGTTTCAATTTAATCTAATTTATAATTAAATCTAACTAAGCTTAACATAATATAACGTTTCCTACACTTTTTGCGATATTAAAAAAAACACTATAAGTAAACGAGATAAATCTTTTTTATTGTTACTGCATGTTAGTACGTGCTAAGTGCTTCCATTTTATATCGAGCATAACATAAGTTTTTGTTTTAAAGCTTGACTTATGTTGCCTAGCGTACATTAATCTAATCTAAATTAACTTAAACTAGTGACAGAGACATATATGAATATTTAAGCTATAAATGCTTTGTAAAATAGTAGAAATATTGGACTTAGAATAAATTTGATGCATAATTTTTAATTGCAGAACTAATTCATGTAAATTTATATGATATTAATGGAAGTTTGTATACAAATGTTGAGAAATATTTTAAAAAGTTATATTTATACGTTATATTAATTGTGCTTGTTTATAAGGTTATAAACATGACTTTCCAGCTTCCGTTTTAATCAGTTTGTGGATTTCTTAGTTCAGTTTACCCTGTTTCAATCTAATCTAATTTATAATTAAATCTAACTAAGCTTAACATAATATAACGTTTCCTACACTTTTTGCGATATTAAAAAAAACACTATAAGTAAACGAGATAAATCTTTTTTATTGTTACTGCATGTTAGTACGTGCTAAGTGCTTCCATTTTATATCGAGCATAACATAAGTTTTTGTTTTAAAGCTTGACTTATGTTGCCTAGCGTACATTAATCTAATCTAAATTAACTTAAACTAGTGACAGAGACATATATGAATATTTAAGCTATAAATGCTTTGTAAAATAGTAGAAATATTGGACTTAGAATAAATTTGATGCATAATTTTTAATTGCAGAACTAATTCATGTAAATTTATATGATATTAATGGAAGTTTGTATACAAATGTTGAGAAATATTTTAAAAAGTTATATTTATACGTTATATTAATTGTGCTTGTTTATAAGGTTATAAACATGACTTTCCAGCTTCCGTTTTAATCAGTTTGTTGATTTCTTAGTTCAGTTTACCCTGTTTCAATCTAATCTAATTTATAATTAAATCTAACTAAGCTTAACATAATATAACGTTTCCTACACTTTTTGCGATATTAAAAAAAACACTATAAGTAAACGAGATAAATCTTTTTTATTGTTACTGCATGTTAGTACGTGCTAAGTGCTTCCATTTTATATCGAGCATAACATAATTTTTTGTTTTAAAGCTTGACTTATGTTGCCTAGCGTACATTAATCTAATCTAAATTAACTTAAACTAGTGACAGAGACATATATGAATATTTAAGCTATAAATGCTTTGTAAAATAGTAGAAATATTGGACTTAGAATAAATTTGATGCATAATTTTTAATTGCAGAACTAATTCATGTAAATTTATATGATATTAATGGAAGTTTGTATACAAATGTTGAGAAATATTTTAAAAAGTTATATTTATACGTTATATTAATTGTGCTTGTTTATAAGGTTATAAACATGACTTTCCAGCTTCCGTTTTAATCAGTTTGTTGATTTCTTAGTTCAGTTTACCCTGTTTCAATCTAATCTAATTTATAATTAAATCTAACTAAGCTTAACATATTATAACGTTTCCTACACTTTTTGCGATATTAAAAAAAACACTATAAGTAAACGAGATATATCTTTTTCATTGTTACTGCATGTTAGTACGTGCTAAGTGCTTCCATTTTATATCGAGCATAACATAAGTTTTTGTTTTATAGCTTGACTTATGTTGCCTAGCGTACATTAATCTAATCTAAATTAACTTAAACTAGTGACAGAGACATATATGAATATTTAAGCTATAAATGCTTTGTAAAATAGTAGAAATATTGGACTTAGAATAAATTTGATGCATAATTTTTAATTGCAGAACTAATTCATGTAAATTTATATGATATTAATGGAAGTTTGTATACAAATGTTGAGAAATATTTTAAAAAGTTATATTTATACGTTATATTAATTGTGCTTGTTTATAAGGTTATAAACATGACTTTCCAGCTTCCGTTTTAATCAGTTTGTGGATTTCTTAGTTCAGTTTACGCTGTTTCAATTTAATCTAATTTATAATTAAATCTAACTAAGCTTAACATAATATAACGTTTCCTACACTTTTTGCGATATTAAAAAAAACACTATAAGTAAACGAGATAAATCTTTTTTATTGTTACTGCATGTTAGTACGTGCTAAGTGCTTCCATTTTATATCGAGCATAACATAAGTTTTTGTTTTAAAGCTTGACTTATGTTGCCTAGCGTACATTAATCTAATCTAAATTAACTTAAACTAGTGACAGAGACATATATGAATATTTAAGCTATAAATGCTTTGTAAAATAGTAGAAATATTGGACTTAGAATAAATTTGATGCATAATTTTTAATTGCAGAACTAATTCATGTAAATTTATATGATATTAATGGAAGTTTGTATACAAATGTTGAGAAATATTTTAAAAAGTTATATTTATACGTTATATTAATTGTGCTTGTTTATAAGGTTATAAACATGACTTTCCAGCTTCCGTTTTAATCAGTTTGTGGATTTCTTAGTTCAGTTTACCCTGTTTCAATCTAATCTAATTTATAATTAAATCTAACTAAGCTTAACATAATATAACGTTTCCTACACTTTTTGCGATATTAAAAAAAACACTATAAGTAAACGAGATAAATCTTTTTTATTGTTACTGCATGTTAGTACGTGCTAAGTGCTTCCATTTTATATCGAGCATAACATAAGTTTTTGTTTTAAAGCTTGACTTATGTTGCCTAGCGTACATTAATCTAATCTAAATTAACTTAAACTAGTGACAGAGACATATATGAATATTTAAGCTATAAATGCTTTGTAAAATAGTAGAAATATTGGACTTAGAATAAATTTGATGCATAATTTTTAATTGCAGAACTAATTCATGTAAATTTATATGATATTAATGGAAGTTTGTATACAAATGTTGAGAAATATTTTAAAAAGTTATATTTATACGTTATATTAATTGTGCTTGTTTATAAGGTTATAAACATGACTTTCCAGCTTCCGTTTTAATCAGTTTGTTGATTTCTTAGTTCAGTTTACCCTGTTTCAATCTAATCTAATTATTAATTAAATCTAACTAAGCTTAACATATTATAACGTTTCCTACACTTTTTGCGATATTAAAAAAAACACTATAAGTAAACGAGATATATCTTTTTCATTGTTACTGCATGTTAGTACGTGCTAAGTGCTTCCATTTTATATCGAGCATAACATAAGTTTTTGTTTTATAGCTTGACTTATGTTGCCTAGCGTACATTAATCTAATCTAAATTAACTTAAACTAGTGACAGAGACATATATGAATATTTAAGCTATAAATGCTTTGTAAAATAGTAGAAATATTGGACTTAGAATAAATTTGATGCATAATTTTTAATTGCAGAACTAATTCATGTAAATTTATATGATATTAATGGAAGTTTGTATACAAATGTTGAGAAATATTTTAAAAAGTTATATTTATACGTTATATTAATTGTGCTTGTTTATAAGGTTATAAACATGACTTTCCAGCTTCCGTTTTAATCAGTTTGTGGATTTCTTAGTTCAGTTTACGCTGTTTCAATTTAATCTAATTTATAATTAAATCTAACTAAGCTTAACATAATATAACGTTTCCTACACTTTTTGCGATATTAAAAAAAACACTATAAGTAAACGAGATAAATCTTTTTTATTGTTACTGCATGTTAGTACGTGCTAAGTGCTTCCATTTTATATCGAGCATAACATAAGTTTTTGTTTTAAAGCTTGACTTATGTTGCCTAGCGTACATTAATCTAATCTAAATTAACTTAAACTAGTGACAGAGACATATATGAATATTTAAGCTATAAATGCTTTGTAAAATAGTAGAAATATTGGACTTAGAATAAATTTGATGCATAATTTTTAATTGCAGAACTAATTCATGTAAATTTATATGATATTAATGGAAGTTTGTATACAAATGTTGAGAAATATTTTAAAAAGTTATATTTATACGTTATATTAATTGTGCTTGTTTATAAGGTTATAAACATGACTTTCCAGCTTCCGTTTTAATCAGTTTGTGGATTTCTTAGTTCAGTTTACGCTGTTTCAATTTAATCTAATTTATAATTAAATCTAACTAAGCTTAACATAATATAACGTTTCCTACACTTTTTGCGATATTAAAAAAAACACTATAAGTAAACGAGATAAATCTTTTTTATTGTTACTGCATGTTAGTACGTGCTAAGTGCTTCCATTTTATATCGAGCATAACATAAGTTTTTGTTTTAAAGCTTGACTTATGTTGCCTAGCGTACATTAATCTAATCTAAATTAACTTAAACTAGTGACAGAGACATATATGAATATTTAAGCTATAAATGCTTTGTAAAATAGTAGAAATATTGGACTTAGAATAAATTTGATGCATAATTTTTAATTGCAGAACTAATTCATGTAAATTTATATGATATTAATGGAAGTTTGTATACAAATGTTGAGAAATATTTTAAAAAGTTATATTTATACGTTATATTAATTGTGCTTGTTTATAAGGTTATAAACATGACTTTCCAGCTTCCGTTTTAATCAGTTTGTGGATTTCTTAGTTCAGTTTACCCTGTTTCAATCTAATCTAATTTATAATTAAATCTAACTAAGCTTAACATAATATAACGTTTCCTACACTTTTTGCGATATTAAAAAAAACACTATAAGTAAACGAGATAAATCTTTTTTATTGTTACTGCATGTTAGTACGTGCTAAGTGCTTCCATTTTATATCGAGCATAACATAAGTTTTTGTTTTAAAGCTTGACTTATGTTGCCTAGCGTACATTAATCTAATCTAAATTAACTTAAACTAGTGACAGAGACATATATGAATATTTAAGCTATAAATGCTTTGTAAAATAGTAGAAATATTGGACTTAGAATAAATTTGATGCATAATTTTTAATTGCAGAACTAATTCATGTAAATTTATATGATATTAATGGAAGTTTGTATACAAATGTTGAGAAATATTTTAAAAAGTTATATTTATACGTTATATTAATTGTGCTTGTTTATAAGGTTATAAACATGACTTTCCAGCTTCCGTTTTAATCAGTTTGTTGATTTCTTAGTTCAGTTTACCCTGTTTCAATCTAATCTAATTTATAATTAAATCTAACTAAGCTTAACATAATATAACGTTTCCTACACTTTTTGCGATATTAAAAAAAACACTATAAGTAAACGAGATAAATCTTTTTTATTGTTACTGCATGTTAGTACGTGCTAAGTGCTTCCATTTTATATCGAGCATAACATAATTTTTTGTTTTAAAGCTTGACTTATGTTGCCTAGCGTACATTAATCTAATCTAAATTAACTTAAACTAGTGACAGAGACATATATGAATATTTAAGCTATAAATGCTTTGTAAAATAGTAGAAATATTGGACTTAGAATAAATTTGATGCATAATTTTTAATTGCAGAACTAATTCATGTAAATTTATATGATATTAATGGAAGTTTGTATACAAATGTTGAGAAATATTTTAAAAAGTTATATTTATACGTTATATTAATTGTGCTTGTTTATAAGGTTATAAACATGACTTTCCAGCTTCCGTTTTAATCAGTTTGTTGATTTCTTAGTTCAGTTTACCCTGTTTCAATCTAATCTAATTTATAATTAAATCTAACTAAGCTTAACATAATATAACGTTTCCTACACTTTTTGCGATATTAAAAAAAACACTATTAGTAAACGAGATATATCTTTTTTATTGTTACTGCATGTTAGTACGTGCTAAGTGCTTCCATTTTATATCGAGCATAACATAAGTTTTTGTTTTATAGCTTGACTTATGTTGCCTAGCGTACATTAATCTAATCTAAATTAACTTAAACTAGTGACAGAGACATATATGAATATTTAAGCTATAAATGCTTTGCAAAAAAATAGAAATATTGGACTTAGAATAAATTTGATGCATAATTTTTAATTGCAGAACCAATTCATGTAAATTTATATGATATTAATGGAAGTTTGTATACAAATGTTGAGAAATATTTTAAAAAGTTATATTTATACGTTATATTAATTGTGCTTGTTTATAAGGTTATAAACATGACTTTCCAGCTTCCGTTTTAATCAGTTTGTTGATTTCTTAGTTCAGTTTACCCTGTTTAAATCTAATCTAATTTATAATTAAATCTAACTAAGCTTAACATAATATAACGTTTCCTACACTTTTTGCGATATTAAAAAAAACACTATAAGTAAACGAGATAAATCTTTTTTATTGTTACTGCATGTTAGTACGTGCTAAGTGCTTCCATTTTATATCGAGCATAACATAAGTTTTTGTTTTAAAGCTTGACTTATGTTGCCTAGCGTACATTAATCTAATCTAAATTAACTTAAACTAGTGACAGAGACATATATGAATATTTAAGCTATAAATGCTTTGCAAAAAAATAGAAATATTGGACTTAGAATAAATTTGATGCATAATTTTTAATTGCAGAACCAATTCATGTAAATTTATATGATATTAATGGAAGTTTGTATACAAATGTTGAGAAATATTTTAAAAAGTTATATTTATACGTTATATTAATTGTGCTTGTTTATAAGGTTATAAACATGACTTTCCAGCTTCCGTTTTAATCAGTTTGTGGATTTCTTAGTTCAGTTTACCCTGTTTCAATCTAATCTAATTTATAATTAAATCTAACTAAGCTTAACATAATATAACGTTTCCTACACTTTTTGCGATATTAAAAAAAACACTATAAGTAAACGAGATAAATCTTTTTTATTGTTACTGCATGTTAGTACGTGCTAAGTGCTTCCATTTTATATCGAGCATAACATAAGTTTTTGTTTTAAAGCTTGACTTATGTTGCCTAGCGTACATTAATCTAATCTAAATTAACTTAAACTAGTGACAGAGACATATATGAATATTTAAGCTATAAATGCTTTGTAAAATAGTAGAAATATTGGACTTAGAATAAATTTGATGCATAATTTTTAATTGCAGAACTAATTCATGTAAATTTATATGATATTAATGGAAGTTTGTATACAAATGTTGAGAAATATTTTAAAAAGTTATATTTATACGTTATATTAATTGTGCTTGTTTATAAGGTTATAAACATGACTTTCCAGCTTCCGTTTTAATCAGTTTGTGGATTTCTTAGTTCAGTTTACCCTGTTTCAATCTAATCTAATTTATAATTAAATCTAACTAAGCTTAACATAATATAACGTTTCCTACACTTTTTGCGATATTAAAAAAAACACTATAAGTAAACGAGATAAATCTTTTTTATTGTTACTGCATGTTAGTACGTGCTAAGTGCTTCCATTTTATATCGAGCATAACATAAGTTTTTGTTTTAAAGCTTGACTTATGTTGCCTAGCGTACATTAATCTAATCTAAATTAACTTAAACTAGTGACAGAGACATATATGAATATTTAAGCTATAAATGCTTTGTAAAATAGTAGAAATATTGGACTTAGAATAAATTTGATGCATAATTTTTAATTGCAGAACTAATTCATGTAAATTTATATGATATTAATGGAAGTTTGTATACAAATGTTGAGAAATATTTTAAAAAGTTATATTTATACGTTATATTAATTGTGCTTGTTTATAAGGTTATAAACATGACTTTCCAGCTTCCGTTTTAATCAGTTTGTTGATTTCTTAGTTCAGTTTACCCTGTTTCAATCTAATCTAATTTATAATTAAATCTAACTAAGCTTAACATAATATAACGTTTCCTACACTTTTTGCGATATTAAAAAAAACACTATTAGTAAACGAGATATATCTTTTTTATTGTTACTGCATGTTAGTACGTGCTAAGTGCTTCCATTTTATATCGAGCATAACATAAGTTTTTGTTTTATAGCTTGACTTATGTTGCCTAGCGTACATTAATCTAATCTAAATTAACTTAAACTAGTGACAGAGACATATATGAATATTTAAGCTATAAATGCTTTGCAAAAAAATAGAAATATTGGACTTAGAATAAATTTGATGCATAATTTTTAATTGCAGAACCAATTCATGTAAATTTATATGATATTAATGGAAGTTTGTATACAAATGTTGAGAAATATTTTAAAAAGTTATATTTATACGTTATATTAATTGTGCTTGTTTATAAGGTTATAAACATGACTTTCCAGCTTCCGTTTTAATCAGTTTGTTGATTTCTTAGTTCAGTTTACCCTGTTTAAATCTAATCTAATTTATAATTAAATCTAACTAAGCTTAACATAATATAACGTTTCCTACACTTTTTGCGATATTAAAAAAAACACTATAAGTAAACGAGATAAATCTTTTTTATTGTTACTGCATGTTAGTACGTGCTAAGTGCTACTCTGAGATAGCGCGTATAACATAAGTTTTTGTTTTAAAGCTTGACTTATGTTGCCTAGCGTACATTAATCTAATCTAAATTAACTTAAACTAGTGACAGAGACATATATGAATATTTAAGCTATAAATGCTTTGCAAAAAAATAGAAATATTGGACTTAGAATAAATTTGATGCATAATTTTTAATTGCAGAACTAATTCATGTTAATTTATATGATATTAATGGACATTTGTAAACAAATGTTGAGAAATATTTAAAAAAACTATATTTTTACGTTATATTAATTGTGCTTGTTTATAAGGTTATAAGCATGACTTTCCAGCTTCCGTTTTAATCAGTTTGTTGATTTCTTAGTTCAGTTTACCCTGTTTCAATCTAATCTAATTTATAATTAAATCTAACTAAGCTTAACATAATATAACGTTTCCTACACTTTTTGCGATATTAAAAAAAACACTATAAGTAAACGAGATAAATCTTTTTTATTGTTACTGCATGTTAGTACGTGCTAAGTGCTTCCATTTTATATCGAGCATAACATAAGTTTTTGTTTTAAAGCTTGACTTATGTTGCCTAGCGTACATTAATCTAATCTAAATTAACTTAAACTAGTGACAGAGACATATATGAATATTTAAGCTATAAATGCTTTGCAAAAAAATAGAAATATTGGACTTAGAATAAATTTGATGCATAATTTTTAATTGCAGAACCAATTCATGTAAATTTATATGATATTAATGGACGTTTGTATACAAATGTTGAGAAATATTTTAAAATGTTATATTTATACGTTATATTAATTGTGCTTGTTTATAAGGTTATAAGCATGACTTTCCAGCTTCCGTTTTAATCAGTTTGTTGATTT
Organism: Stenolophus ochropezus; assembly: GCA_035578165.1. Taxonomy (NCBI): domain Eukaryota; kingdom Metazoa; phylum Arthropoda; class Insecta; order Coleoptera; family Carabidae; genus Stenolophus; species Stenolophus ochropezus. Next base: position 62,013 of record JAQOWZ010000248.1, on the reverse strand, counting down.
CTTAGTTCAGTTTACCCTGTTTAAATCTAATCTAATTTATAATTAAATCTAACTAAGCTTAACATAATATAACGTTTCCTACACTTTTTGCGATATTAAAAAAAACACTATAAGTAAACGAGATATATTTTTTATATTGTTACTGCATGTTAGTACGTGCTAAGTGCTTCCATTTTATATCGAGCATAACATAAGTTTTTGTTTTATAGCTTGACTTATGTTGCCTAGCGTACATTAATCTAATCTAAATTAACTTAAACTAGTGACAGAGACATATATGAATATTTAAGCTATAAATGCTTTGTAAAATAGTAGAAATATTGGACTTAGAATAAATTTGATGCATAATTTTTAATTGCAGAACTAATTCATGTAAATTTATATGATATTAATGGAAGTTTGTATACAAATGTTGAGAAATATTTTAAAAAGTTATATTTATACGTTATATTAATTGTGCTTGTTTATAAGGTTATAAACATGACTTTCCAGCTTCCGTTTTAATCAGTTTGTTGATTTCTTAGTTCAGTTTACCCTGTTTCAATCTAATCTAATTTATAATTAAATCTAACTAAGCTTAACATAATATAACGTTTCCTACACTTTTTGCGATATTAAAAAAAACACTATTAGTAAACGAGATATATCTTTTTTATTGTTACTGCATGTTAGTACGTGCTAAGTGCTTCCATTTTATATCGAGCATAACATAAGTTTTTGTTTTATAGCTTGACTTATGTTGCCTAGCGTACATTAATCTAATCTAAATTAACTTAAACTAGTGACAGAGACATATATGAATATTTAAGCTATAAATGCTTTGCAAAAAAATAGAAATATTGGACTTAGAATAAATTTGATGCATAATTTTTAATTGCAGAACCAATTCATGTAAATTTATATGATATTAATGGACGTTTGTATACAAATGTTGAGAAATATTTTAAAATGTTATATTTATACGTTATATTAATTGTGCTTGTTTATAAGGTTATAAGCATGACTTTCCAGCTTCCGTTTTAATCAGTTTGTTGATTTCTTAGTTCAGTTTACCCTGTTTAAATCTAATCTAATTTATAATTAAATCTAACTAAGCTTAACATAATATAACGTTTCCTACACTTTTTGCGATATTAAAAAAAACACTATAAGTAAACGAGATATATTTTTTATATTGTTACTGCATGTTAGTACGTGCTAAGTGCTTCCATTTTATATCGAGCATAACATAAGTTTTTGTTTTATAGCTTGACTTATGTTGCCTAGCGTACATTAATCTAATCTAAATTAACTTAAACTAGTGACAGAGACATATATGAATATTTAAGCTATAAATGCTTTGTAAAATAGTAGAAATATTGGACTTAGAATAAATTTGATGCATAATTTTTAATTGCAGAACTAATTCATGTAAATTTATATGATATTAATGGAAGTTTGTATACAAATGTTGAGAAATATTTTAAAAAGTTATATTTATACGTTATATTAATTGTGCTTGTTTATAAGGTTATAAACATGACTTTCCAGCTTCCGTTTTAATCAGTTTGTTGATTTCTTAGTTCAGTTTACCCTGTTTAAATCTAATCTAATTTATAATTAAATCTAACTAAGCTTAACATAATATAACGTTTCCTACACTTTTTGCGATATTAAAAAAAACACTATAAGTAAACGAGATAAATCTTTTTTATTGTTACTGCATGTTAGTACGTGCTAAGTGCTTCCATTTTATATCGAGCATAACATAAGTTTTTGTTTTAAAGCTTGACTTATGTTGCCTAGCGTACATTAATCTAATCTAAATTAACTTAAACTAGTGACAGAGACATATATGAATATTTAAGCTATAAATGCTTTGCAAAAAAATAGAAATATTGGACTTAGAATAAATTTGATGCATAATTTTTAATTGCAGAACCAATTCATGTAAATTTATATGATATTAATGGACGTTTGTATACAAATGTTGAGAAATATTTTAAAATGTTATATTTATACGTTATATTAATTGTGCTTGTTTATAAGGTTATAAGCATGACTTTCCAGCTTCCGTTTTAATCAGTTTGTTGATTTCTTAGTTCAGTTTACCCTGTTTAAATCTAATCTAATTTATAATTAAATCTAACTAAGCTTAACATAATATAACGTTTCCTACACTTTTTGCGATATTAAAAAAAACACTATAAGTAAACGAGATATATTTTTTATATTGTTACTGCATGTTAGTACGTGCTAAGTGCTTCCATTTTATATCGAGCATAACATAAGTTTTTGTTTTATAGCTTGACTTATGTTGCCTAGCGTACATTAATCTAATCTAAATTAACTTAAACTAGTGACAGAGACATATATGAATATTTAAGCTATAAATGCTTTGTAAAATAGTAGAAATATTGGACTTAGAATAAATTTGATGCATAATTTTTAATTGCAGAACTAATTCATGTAAATTTATATGATATTAATGGAAGTTTGTATACAAATGTTGAGAAATATTTTAAAAAGTTATATTTATACGTTATATTAATTGTGCTTGTTTATAAGGTTATAAACATGACTTTCCAGCTTCCGTTTTAATCAGTTTGTTGATTTCTTAGTTCAGTTTACCCTGTTTCAATCTAATCTAATTTATAATTAAATCTAACTAAGCTTAACATAATATAACGTTTCCTACACTTTTTGCGATATTAAAAAAAACACTATTAGTAAACGAGATATATCTTTTTTATTGTTACTGCATGTTAGTACGTGCTAAGTGCTTCCATTTTATATCGAGCATAACATAAGTTTTTGTTTTATAGCTTGACTTATGTTGCCTAGCGTACATTAATCTAATCTAAATTAACTTAAACTAGTGACAGAGACATATATGAATATTTAAGCTATAAATGCTTTGCAAAAAAATAGAAATATTGGACTTAGAATAAATTTGATGCATAATTTTTAATTGCAGAACCAATTCATGTAAATTTATATGATATTAATGGACGTTTGTATACAAATGTTGAGAAATATTTTAAAATGTTATATTTATACGTTATATTAATTGTGCTTGTTTATAAGGTTATAAGCATGACTTTCCAGCTTCCGTTTTAATCAGTTTGTTGATTTCTTAGTTCAGTTTACCCTGTTTAAATCTAATCTAATTTATAATTAAATCTAACTAAGCTTAACATAATATAACGTTTCCTACACTTTTTGCGATATTAAAAAAAACACTATAAGTAAACGAGATATATTTTTTATATTGTTACTGCATGTTAGTACGTGCTAAGTGCTTCCATTTTATATCGAGCATAACATAAGTTTTTGTTTTATAGCTTGACTTATGTTGCCTAGCGTACATTAATCTAATCTAAATTAACTTAAACTAGTGACAGAGACATATATGAATATTTAAGCTATAAATGCTTTGTAAAATAGTAGAAATATTGGACTTAGAATAAATTTGATGCATAATTTTTAATTGCAGAACTAATTCATGTAAATTTATATGATATTAATGGAAGTTTGTATACAAATGTTGAGAAATATTTTAAAAAGTTATATTTATACGTTATATTAATTGTGCTTGTTTATAAGGTTATAAACATGACTTTCCAGCTTCCGTTTTAATCAGTTTGTTGATTTCTTAGTTCAGTTTACCCTGTTTAAATCTAATCTAATTTATAATTAAATCTAACTAAGCTTAACATAATATAACGTTTCCTACACTTTTTGCGATATTAAAAAAAACACTATAAGTAAACGAGATAAATCTTTTTTATTGTTACTGCATGTTAGTACGTGCTAAGTGCTTCCATTTTATATCGAGCATAACATAAGTTTTTGTTTTAAAGCTTGACTTATGTTGCCTAGCGTACATTAATCTAATCTAAATTAACTTAAACTAGTGACAGAGACATATATGAATATTTAAGCTATAAATGCTTTGCAAAAAAATAGAAATATTGGACTTAGAATAAATTTGATGCATAATTTTTAATTGCAGAACCAATTCATGTAAATTTATATGATATTAATGGACGTTTGTATACAAATGTTGAGAAATATTTTAAAATGTTATATTTATACGTTATATTAATTGTGCTTGTTTATAAGGTTATAAGCATGACTTTCCAGCTTCCGTTTTAATCAGTTTGTTGATTTCTTAGTTCAGTTTACCCTGTTTAAATCTAATCTAATTTATAATTAAATCTAACTAAGCTTAACATAATATAACGTTTCCTACACTTTTTGCGATATTAAAAAAAACACTATAAGTAAACGAGATATATTTTTTATATTGTTACTGCATGTTAGTACGTGCTAAGTGCTTCCATTTTATATCGAGCATAACATAAGTTTTTGTTTTATAGCTTGACTTATGTTGCCTAGCGTACATTAATCTAATCTAAATTAACTTAAACTAGTGACAGAGACATATATGAATATTTAAGCTATAAATGCTTTGTAAAATAGTAGAAATATTGGACTTAGAATAAATTTGATGCATAATTTTTAATTGCAGAACTAATTCATGTAAATTTATATGATATTAATGGAAGTTTGTATACAAATGTTGAGAAATATTTTAAAAAGTTATATTTATACGTTATATTAATTGTGCTTGTTTATAAGGTTATAAACATGACTTTCCAGCTTCCGTTTTAATCAGTTTGTTGATTTCTTAGTTCAGTTTACCCTGTTTAAATCTAATCTAATTTATAATTAAATCTAACTAAGCTTAACATAATATAACGTTTCCTACACTTTTTGCGATATTAAAAAAAACACTATAAGTAAACGAGATAAATCTTTTTTATTGTTACTGCATGTTAGTACGTGCTAAGTGCTTCCATTTTATATCGAGCATAACATAAGTTTTTGTTTTAAAGCTTGACTTATGTTGCCTAGCGTACATTAATCTAATCTAAATTAACTTAAACTAGTGACAGAGACATATATGAATATTTAAGCTATAAATGCTTTGCAAAAAAATAGAAATATTGGACTTAGAATAAATTTGATGCATAATTTTTAATTGCAGAACCAATTCATGTAAATTTATATGATATTAATGGACGTTTGTATACAAATGTTGAGAAATATTTTAAAATGTTATATTTATACGTTATATTAATTGTGCTTGTTTATAAGGTTATAAGCATGACTTTCCAGCTTCCGTTTTAATCAGTTTGTTGATTTCTTAGTTCAGTTTACCCTGTTTAAATCTAATCTAATTTATAATTAAATCTAACTAAGCTTAACATAATATAACGTTTCCTACACTTTTTGCGATATTAAAAAAAACACTATAAGTAAACGAGATATATTTTTTATATTGTTACTGCATGTTAGTACGTGCTAAGTGCTTCCATTTTATATCGAGCATAACATAAGTTTTTGTTTTATAGCTTGACTTATGTTGCCTAGCGTACATTAATCTAATCTAAATTAACTTAAACTAGTGACAGAGACATATATGAATATTTAAGCTATAAATGCTTTGTAAAATAGTAGAAATATTGGACTTAGAATAAATTTGATGCATAATTTTTAATTGCAGAACTAATTCATGTAAATTTATATGATATTAATGGAAGTTTGTATACAAATGTTGAGAAATATTTTAAAAAGTTATATTTATACGTTATATTAATTGTGCTTGTTTATAAGGTTATAAACATGACTTTCCAGCTTCCGTTTTAATCAGTTTGTTGATTTCTTAGTTCAGTTTACCCTGTTTAAATCTAATCTAATTTATAATTAAATCTAACTAAGCTTAACATAATATAACGTTTCCTACACTTTTTGCGATATTAAAAAAAACACTATAAGTAAACGAGATAAATCTTTTTTATTGTTACTGCATGTTAGTACGTGCTAAGTGCTTCCATTTTATATCGAGCATAACATAAGTTTTTGTTTTAAAGCTTGACTTATGTTGCCTAGCGTACATTAATCTAATCTAAATTAACTTAAACTAGTGACAGAGACATATATGAATATTTAAGCTATAAATGCTTTGCAAAAAAATAGAAATATTGGACTTAGAATAAATTTGATGCATAATTTTTAATTGCAGAACCAATTCATGTAAATTTATATGATATTAATGGACGTTTGTATACAAATGTTGAGAAATATTTTAAAATGTTATATTTATACGTTATATTAATTGTGCTTGTTTATAAGGTTATAAGCATGACTTTCCAGCTTCCGTTTTAATCAGTTTGTTGATTTCTTAGTTCAGTTTACCCTGTTTAAATCTAATCTAATTTATAATTAAATCTAACTAAGCTTAACATAATATAACGTTTCCTACACTTTTTGCGATATTAAAAAAAACACTATAAGTAAACGAGATATATTTTTTATATTGTTACTGCATGTTAGTACGTGCTAAGTGCTTCCATTTTATATCGAGCATAACATAAGTTTTTGTTTTATAGCTTGACTTATGTTGCCTAGCGTACATTAATCTAATCTAAATTAACTTAAACTAGTGACAGAGACATATATGAATATTTAAGCTATAAATGCTTTGTAAAATAGTAGAAATATTGGACTTAGAATAAATTTGATGCATAATTTTTAATTGCAGAACTAATTCATGTAAATTTATATGATATTAATGGAAGTTTGTATACAAATGTTGAGAAATATTTTAAAAAGTTATATTTATACGTTATATTAATTGTGCTTGTTTATAAGGTTATAAACATGACTTTCCAGCTTCCGTTTTAATCAGTTTGTTGATTTCTTAGTTCAGTTTACCCTGTTTAAATCTAATCTAATTTATAATTAAATCTAACTAAGCTTAACATAATATAACGTTTCCTACACTTTTTGCGATATTAAAAAAAACACTATAAGTAAACGAGATAAATCTTTTTTATTGTTACTGCATGTTAGTACGTGCTAAGTGCTTCCATTTTATATCGAGCATAACATAAGTTTTTGTTTTAAAGCTTGACTTATGTTGCCTAGCGTACATTAATCTAATCTAAATTAACTTAAACTAGTGACAGAGACATATATGAATATTTAAGCTATAAATGCTTTGCAAAAAAATAGAAATATTGGACTTAGAATAAATTTGATGCATAATTTTTAATTGCAGAACCAATTCATGTAAATTTATATGATATTAATGGACGTTTGTATACAAATGTTGAGAAATATTTTAAAATGTTATATTTATACGTTATATTAATTGTGCTTGTTTATAAGGTTATAAGCATGACTTTCCAGCTTCCGTTTTAATCAGTTTGTTGATTTCTTAGTTCAGTTTACCCTGTTTAAATCTAATCTAATTTATAATTAAATCTAACTAAGCTTAACATAATATAACGTTTCCTACACTTTTTGCGATATTAAAATAAACACTATAAGTAAACGAGATAAATCTTTTTTATTGTTACTGCATGTTAGTACGTGCTAAGTGCTTCCATTTTATATTGAGCATAACATAAGTTTTTGTTTTATAGCTTGACTTATGTTGCCTAGCGTACATTAATCTAATCTAAATTAACTTAAACTAGTGACAGAGACATATATGAATATTTAAGCTATAAATGCTTTGTAAAATAGTAGAAATATTGGACTTAGAATAAATTTGATGCATAATTTTTAATTGCAGAACTAATTCATGTAAATTTATATGATATTAATGGACATTTGTAAACAAATGTTGAGAAATATTTAAAAAAACTATATTTTTACGTTATATTAATTGTGCTTGTTCAAAAGGTTATAAGCATGACTTTCCAGCTTCCGTTTTAATCAGATTGATGATTTCTCAGTTCAGTTTACCCTGTTTCAATCTAATCTAATTATTAATTAAATCTAACTAAGCTTAACATAATATAAAGTTTCCTACACTTTTTGCGATATTAAAAAAAATACTATAAGTAAACGAGATAAATCTTTTTTATTGTTACTGCATGTTAGTACGTGCTAAGTGCTTCCATTTTATATCGAGCATAACATAAGTTTTTGTTTTATAGCTTGACTTATGTTGCCTAGCGTACATTAATCTAATCTAAATTAACTTAAACTAGTGACAGAGACATATATGAATAAAATTCGGGCGCGGACGCAAATATTGATATGATTTTTTACAAAAATAAAGTCAGATTTTACCTATTTTTAAAATGGATATTTTTGTTAAAACATTCATAATCATGCTTTAGGATCTATACTATGGATGGTTTTAGCATCCATAACATGCAAAAGTGACCAAAACGTGGTACTAATCAGATAATAAACATTCAATTTTCGGGTGTCATTTTAATGAATACGTTGTATAATGTAAGCTACATGGGCTGGAATCTAGAATACCGACCACACGTGAAATAGCAATTTTTTTGTTGCAATGTTTTCTTTTAGCTAAAATATGATGAAGAATTATAAAATTTGGGCGCAGAAGCAAATATTTATATGATTTTTTACAAAAATAAAGTCAGATTTTACCTATTCTTGAAATATATATTTTTGGTAAAAAAATTATATTCATGCTTTAGGATCTATACTATGGATGGTTTTAACATTGGACATGCAAAAGTGACCTAAATGTGGTACCAATCAGGTAATAAACATTCAATTTTCGGGTGTCATTTTAATGAATACGTTGTATATTGTAAGCTACCACACTTAAAATAGCAATTTTCTTGTTGCATTGTTTTCTTTTAGCTAAAATATGATAAAGAATTATAAAATTCGGGCGCGGAAGCAAATATTTATATAATTTTTTACAAAAATAAAGTCAGATTTTACCTATTCTTGAAATGGATATTTTTGTTAAAACATTCATATTCATGCTTTAGGATCTATACTGTGAATGGATTTAAGCATTGGACATGCAAAAGTGACCAAAACGTGGTACTAATTGGATAATAAGCATTCAATTTTCGGGTGTCATTTTAGTGAATACATTGTACAATGTAAGCTACATGGGCTGGATTCTAGAATACCGACCACACTTGATATAGCAATTTTCTTGTTGCAATGTTTTCTTTTAGCTAAAATATGATAAAGAATTATAAAATTCGGGCGCGGAAGCAAATATTCATATGATTTTTTACAAAAATAAAGTCAGATTTTACCTATTCTTGAAATGGATATTTTTGTTAAACATTCATATTCATGCTTTAGGATCTATACTATGGATAGTTTTAGCACTAGACATGCAAAACTGACCAAAACGTGGTACCAATCAGATAATAAACATTCAATTTTTAGGTGTCATTTTAATGAACACGTTGTATATTGTAAGCTACATGGGCTGGATTCTTGAATGCCTACCACACTTGAAATAGCAATTTTCTTGTTGCAATGTTTTCTGTTAGATAAAATATTTTAAAAATTATAAAATTCGGGCGCGGAAGCAAATATTTATGATTTTTTACAAAAATAAAGTCAGATTTTACCTTTTCTTGATGAATACGTTGTATATTGTAAGCTACATGGGCTGGATTCTAGAATACCTACCACACTTGAAATAGCAATTTTCTTGTTGCAATGTTTTCTTTTAGCTAAAATATGATGAAGAATTATAAAATTCGGGCGCGGAAGTAAATATTTATATGATTTTTCACAAAAATAAAGTCAGATTTTACCTATTCTTGATGAATACGTTGTATATTGTAAGCTACATAGACTGGATTTTAGAATACCTACCACACTTGAAATAGCAATTTTCTTGTTGCAATGTTTTCTTTTAGCTAAACTATGATGAAAAATTATAAAATTCGGGCGCGGAAGCAAATATTTATATGATTTTTTACAAAAATAAAGTCAGATTTTTCCTTTTCTTGATGAATACGTTGTATATTGTGAGCTACATGGGCTGGATTCTAGAATACCTACCACACTTGAAATAGCAATTTTCTTGTTGCAATGTATTCTTTTAGCTAAAATATGATGAAGAATTATAAAATTTGGGCGCGGAAGAAAATATTTATATGATTTTTTACAAAAATAAAGTCAGATTTTACCTACTCTTGAAGAATACGTTGTATACTATATTATCTAAATTTTTAATGCAAATGGCGGCTGTACTTAACTTAAGTCAAAATGAGCAATGAGTTAAAGTGTAAACTGTGCAGAAGAAAGTTAGTAAACGGTGTTACATGTGTTGTGTGCAAGAGTGGTTTTAATTTAAAGTGTGCGGATATTAATGATATATCAGAACTAGAGAAAAAAAAGTGGAATTGTGACGAATGTCAAAATGGGTGTGCTTTAGACTATACTATAAGCGACAATCAAGAAGTAGTCAATGATGATATTACACGGTATGTAGCAGAAAATGATCTATTAGAACAACAAATATTAACTTCACAAAAATTAGTAAATGAGTTAGAAAAAGTAAACAAACTTCAAGATGAAAAAATAAAACAGTTCGCATTAAAAATAACTGCAAATTCAACTGAGCAAAATAATAATAGTTTAAACATGAATAACCAGAGGGAACGACCTTCCTATTCAAATGTACTAAAAACAAATACAGCAGCACTACTAGTTAAACAAACAGGAGACCACAAATCTGATCATTTAATTAATGAAATTAAAAAGTCTGTTGACCCGGCAAAAAATAAACTAAACATTCTAAATGTTAAAAAAAACTCAAAATGGAGACACTATAATTTTTTGCGGAAATAAAACTTCAGCGCAGGAAATCAAAACTAGTCTAGACAATAATGAGAAATTTAAAAATCTAATAACGACTGAAATTGCACAGAAATATAATCCGAAATTAATAATTTATAATGTTGATATAAATCAAATAAGTAACAATGAGATTTTTATAAATAATATAATAGAGCAAAACAATTTAAAGGAAAATAATATCTCTCCAACAATTAAAATTCTCAAAAATATCAAAGTTGATGATAACAATTGCCATGTAATAATAGAAGTTGATAGTAAATCATGGAATAATTTAATTAAGAATAATAAAATCTATATTGAATGGAAGCGATGCTCTGTAAAAGAAACATTTAATATAATACAATGCTTTAAATGTAATAAATTTGGCCATAAAGCGAATAAATGCACAATAACATCAGAAATTTGCGAAAAATGTTCGGAGAACCATGATACTAGAACTTGTAAACCAGAAACATTAAAATGTATAAATTGCTTAAATTATAATACTAAATTTAATACAAAATTCCCGGTTAATCATACAACAAAAAATTTTGAATGCAATTATTATAAAAGGATCATGTAAATAGTCAGAAATAAAACAATGTACAATACTGAATCGATATAGCAATTAAAAAATAAACAAGAAATAAAATAATTCATTTAAACATACAAGGCCTAGTAAATAATTTTGAGAGTATGCAGTATTTAATTAGTGAAAATAAGCCAGACTTATTATTGCTAAGCGAAACTCATATCACCGACGATATAACAGAAAATGAAATTAAAATAACAAACTATAATACAATACATGCGTATTCAGATTCAAAACATACTGGAGGAGTAACTACATACATAATATATATATATATATATATATATATATATATATATATATATATATATATATAGTCAGTCATCCTTCTACCCTCAGGTGTAGGATGTATACATTTTTACTTAATCTTATTTTTATTTACATAAATTTTAATGTCCAATAATTTCACATGTGCACTAATTTTGCCCATTGTTTCTTGTCCTTTGCGATTCTTCTTGCTTCTTGCATCGGGATGTTTCTTTTTGTCAGTATCTTCTTTATTACGTTATCCCATGTGTCCTTTGGTCTTCCCCTTCCCCTTTTCGGTGTAACGTTGGTCATCCACACTTTGTTTCTATGAAATCTAGTATTGGTTTGCATTGCAGTTCTTCCCTGATGGTTTCATTCCTTACTCTATCTAGCATTGTTACTCCTTTAACTCTTCTTAGATATTTCATCTCTATCGCCTGTATTTTACTTTTCGTTCTATTTGACAATATCCATGATTCACACCCGTACGTCAATATTGCTCTATATATTGTTTTAAATACCGTTATTTTTGTTTTATTACTAATTTCTTTTTTTCCTATAAAATTGTGTTTCATTGCGTGATATATTGTTGTCGTTTTATTTATTCTTTCGTTTATGTCAGCATCTTGTGTGCCGTAACTATCTATTGTTATGCCTAAATATTTGAATTTATTAACTTGTTCAATTGTTTCACTATTTACTGTTATATTAGCAGTTGTTGGTTCGTTAGAGATAATCATTATTTTGGTTTTAGTCGCATTTATTTTCATATTGTATTTCTTTATAATTTCATTCCAAGTGTTAACATTTTGTTGCATTTTTTCCTCGCTGTTTGCCATAATTACTACATCATCGGCGTAAGCACATATTGCTATTTTTACTGGTTGTAGATTTCTATACCCTACTTGTATCTTATTGAATTTTTGATCGCACTCCTTTATTATCTCATCCATAAATATCGTAAATAAGACTGGGCTCATTACTCCTCCTTGTCTCAAACCGTTCTTTTATTCGAAGAGCTCGCTTTTCCTATTTTGGCTAATTACGTAGTTCGTGTTTTTATTATACAGTCCTTTTATAGCATTTAGTAGATTGGTGCTTATACCTTTTCTATTAAGGATTTTTCACATTATCTCTCTTTGTACTCTGTCAAACGCTTTTTCTAAATCTATGAATGTCATGTATGTTTTTGTGTTAGTGATCTTAGTCTTGTGTATTAAGTCCTTAACTGTGAATATATGGTCTTGGCTACTGCGTCCTTTCCTAAATCCACTTTGTACTTCGGACATTGTTGATTCTATTTTGTTTCTTAATCTTCTTTCTAATATTCTTTCAAATACTTTCAGTGTTGTACACAATAACGATATGCCTCTGTAGTTGTTGCATTCATTGGTGTCTCCTTTCTTGTGTATCGGCACAATTATTACTAATTCCCAATCGCTTGGTATTTTATCTCCATACCAAATTTTGTTGAAAATTGTTAACAATATTTCTATGCCCTTTTCCCCCATGTACTTTAACATTTCTGGCGTAATTTTGTCATGCCCTGCTGCTTTACCATTTTTAAGTATTTGTAGTGCTTCTTTTACTTCTTCTATTTGTATTTCTTGCAATTCGTCTTCATTCACATTTTCTATCTGGTCTGTTAGAATTTGTTCATCAGGTTCTATCTGATTATTTTCGTCTGTGAATAAAAGCTCTTGGAAATATTGCTTTCATCTGTTCATGATATTTTGTTCTTCCGTTAATATTGTACCTTTTTTTGATTTCACTGTATTTGCTACTTTTCTCTTCTCATTTCTTAATGATTTTAGTGTTTTATAAAATAATTTTTGACTTTCTTTACTGTTGTCTTCCATTTGTTTTCCAAATAGTTCCCAGCTTTTTTCTTCGCTTGGGCTACTAATTCTTTAACCTTCCGTCTTTGTTGTTTGTATTGATCGTAGTTTTTATTTGTTCTATTACTAAGATATTTTCCCATGTTTTCTTTTTCTTTTTTATTTCCTCTTTTATTTCCTCATTCCACCAAGACGTCATTTTTTTATTAGCTTTATTTTTACTACTTCCACATATATTCTTTGCTGCTTGTGTTATTATTTTTTTTTAAATATTCCATGTTTCTTCTATATCCTTGTCCTAATAGTTAATTTTCTCTAAGTCAGTTAATCTATTTACTTCTTCTGCATATTTTGTCGCTGTTATTACATCTCTAAGTTTGTATGTTTTTATTGTCTCATATTCTATTGTCCTTGTTTCTTCAATTTTTGTATTCTCATCTTTACTAATATTTTTAATTCTTGCTTCAACGAGAAAGTGATCGCTGAAGATTTCTGGACCACGCCTAACTCTGCAATCCTGTACTAAATTTCTCTTTTTGTTTTCCACAAGTATATAGTCTATTATTGATCTATCTTCTTCTCTTGGCCCTTGTCTTGTGTATTTATGTATATATTTATATTACATAAAATATAATTTGAATTATAAAATAATACTAAATCAATCTTATAATAAAAATGCATGGATTATAGTCATTAATTGTAATTTGAACAACTCCAAATGGAATATAGGTATAATTTATCATTCACCAAGCTCTAGTGATGCAGAATTTCTAATTCGATTGGAAGATTGGTGTGAAAATTTATTAGACCACTGAGACTACGCTATATTAACAGGTGATTTTAACATAGATATGCTAAAAGACAATACATACCAGAAGAAATTACTACAAACAACACGAGAAATTTCGCTAACCCAGATATTAAAAAGACCCACAAGGATTACATCAAATAGCAAAACTCTAGTCGACCCAGTATTTACTAATGCAAAAAATAATTATCCAAGCAGAAATTTTAGAACAATAAAAAATCTCAGACCACGAAACAATACAAATATTAATTAAAGACAATTATAATAAAAGTATTATCAAGAAAAGAACCATAAGAAATTACTCACTCGATGGATTCAAGGAAAATTTAAGAAAATGTAACTGGAATGAAATACAAAAAATGAACATAAATGAAAGATCTCAAAATCTACACACTGCATTAAAAAAGTGTATGCGACAATTCATATTTGAGAAAAATATCGACGAAAACAAAACAAACCCACTAGAATGGATGAATGACGCACTAAAACAACTTAAACAATTATAAAATTGCAAAAGAAACTAATAATCAAGAAGATTGGAATAAATATAAAGCACACCGAAATAAATATTTATACAATATTAGGCAAGCGAAAAATAATAATTTTACAAGAAATTACAAATGGCAAATGGTGATCAGAAAAAAACATGGAAGATATTAAAAGAACTAACAAAGAAAAAAGCAGTCGATTCAGTTAATACCGTAAACATAAATAACAAAATTATCACAGAAAGTAGTAAAATTGCAGAATACTTAAATAATTATTTTGTCGAAAGTATTAAAGAATTAAATAATTCAATAAAAGAAGATATCGCTAAAATTAATATATATATATATATATATATATATATATATATATATATATATATATATATATATATAAAAATGGACTGAAAAGCAATGCAACAGATGAAGATAAATTCAAATTTAAATCGATAAAAATAAACGAACTCAAATATATCATAAGTGAATTTAATAATAAAATTGACATTGACTTTTTAGATAAAAATAAACTTTTGAATATTTTTCCTGTCATTGGAGACACATTATTAAGTGTTATTAATGACTCTTTAAAATATGGTATAGTACCAAACAGTTTAAAATGTTCAATTATTACACCAGTGAAAAAAGTACCAAGGACAAACAAGTGCGAGGAAATGAGACCAATAAATACAGTGAACTTTATTGCAATAATTTTAAAAACGTGTGTGTTAAAACAAATAAAAACTTATATAGACGAAAAGAACATTATTATTATGGAACAGTCGGGCTATCGGGAGAAACATTCTTGTGAAAGTGCACTCAATTTTGTCATTAATGAATGGAAGTTAGATATTGAAAATAATAAATCTGTAATATAAATATTTTTAGATTTACGTAGGGCTTTTGAAACTATAGATAGGGAGATACTTTTAAAAAAAATTAGAATATTATGGATTTGGTGAAACTAGTATTAAGTGGTTTAATAGTTATTTAAGTGAAAGGAAACAAAGTACCAAAATAATTAATGTATTATCTAGTGAAATTAATGTAGATATAGGGTTACCTGAAGGAACAGTATTAGGAGCGTATCTATTCATTTTGTATATAAACGACATTACTACATTTGTAAAATATTGTAAAATTAAATTATTTGCTGATGACACCTTGTTATACCTACCAGTAGAGAATATTCAAGAGGAAATATATAAAGCACAAAACGATATAGATAGTATACATGAATGGTTGAATGTAAATAAATTAGTATTAAATGTAACTAAAACAAAGTACATGATTATAAATAATAAACATAAACATAACTTTAACACTGCAATAAATACATCAAACAATGAATTAGAAAGAGTTTATAATATTAAATATTTGGGTGTTGTAATAGACGCCAAACTAAAATTTAATGAACATGTAGACTATGTTTGTAAAAAAATAGCTAAGAGAGTTCAATTTTTACAAAGAATTAGAAATAAACTTAATTACATTGAAGCAGTCAAAATTTATAAAACTATCATAGCTCCACATATAGATTTCTGTGCCACAATATTATTCCTTTGTAATAAAAATCAACTGCAGAGATTACAGCGATTACAAAATAGAGCTATGCGTTGTATCCTGAGAGTAAATAAATATACCAGTATAAATAACATGCTAGACTGGTTAAATGTTAAGCAAAGAATTTATTATTTAACTTTAATATTTAATTACAAAATTACCAATAATTTATTACTTAGTTATTTAAATATAGGATGTAAATTTAAGTATGAAATTACAAAATATAATTAGAGAAATAAAAATGATTTTAATATAAGATTTGCATCAAAAACTTGTACACAGAATTCTTTATATTATAACGGGTTTAAAATTTACAATTCTTTAAATGAATGTATTAAGTGTGCAACGAGTGTACCATTATTTAAAAATATATATTGTGAGCTACATGGGCTGGATTCTAGAATACCTACTACACTTGAAATAGCAGTTTTCTTGTTGCAATGTTTGCTTTTAGCTAAAATATGCTGAAGAATTATAAAATTCGGACGCGAAAGCAAATATTTATGATTTTTTACAAAAATAAAGTTAGAATATACCTATTCTAAAAGTGAGTGGCGACGTGAATACCGCGAATACGGCTCCGTCACACGTGTGATAGTTTTTCAGTGAAAAGTAGTTAAAAGCAATTTAAAAACAGTGACATAAGTTGTAACTGACGATCTGTGCATAACAAAAGTGTTTAAGAATAGTAAAAACCAGTGAATCCAGTGGTAAATAGAGTTGTGTGCGAAATAAAAATATTAACCTAAACAGTCAAACAGCTGAGTGTCTGCCGCGCGCGCACACACAGCTGCCGGCCGGCGTACAGAGACCAGAGACGGACTCAGGATAAATTTAGGGGCGCATAACATATAGCCAGTACATCTTAAAATAAGTGCTAAATTAAAGTGAGTGTTACAAATAGGAATGAGTAAAAGGACAAGAGGCAAAGAAGAAGAAGGATATTGCAAAATATTCAACAAAAGCAAAAAAGTACTTAGATCTCCTGAGCAAAGAAGACGAGAAGAGGATTTAGGGATACAAGGAGAAGAACTTGATAAGAAAAGTAATAATACAACAACGGAAGAGGACGACATGGGCTCAAAAAATATGGATGAAGTGAAGGAAATGTTTCAAAAATTGATGAATAAAATAGATGAGAACGCGAAGGAATTGAAACAAGAAATAAAAGAACTAAAACTAGAAATGGAAAAGAAAGAAATATCCTGGAAGAGAGAAAAGAAAATCTTAACAGACAGAATAGATAACCTGGAGAAAAATGCAGAAAGAGAGGAAAGACTTAAGAGGAAGAACAATATTGTAATAAAAGGTTTAAAATTACCGAACAACACGAAACAAGAGGTCAAAAAATGGTTAGAAGAAAAGCTACAAATAAATGCAGACATTAAACAAGTAAAAACGCTTAATCAAAACACAAAGAGAGAAATTATAAAAACTGAATTGGAAAACTGGGAAGTGAAGCAAAAGATAATGGAAGCCAAACACAAACTAGCAAACACAAATATATACATAGACAATGATTTATCCTGGGAGGAAAGGAATATACAAAGAGAAATTAGAAGTATCGCTAAAGAAGAGAGGGAAAAAGGGAAAAGAATCAAAATTGGGTATCAAAAAATCACAGTGGATGATACAGTCTACATATGGGATAAACAAGAAAAAGGGGTCATAGTACAGGAAAGAACATCGAATAATGCAGATAAACAGGAAGCGGATCCAAAATACTCAAAACAAAGATATCCAAAAAACGATTAACAAATAGAATAATCAAACCAGATCAAACGAAGACGAACAAGCATACGAAAAGGATAATTCAATTAGGAACATGGAATATAAAAAGTATAAAGGGAAAGGAAATAGAACTAACAGAAGAATTTGAAAAAGCAAAGTTAGATTTTCTAGCGATAACAGAAACAAAAAAGAAAGGAAAAGGAATAACAAGACTAAAAAACAACCACATATTAATTTACAGTGGAGTTGAAGAGAAGGAGAGAGCAAAATCAGGAGTGGGTTGTATAATACATAAGAGAATAGAGCAGTCCTTAAAAGAATGGAATAGCGTGAATGACAGGATACTAATCATTAAGCTCGAAGACATAAGTGGACTCAGTGCAAACATAATGGTAATATATGGACCAAATGAAGATGAGAACAAAATAATCAAGGACGACTTCTGGGAAACTCTACAATTAGAATTCGAGAAATTAGAAGAACCGATATACATAACAGGGGATTTTAACGCAAGGGTGGGTAACAAAAATAAAGGAATAGAAGAAATAATGGGAACACATGGAGAAACAGCAAAAAACAATAATGGTAACAGGCTTATAGACTTCTGCATCATAAATGACTTGACAATACTGAACACGATTTTTAAACATAAAGAAATTCACAAATACACTCGAGAAATGAGAAGCAGGAACGAAAAATCATTAATTGATTTCTTTTTGACCAATAACTCTCAAAGAATAAAAGTCGAAGACGTAAGAGTTAAAAGAGGATATGAGATTGGAAGTGACCATTATCTAACGACAGCGAAAATAAAAGTCAATGAGAAGACACTACAAAATAACGAAGTTAAGGAGACAAAAATTTTAAAATTGAGAGTTGATAAGCTAAAAGACATTAAGATAAGAGAGGAATACCAAAAAACTGTAACAGAACTAATAAATAACACGACAAAACCAGATATGAACAAGGTAGAAGAAATGTGGCATACTTTTAAACATATAATAGTGGAGGCAACTAAACGCACGTGTGGAGTAACCAGGATAACAAACAGTAGCAAACAAACACATTGGTGGAACGAAGAAGTGAAGTCAGAAGTTAAAAAGAAGAAACAAAAATGGAAACAGTTCCTAGCCACGAAAAGAGTGGAAGATAATGAAGAGTACAAAAAACAAAGAAAAAAAGTGAAAGAAATTATTAAAAAATTTAAAGCAAAGTCTTGGGAAACATTCGGAAATACTTTGGAAGATAACTTCAAAGAAAATAAAAAATTATTCTACACAACACTCAAAAACTGCAGAAAGGAAAATCAAAAAGTACTAGAACAACTCCGTGACAAACAGGGACAGATATTGACAGATAATAAAGAAATAATGGGAAGATGGAAGGAACATTTCAACGAATTACTAGAAGGAAATAATATTAACATTGAAAAAGAAGAAGAGAATAACAATAAGGTGCATCAAGTAGTAGAAAAGATAACAGAAGAAGAATTGAAAACAGTACTTAACAAACTAAGAAACGGAAAAGCACCGGGACATGACATGATTAAACCAGAACAAATTAAATATATGGGCACAGAAGGAGAAAAAATACTGCTGGAGATGTTGAATAGATTTTGGGCAATAGGAAAGATCCCTAAAGATTGGGAAAAGGCGGTGATATTCCCTATCCACAAAAAGGGAGACAGTAGGAACTGTAACAATTACAGGGGGATATCTTTACTATGCACAACAGCCAAAGTATATGAAGCTATACTAGAAATCAAATTAAGAAAAGAGGTAGAGCCAACATTGGAACAATCTCAAAGCGGATTCAGGAAAGGACGTAGTACTCAAGACCATATCTACACAATCAAGAAATTAATGGAAAGGACCCTGAAACAAGATAGCAAACTTTACATTGCATTTGTTGATTTTGAAAAAGCGTTTGACCGAGTGCCACGAAATCAAATGTGGAAAATATTACAAGAAAGGAAAATTGATAAAGAACTACTAAAAGCAATAAAAAGCCTATACAGGATAACATCGAATTATATAAGGACAGGAAATGAAACATCAGAAGAATTCCGCACTACACAAGGACTAAGACAAGGAGGAGCTTTAAGCCCGTTGTTATTTATAATATTTCTGGATAATGTACTAAAAAAAATAAAGGACAAAACAAAGAAAGTGGAGATTGGACATCATCAATTAACTGTAACAAAAATATCAGAGTGTATTTTTGCAGATGATGTGGGAATATTAGCCAAGAAAGAAGAAGACATGATACACAACCTAAACGTATGGAGGGAAGAGCTACAAAATCACAATATGAGCATAAATGTGGACAAAACAAAAATAATGGTAGTTGCGAAAGAAGATGTAATAACTAACATAAATTTAAACGGGAGAGAAATAGAACAAGTAGAATCTTTTTCATACTTAGGAGTAACATTAAATAACAAAGGAAGCATAGAACAAGAAATAAATAAAAGAATACTGGCAGCTAATAGAAACTTCTATGCAATAAATAAAGTCATCCTAAATAATAATCAAGTATCAAAAAATACAAAAATGACATTATATAAAACAATATACAGACCAACATTAATATATGGAAGCGAGACATGGAACATGAACCAGAGACAAAAAAGTAAGATACAAGCAGCGGAAATGAGGTACTTACGAAGAGTGGAAGGAATCACAAAGATGAATAAAATAAGAAATGAAAAAATAAGGAATGATCTAAATATAGAAAGTATACATAACAGTATAGATAAAAAACAAATCGCATGGTATGGACATTTAGTAAGGATGCCAGAAGAGAACCAAACCAAGCAGGCCTTTAACGCCAGATTCGCAGGAAAGAAAAAGAGAGGACGGCCAACGAAAACATGGGAGAATAATATTGCTGAAATATTGAGCAGAAACAACATCAACTGGCACGAGGCAAAGAGATTGGCACAGAACAGGATGGAGTGGAAAGTGTTAATAAACAGCATAAAATAAAAAGTTTAAACAATCTCGACACCCGAAAGGGTATAAGAAGATTTAAAAAGACTAATAATAAAAAAATAATAATAATACCTATTCTTGAAATAGATATTTTTATTAATACATTCATATTCATTCTTTAGGATCTATACTATGGATGGTTTTAAGCAGACATGCAAAAGTGACCAAAAGGTGGTACCAATCAGATAATAAACATTTAATTTTCGGGTGTCATTTTAATGAATACGTTGTATATTGTAAGCTACATGGGCTGGATTCTAGAATACCTTCCACACTTGAAATAGCAATTTTCTTGTTGCAATGTATCTTTTAGCTAAAATTTGATGAAGAATTATAGAATTTGGGCACAAAAGCAAATATTTATATGATTTTTTACAAAAAAAAAGTCAGATTTTACCTATTCTTGATGAATATGTTGTAAATTGTAAGCTACATGGGCTGGATTCTAGAATACCTAGCACACTTGAAATAACAATTTTCTTGTAGCAATGTTTTCTTTTAGCTAAAATATGATGAAGAATTATAAAATTTAGGCGCGAAAGCAAATATTTATATCATTTTTTACAAAAATAAACTCAGATTTTACCTATTCTTGATGCATACGTTGGATATTGTAAGCTACATGGCCTGGATTCTAAAATACCTAGCACACTTGAAAAAGCAATTATCTTGTTGCAATGTTTTCTTTTAGCTAAAATATGATGAAGAATTATAAAATTCGGGGGCGGGAGCAAATATTTGTATGATTTTTTACATAAATAAAGTCAGCTTTTACCTATTCTTGAAATGGATATTTTTGTTAAAACATTCATATTCATGCTTTAGGATCTATACTAGGGATGGTTTTAAGCATTAGACATGCAAAAGAGACCAAAATGTGGTACCAATCAGATAATAAACATTCAATTTTCGGGTGTCATTTTAATTAATACGTTGTATATTGTAAGCTACATGGGCTGGATTCTAGAATACCTACCTCACTTGAAATAGCAATTTTCTTGTTGCAATGACTTCTTTTAGCTAAAATATGATGTAAAATTATAAAATTCGGGCGCGTAAGCAAATATTTATATTATTATTTACAAAAATAAAGTCAGATTTTACGTATTCTTGATGAATACGTTGTATATTGTAAGCTACATGGGCTGTTTTCTAGTATAACTACCACACTTGAAATAATAATTTTCTTGTTGCAATGTTTCCTTTAGCTAAAATATGATAAAGAATTATAAAATTCGGGCGCGGAAGCAAATATTTATGTTTTTTTTTACAAAAATTAAGTCAGATTTTACCTCTTTTTGATGAATACGTTGTATATTGTAAGCTACATGGGCTGGATTCTAGAATACCTACCACACTTGAAATACCAATTTTCTTGTTGCTATGACTTCTTTTAGCTAAAATATGATGAAAAATTATAAAATTCGGCCGCGTAAGCAAATAATTATATTATTATTTACAAAAATAAAGTCAGATTTTAAGTATTCTTGATGAATACGTTGTATATTGTAAGCTACATGAGATGGATTCTGGAATACCTACCACACTTGAAATAGCAATTTTCTTGTTGCAATGTTTTCTGTTAGCTAAAATTTGATGAACAATTATATAATTCGGGCGCTGAAGCAAACATTTATATGATTTTTTACAAAAATAAAGTCAGAATTCACCTATTCTTGTAGAATTCATTGTATGTTGTAAGCTACATGGACTGGATTCTAGAAAACCTACTACACTTGAAATAGCAGTTTTCTTGTTGCAATGTTTGCTTTTAGCTAAAATATGATGAAGAATTATAAAATTCGGACGCGAAAGCAAATATTTATATGAATTTTTACAAAAATAAAGTCAGATTTTACCTATTCTTGATGAATACGTTGTATATTGTAAGCTACATGGGCTGGATTCTAGAATACCTACCTCACTTGAAATAGCAATTTTTTCGTTGCAATGTTTTCTTTAAGCTGAAATATGATACAAATTATAAAATTCGGTCGCAGAAGCAAATATTTATATGAATTTTTATAAAAATAAAGTCAGATTTTACCTATTCTTGAAATGGATATTTTTATTAAAACATTCATATTCATGCTTTAGGATCTATACTATGGATGGTTTTAAGCATAGGAAATGCAAAACGTGACCAAAACGTGGTACCATTCAGATAATAAACATTCAATATTCGGGTGTCATTTTAATAGATACGTTGTATATTGTAAGCTACATGGGCTGGATTCTAGAATACCTACCACACTTGAAATAGCAATTTTCTTGTTGCAAAGTTTTCTTTTAGCTAAAATATGATGAAGAATTTTAAAATTCGAGCGCGGAAGCAAATATTTATATGATTTTTTACAAAAATAAAGTCAGATTTTATCTATTCTTGAAATGTATATTTTTGTTAAAACAATCATATTCATGCTTTAAAATCTATACTATGGATGGTTTTAAGCATTGGACATGCAAAAGTGACCAAAACGTGGTACCAATCAGATAATAAAGATTCAATTTTCGGGTGTCATTTTAATAAATACGTTGTACTCGTATATTGTAAGCTACATGGGCTGAATTCTATAATACCTACCACACTTGAAATAGTAATCTTCTGTTGAAATGTTTTCTTTTACCTAAAATATGATAAAAAATTATAAAATTCGGGCGCGGAAGCAAATATTTATATGATTTTTTACAAAAATAAAGTCAGATTTTACCTTTTCTTGATGAATACGTTGTATATTGTAAGCTACATGGGCTGGATTCTAGAATACCTACTACACTTGAAATAGCAATTTTCTTGTTGCAATGTTTTCTTTTAGCTAAAATATGATGAAGAATTATAAAATTCGGACGCAGAAGCAAATATTTATATGATTTTTACAAAAAAAAGTCAGATTTTACCTTTTCTTGATGAATACGTTGTATATTGTAAGCTACATGGGCTGGATTCTAGAATACCTACTACATTTGAAATAGCAATTTTCTTGTTGCAATGTTTTCTTTTAGCAAAAATATGATGAAGAATTATAAAATTCGGACACAGAAGCAAATATTTATGATTTTTTACAAAAATAAAGTCAGATCTTACCTATTCTTGATGAATACGGTGTATGTTGTAAGCTACATGGGCTGGATTCTAGAATACCTACCAAACTTGAAATAGCAATATTTTCTTGTTGCAATGTTTTCTTTTAGCTAAAATATGATGAAAAATTATAAAATTCGGGCGCGAAAGCAAATATTTATATGATTTTTTACAAAAATAAAGTCAGATTTTACCTATTCTTGATGAATACATTGTATATTGTAAGCTACATGGGCTGAATTCTAGAATACCTACTACACTTGAAATAGCAGTTTTCTTGTTGCAATATTTGCTTTTAGCTAAAATATGATGAACAATTTTAAAATTCGGACGCAAAAGCAAATATTTATGATTTTTTACAAAAATAAGGTCTGATTTTACCTACTTTTGAAATGGATATTTTTGTTAAAACATTCATATTCATGCTTTAGGATCTATACTATGGATGGTTTTAAGCATAGGACATGCAAAAGTGACCAAAACGTGGTACCATTCAGATAATAAACATTCAATTGTCGGGTGTCATTTTAATAGATACGTTGTATATTGTAAGCTACATGGGCTGGATTCTAGAATACCTACCACACTTGAATTAGCAATTTTCTTGTTGCAAAGTTTTCTTTTAGCTAAAATTTGATGAAGAATTATAAAATTCGGGCGCGGAAGCAAATATTTATATGATTTTTTACAAAAATAAAGTCAGATTTTACCTTTTCTTGATGAATAAGTTGTATAATGTAAGCTACATGGGCTGGATTCTAGAATACCTACCACACTTGAAATAGCAATTTTCTTGTTGCAATGTTTTCTTTTAGCTGATATGAAGAATTATAAATTTCGGGCGCCGAAGCAAATATTTACATGATTTTTTACAAAAATATAGTCAGATTTTACCTATTCTTGATGAATACGTTGTATATTGTAAGCTACATGGGCTGGATTTTAGAATACCTACCACACTTGAAATAGCAATTTTCTTGTTGCAATGTTTTCTTTTAGTTAAAATATGATGAAGAATTATAAAATTCGGGCGCGAAAACAAATATTTATATGATTTTTTTCAAAAATAAAGGTAGATTTTACCTATTCTTGAAATGGATATTTTTGTTAAAACATTCATATTCATGCTTTAGGATCTATACTGTGGATGGTTTTAAGCATTGTACATGCAAAAGTGAACAAAACGTTGTAACAATCAGATATTAAACATACAATTTTCGGGTGTCATTTTAATGAATACTTTGTATATTGTAAGCTACATGCTCTGGATTCTAGAATACATACCACATTTAAAATATTAATTTTCTTGTTGCAATGTTTTCTTCTAGCTAAAATATGATAAAGAATTATAAATTCGGGCGCGGAAGCAAATATTTATATGATTTTTTTGAAAAATTAAGTCAGATTTCACCTATTCTTGATGAATACGTTGTATATTGTAAGCTACATGGGCTGGATTTTAGAATACCTACTATACTTGAAATAGCAATTTTCTTGTTGCAATGTTTGCTTTTAGCTAAAATATGATGAACAATTATAAAATTCGTACGCGGAAGCAAATATTTATGATTTTTTACAAAAATAAAGTCAGATCTTACCTATTCTTGAAATGGATATTTTTGTTAAAACATTCATATTCATGCTTTAGGATCTATACTATGGATGGTTTTAAACATTGGACATGCAAAAGTGACCAAAAGGTGGTACCAATCAGATAATAAACATTCAATTTTCGGGTGTCATTTTAATAGATACGTTGTATATTGTAAGCTACTTGGACTGGATTCTAGAATAACTACCACACTTAAAATAGCAATTATCTTGTTGCAATGTTTGCTTTTAGCTAAAATATGATGAACAATTATAAAATTCGTACGCGGAAGCAAATATTTATGATTTTTTACAAAAATAAAGTCAGATCTTACCTATTCTTGAAATGGATATTTTTGTTAAAACATTCATATTCATGCTTTAGGATCTATACTATGGATGGTTTTAAACATTGGACATGCAAAAGTGACCAAAAGGTGGTACCAATCAGATAATAAACATTCAATTTTCGGGTGTCATTTTAATAAATACGTTGTAGATTGTAAGCTACATGGGCTGGATTCTAGAATACCTACCACACTTGAAATAGCAATATTTTCTTGTTGCAATGTTTTCTTTTAGCTAAAATATGATGAAAAATTATAAAATTCGGGCGCGGAACCATATATTTATTTGATTTTTTACAAAAATAAAGTCAGATTTTACCTTTTCTTGATGAATAAGTTGTATAATGTAAGCTACATGGGCTGGATTCTAGAATCCGTAACACATTTTTTAGAAAAATTAAAGTCACATTTTACCTATTCTTGAAATAGATATTTTTGTTAAAACATTCATAATCATGCTTTAGAATCTATACTGTGGATGGTTTCAAGCATTGGACATGCAAAAGTGGCCAAAACGTGCTACCAATCAGATAATAAACATTCAATTTTCGGGTGTCATTTTAATGAATACGTTGTATAATGTAAGCTACATGGGCTGGATTCTAGAATACCTACCACACTTGAAATAGCAATTTTCTTGTTGCAATGTTTTCTTTTAGCTGATATGAAGAATTATAAATTTCGGGCGCCGAAGCAAATATTTACATGATTTTTTACAAAAATATAGTCAGATTTTACCTATTCTTGATGAATACGTTGTATATTGTAAGCTACATGGGCTGGATTTTAGAATACCTACCACACTTGAAATAGCAATTTTCTTGTTGCAATGTTTTCTTTTAGTTAAAATATGATGAAGAATTATAAAATTCGGGCGCGAAAACAAATATTTATATGATTTTTTTCAAAAATAAAGATAGATTTTACCTATTCTTGAAATGGATATTTTTGTTAAAACATTCATATTCATGCTTTAGGATCTACAGGGTGTTCCATTTAAAAGTGCCACCATTGCTATCTCGAGAACTATAAGAGCTACGAGGTTGGTTAAATTAGCAAAGAACCACCATTTTACAAGACTAAAATAATGAGCAAAACAAATTTTTTTTTCTACCAGTGGTTCTCAAAATACGGGACCCAACTTTCTTATTTTAAATGGGAACGTATGTTTATTTTTAGGTTATTCGATAGAGTATTTTTTTCTGAATTCAGCGATATGTACATATCATATACTAATATAACAAAATAACTGAGAAAAATGCATGGTAGATTTATTTATATTTTATTTATATCTAGTTGAAATAAGAGTGCTTTGGATAGAAAACAATTCATTTTCTTCTTAAAACTGACAGTTTAAGAAAATAAAATTTAACAAAAAATAATCAAACAATGTTAGACAGAACATTATGTCTATGTTTTCTAACCATAGCACTCTTGTTTCAGCCAGATATAAATAAAATACATATAAATTTAACATGCATTTTTCTCAATTATTTTGTTATATTAGTATATGATATGTACATATCGCTGAATTCAGAAAAAAATACTCTATCGAATAACCTAAAAATAAACATACGTTCCCATTTAAAATAAGAAAGTTGGGTCCCGTATTTTGAGAACCACTGGTAGAAAAAAAAATTTTTTTTGCTCATTATATTAGTCTTGTAAAATGGTGGTTCTTTGCTAATTTAACCAACCTCGTAGCTCTTATAGTTCTCGAGATAGCAATGGTGGCACTTTTAAATGGAACACCCTGTATACTGTGGATGGTTTTAAGCATTGTACATGCAAAAGTGAAAAAAACGTTGTAACAATCAGATAATAAACATACAATTTTCGGGTGTCATTTTAATGAATACTTTATATATTGTAAGCTACATGCTCTGGATTCTAGAATACATACCACATTTAAAATATTAATTTTCTTGTTGCAATGTTTTCTTCTAGCTAAAATATGATAAAGAATTATAAATTCGGGCGCGAAAGCAAATATTTATATGATTTTTTTGAAAAATTAAGTCAGATTTCACCTATTCTTGATGAATACGTTGTATATTGTAAGCTACATGGGCTGGATTCTAGAATACCTACTATACTTGAAATAGCAATTTTCTTGTTGCAATGTTTTCTTTTAGCTAAAATGTGAGGAAGAAAATTTTCTTGTTGCATTGTTTTCTTTTAGCTAAAATATGATGAAGAATTATAAAATTCGGGCGCGGAAGCAAATTTTTATACGATTTTGTACAAACATAAAGTCTGTTTTTACCTATTCTTGAAGAATACGTTGTATATTGTAAGCTACATGGGCTGGATTCTAGAATACCTACCACACTTGAACTAGCAATTTTCTTGTTGCAATATTTTCTTTTAGCTACAATATGATGAAGAATTATAAAATTCGTGCGCGGAAGCAAATATACATATGATTTTTTGCAAAAATTAAGTCAGATTTTACCTATTCTTGATGAATACGTTGTTTATTGTAAGCTATATGGGCTGGATTCTAGGATACCTACCACACTTGAAATAACAATTTTCTTGTTGCAATGTTTTCTTTTAGTTAAAATATAATGAAGAATTATAAAATTCGGGCGCGGAAGCAAATATTTATATGATTTTTTTCAAAAATAAAGTTAGATTTTACCTATTCTTGAAATGGATATTTTTGTTAAAACATTCATATTCATGCTTTAGGATCTATACTGTGGATGGTTTTAAGCATTGTACACGCAAAA
This sequence comes from Stenolophus ochropezus, assembly GCA_035578165.1. Classification (NCBI taxonomy): domain Eukaryota; kingdom Metazoa; phylum Arthropoda; class Insecta; order Coleoptera; family Carabidae; genus Stenolophus; species Stenolophus ochropezus. The sequence continues at coordinate 33,368 of JAQOWZ010000248.1, read as the reverse complement.
GTGAACAAAACGTTGTAACAATCAGATAATAAACATTCAATTTTCGGGTGTCATTTTAATGAATACTTTGTATATTGTAAGCTACATGCTCTGGATTCTAGAATACATACCACATTTAAAATATTAATTTTCTTGTTGCAATGTTTTCTTCTAGCTAAAATATGATAAAGAATTATAAATTCGGGCGCGGAAGCAAATATTTATATGATTTTTTTGAAAAATTAAGTCAGATTTCACCTATTCTTGATGAATACGTTGTATATTGTAAGCTACATGGGCTGGATTCTAGAATACCTACTATACTTGAAATAGCAATTTTCTTGTTGCAATGTTTGCTTTTAGCTAAAATATGATGAACAATTATAAAATTCGTACGCGGAAGCAAATATTTATGATTTTTTACAAAAATAAAGTCAGATCTTACCTATTCTTGAAATGGATATTTTTGTTAAAACATTCATATTCATGCTTTAGGATCTATACTATGGATGGTTTTAAACATTGGACATGCAAAAGTGACCAAAAGGTGGTACCAATCAGATAATAAACATTCAATTTTCGGGTGTCATTTTAATAGATACGTTGTATATTGTAAGCTACTTGGACTGGATTCTAGAATAACTACCACACTTAAAATAGCAATTTTCTTGTTGCAATGTTTGCTTTTAGCTAAAATATGATGAATAATTATAAAATTCGTACGCGGAAGCAAATATTTATGATTTTTTACAAAAATAAAGTCAGATCTTACCTATTCTTGAAATGGATATTTTTGTTAAAACATTCATATTCATGCTTTAGGATCTATACTATGGATGGTTTTAAACATTGGACATGCAAAAGTGACCAAAAGGTGGTACCAATCAGATAATAAACATTCAATTTTCGGGTGTCATTTTAATAAATACGTTGTAGATTGTAAGCTACATGGGCTGGATTCTAGAATACCTACCACACTTGAAATAGCAATATTTTCTTGTTGCAATGTTTTCTTTTAGCTAAAATATGATGAAAAATTATAAAATTCGGGCGCGGAAACATATATTTATTTGATTTTTTACAAAAATAAAGTCAGATTTTACCTTTTCTTGATGAATAAGTTGTATAATGTAAGCTACATGGGCTGGATTCTAGAATCCGTAACACATTTTTTAAAAAAATTAAAGTCACATTTTACCTATTCTTGAAATAGATATTTTTGTTAAAACATTCATAATCATGCTTTAGAATCTATACTGTGGATGGTTTCAAGCATTGGACATGCAAAAGTGGCCAAAACGTGCTACCAATCAGATAATAAACATTCAATTTTCGGGTGTCATTTTAATGAATACGTTGTATAATGTAAGCTACATGGGCTGGATTCTAGAATACCCACCACACTTGAAATAGCAATTTTCTTGTTGCAATGTTTTCTTTTAGCTGATATGAAGAATTATAAATTTCGGGCGCCGAAGCAAATATTTACATGATTTTTTACAAAAATATAGTCAGATTTTACCTATTCTTGATGAATACGTTGTATATTGTAAGCTACATGGGCTGGATTTTAGAATACCTACCACACTTGAAATAGCAATTTTCTTGTTGCAATGTTTTCTTTTAGTTAAAATATGATGAAGAATTATAAAATTCGGGCGCGAAAACAAATATTTATATGATTTTTTTCAAAAATAAAGATAGATTTTACCTATTCTTGAAATGGATATTTTTGTTAAAACATTCATATTCATGCTTTAGGATCTATACTGTGGATGGTTTTAAGCATTGTACATGCAAAAGTGAACAAAACGTTGTAACAATCAGATAATAAACATACAATTTTCGGGTGTCATTTTAATGAATACTTTATATATTGTAAGCTACATGCTCTGGATTCTAGAATACATACCACATTTAAAATATTAATTTTCTTGTTGCAATGTTTTCTTCTAGCTAAAATATGATAAAGAATTATAAATTCGGGCGCGAAAGCAAATATTTATATGATTTTTTTGAAAAATTAAGTCAGATTTCACCTATTCTTGATAAATACGTTGTATATTGTAAGCTACATGGGCTGGATTCTAGAATACCTACTATACTTGAAATAGCAATTTTCTTGTTGCAATGTTTTCTTTTAGCTAAAATGTGAGGAAGAAAATTTTCTTGTTGCATTGTTTTCTTTTAGCTAAAATATGATGAAGAATTATAAAATTCGGGCGCGGAAGCAAATTTTTATACGATTTTGTACAAACATAAAGTCTGTTTTTACCTATTCTTGAAGAATACGTTGTATATTGTAAGCTACATGGGCTGGATTCTAGAATACCTACCACACTTGAACTAGCAATTTTCTTGTTGCAATGTTTTCTTTTAGCTACAATATGATGAAGAATTATAAAATTCGTGCGCGGAAGCAAATATACATATGATTTTTTGCAAAAATTAAGTCAGATTTTACCTATTCTTGATGAATACGTTGTTTATTGTAAGCTATATGGGCTGGATTCTAGGATACCTACCACACTTGAAATAACAATTTTCTTGTTGCAATGTTTTCTTTTAGTTAAAATATAATGAAGAATTATAAAATTCGGGCGCGGAAGCAAATATTTATATGATTTTTTTCAAAAATAAAGTTAGATTTTACCTATTCTTGAAATGGATATTTTTGTTAAAACATTCATATTCATGCTTTAGGATCTATACTGTGGATGGTTTTAAGCATTGTACACGCAAAAGTGAACAAAACGTTGTAACAATCAGATAATAAACATTCAATTTTCGGGTGTCATTTTAATGAATACTTTGTATATTGTAAGCTACATGCTCTGGATTCTAGAATACATACAACACTTAAAATATTAATTTTCTTGTTGCAATGTTTTCTTTTAGCTAAAATATGATGAAAAATTATAAAATTCGGGCGCGGAAGTAAATATTTATATAATTTTTTACAAAAATAAATTCAGATTTTACCTTTTCTTGATGCATACGTTGTATATTGTAAGGTACATAGGCTGGATTCTAAAATACCTACCACACTAGAAATAGCAATTTTCTTGTTGCAATGTTTTCTTTTAGCTAAAATATAATGAAGAATTATAAAATTCGGGCGCGGATGAAAATATGTATATGATTTTTTACAATAATAAAGTCAAATTTTACCTATTCTTGAAATGGATATTTTTATTAAAACATTCAAATTCATGCTTTAGGATCTATACTAAGGATGGTTTTAAGCATTGGACATACAAAACTGACCAAAAGGTGATACCAATCAGATAATATACATTAAATTTTCGGGTGTCATTTAAATAAATACGTTGTATATTGTCAGTTACATGGGTTGGATTCTAGAATACCTACCACACTTGAAATAGCAATTTTCTTGTTTCAATGTTTTCTTTTAGCTAAAATATGATAAAGAATTATAAAATTCGGGCTCGGAAGCAAATATTTATGATTTTTTACAAAAATAAATTCAGATTTTACTTATTCTTGAAACGGATATTTTTGTTAAAACATTCATATTCATGCTTTAGGATCTATACTATGGATGGTTTTAAGCATTGGACATGCTAAAGTGACCAAAGGGTGGTACCAATCAGATAATAAACATTCAATTTTCGGGTGTCATTTTAATGAATACGTTGTATATTGTAAGCTACATGGGCTGGATTCAAGAATACCTACCAAACTTGAAATAGCAATTTTCTTGTTGCAATGTTTTCTTTTAGCTAAAATATGATGAAGAATTATAAAATTTAGGCGCGGAAGCAAATATTTATATGACTTTTTACAAAAATAATTTCAGATTTTACCTATTCTTGAAATGGATATTTTTATTAAAACATTCATATTCATGCTTTAGGATCTATACTATGGATAATTTTAGCATTGGACATGCAAAAGTGACCAAAACGTGGTACCAATCAGATTGTAAACATTCAATTTTCGGGTGTCATTTTAATAAATACGTTGTATATTGTAAGCTACATGCGCTGGATTCTAAAATACCTACCACACATGAAATAGCAATTTTCTTGTTGCAATGTTTTCTTTTAGCTAATATATGATGAAGAATTATAAAATTCGGGCGCGGAAGCAAATATTTATACGATTTTTCACAAAAATAAAGTCAGATTTTACCTATTCTTGAAATGGATATTTTTGTTAAAACATTCATAAACATGCTTTTGGACCTATACTATGGATAATTTTAGCATTAGACATGCAAAAGTGACCATGACTTGATACCAATCAGATAATAAACATTTAATTTTCGGGTGTCATTTTAATGAATAAGTTGTATATTGTCAGCTACATGGACTGAATTCTAGAATACCTACCACACTTGAAATAGCAATTTTCTTGTTGCATTGTTATCTTTTAGCTATAATATGATAAAGAATTATAAAATTCGGGCGCGGAAGCTAATATTTATATGATTTTGTACAAAAATAAAGTCTGTTTTTACCTATTCTAAAAGAATACGTTGTATATTGTAAGCTACATGGGCTGGATTGTAGAATACCTACCACACTTGAATTAACAATTTTCTAGTTGCAATGTTTGCTTCTAGCTAAAATATGAACAATATCTAGCATCCCTAAAAAAATTAAGTATAAATTGTGGATTCTCTACACTACAAGAAAGTCTAGTTCGGGATATATTTATTAGTGGAATAAGAGATAAAGACCTTCAGGAAACGTTACTAAGAATAAAAGACGTAACATTACAAAAGGCGATGGACATATGTAGAACGAAGTCAGTAGTATCACAACAAGTAAAAGAAATTAAACAAGAAGTAAATATTGATGTATTACGTCATAATAAATCAAAAAATCAGAATTATAAGCATTTTTAAAAACATGACTACAATAACTCACAATAAACTTATAAAAATTTTGAAGACAAACCCTGTAGAAAATGCGGTTTTAAGCATCCCATCAATAAATGCTACGCGTTTGGAAAAACGTGTGCAAAATGTCAAAGAAAAAATCATTTTGCAAAAATGTGCAAAACAAATACAAGTATACGAAATACTCGTAAATCAACAAGAAAGCGACTCAGATCAAGAAGGACCATACGTGATTGACGTATTAAAGAAGTAAAGTAAAGAAAATTGGTATACAGCAGATCTTCACATAGGCAATGGGAAATGTACCTTCAAAGTAGACAGCGGAGCGCAGTACAACATTTTAAGTTTGAGAAGTTTTGAAGACCTTAATCTGAATAAGTCGACGTTAAAGAAGAGTAATGCCCGAGTAACTTCCTTTACAAATAACTAAATTTCAATAATAGGTAAATGTTATATAAATTGTATGTATAAAAATAAAACTGTAAATTTAGAATTTCTGGTTACCAATATGAACTGTGTCAATATTATTGGATTAGAATCGTCAGAAAAATTAAACTTAATTAAAAGAGTCGATTCAATTTTAGAAAACAATAATATTATGCAATCAGAAAAGTTCTCAAATTTATTTAATGGAGAAATAGGTTGCATTCAGGAACCAGTTCATATTGAAATCGACCAGAATGTATAACCAGTAGTATTACCTTGTAGAAAAATACCTTTCAGTTTAATAAATAATGTAAAGATAGAACTAGACAAAATGGTTGAAAAAGGTATAATAGAATCAGTAGTAGAACCTTCTGATTGGGTGAGCCAAATGATTATTGTACAAAAACAAAATAAAACATTAAGAATTGTTCTCGATCTTGGACCACTTAATGTTGCTATCAAAAGAGCTCATTTTCCATATCCTAGTATTGATGAAATTTATTCACAAATGAATGGAGCTAAATGGTTTTGTAAATTGGACGCTCAATCAGGATACTGGATGTTACCTTTATCTAAAGATAGTTCAAAACTATGTTGTTTTCAAACCCCTTGGGGAAGATATCGTTACCTTAGACTACCATTTGGTTTAAAAAATTCTGGTGAGATATTTCATAGAGTTATACGTCAAAGTTTCGAAAACATAAAAAATGTAATGACTTATCAAGATGACTTGATTTGTTGGGCAAATGATAAAAATGAGTTAAATAAAATTTTGATAAAAGTATTAGAAACTGCTCAACAAGAAGGTATTAAATTCAACAAGTCAAAATGTGAATTTTTTGTAAATAAAATAAAATTTCTCGGACATATATTTAGCGAAAAAGGAATTCAAGTAGGCAATGATAAAGTAAAAGCTATGGTAGAATTAAGAACCCCAACAAATAAGAAATCTTTGATGAGGATATTAGGTATGTTTAATTATGTGTCAAAATTTATACCTAATTATGCTGAACTTTCTGACCCTCTAAGACAATTATTAAAAAACGATATTATATTTTCTTGGACAACTAATCATGATAAATGTTTTGATAATTTAAAAACCAAACTAACCAAAGCACCAGTATTGGAATTTTATGATTCAAACAAAGATTTAATATTATCAGTTGATGCAAGTTCTATAGGTTTAGGTGCTTGTTTAATACAATCGAATAAACCTATAGCTTATGCTTCCAGAGCGCTCACAGAAGTTCAGTGCAAATACGCTCAAATAGAAAAAGAACTGATAGCTGTTGTTTTTGGTTGTGAACGTTTTAAACAATTTATTTACGGCAGAAATGTAATTGTAGAAACCGATCACAAACCATTGTTAGGCTTATACAATAAATCTCTAAATAAAGTTACTGTCAGATTGCAAAGAATGTTATTAAAATTACAACCATTCAATTTAACATTTATTCATAAACCTGGTAAATATTTATTTATAGCAGATACGCTATCTACAGAATTTAGTTTAGAAGGTTGTAATAGTGAATTTGAATTTGACAATGATATAGAATTACAAGTTAATTTATTAATTGATAATTTACCAGTGACTGAACAAAATTACAATTTATTCCGAGCTCATTATGATAAAAGTTCCTCTCTACAAAAACTAAAAAATTATATTACCGAAGGTTGGCCAAAATTTTATAAAGATGTAGATGATAATCTAAAGAGTTATTTTCAATTTAAAGAGGATTTATGTATTTTGAAAGAATTAATCTTTGTGGAAAGTAAAATTTTGGTGCCTGATACTTTAAAAAATGAAATGTTAATAAAATTACATTCAGGACATCCAGGAATATGTAGAATGATAGACAGGGCTAAACAATGTTTATTCTGGCTCGGAATAAATCAAGACATAAAGAAGTTTGTACAGTCATGTAAAACATGTTTAAAATTTCAAGATAATAAGGTAAATAATGAATTAATTAGTAAAACCATTCCTGAGTTACCCTGGCAAGAAGTAGCTTCTAATATTTTTTAATTAAATCATAAATATTATTTAATTATTGTTGATTCACTTTCAAATTTCATTGAAGTCTCTACTACTGAATAATTTAAAAAGTATTACCGTTATAAATAAAATGAAATAAAATTTTGCAAGATATGGTATTCCTCTTAAATTATTCACAGACGGTGGAACATGTTATAATTCAGAACTATTTAAAGAGTTTGCGAATAAATGGGGTTTCAAACATATAATGTCAAGTCCTCATTACCCCAAATCAAACGGTTTAGCAGAATCGGCTGTAAAAATTGTTAAGAAAATGTTAAAAAAATGTTTTGATAATAATGAAGATCCGTATTTAGCATTCTTAAATTATAGAAATACACCGAAAGGTAATGTACATTCTCCAGCACAAATATTAATGAGAAAATCTATCAGAACAAATATTCCATGTAATTTTAAAAATTTAAAACCTAACTTAACTTATAAAAGTGACATAAAATTAATTCAAAACAATAAAATTAAATCCGGTTTATATTATAATAAAACTGCCACAAAAAGAATTAATTACAAAATTAATGAAGAAGTCATGTTTAAAAAAGATCCTAAATGTTCAATTTGGTCACATGGTCTAATTAAAAGAATATGTGCAGAACCTAGATCGTATATTATAGCTGATGATGGGGGTAAAGAATATAGACAAAATGAAATCCACATATCTCCTATTAAAAAATCTATTTGTAACGATGATATTATCAATTATAAAAATAATAAAAGTGAATCAATTAAGAAATTAAAAAATCACGAAGAATCATTTATTAAAAATTTAAATAACTATACAACACGGAGTGGTCGAGTAATTAATTTAAATAAAAAATTTCAATAGTATAAAAATTTAATTAAGGAATTATTATTATTGTTATTGTTAAATTTATAATTATAAATTTTGTAAAAGAGGAAGATATTGTATGTTAGAATTTAATTAAGTAAGCTTAGAATAAAAAAGTAGTTAGCAACAGAATGACAGATGGTAAACAGAATATAAAAAATATATTAAAACATAAAGCATAAACGTATATGTGTATTAATTGTATGTAAATAAATGTATGGATTACACTACATGGTGACAGCGGAAAAAAGAAGAATAATATAAGAATCTTCAAAATAATACAAGATTTTAAAATGGCAAATGTAATGCCTGCAACGCCACTTCATTTATGTTTAGAAGGAAATATAACCACGAATTGGAAAAAATTTAAAAGAAATTTTGAAACTTATATAGCAGCATACTACGCAGAAGTAGAAGAGTCTAGAAAGGTTGCGATGTTCCTTCATGCAATGGGAGACGAAGGACATGATATATTTGAGTCCTTTCAGTTAAAACCAAATGAAGAAAAGAAATTAGACCTATGTATGGATTACACTTGAAATAGCAATTTTCTTGTTGCAATGTTTTCTTTTAGCTTATATACTAGCGAATGCTCAGCTACGCTGAGCGTTCCCTAGGCCTCCGGCGTCAGTGAAATATTAACATTTGAAAGCTAATTTAATTTCTGCAAGGCAGGTCTTGTCGAATGCTTTCATTTAATATCAAATACGGTGTACTTCCGGCAAGTAATTGTAAAAAAACGAATGCAGAACAACTTGGCAATTTTTTGTCACTTCTGCACATCAGCCCTCATCAAGACATTTAATTTGATACCAAACACGACATATTTCTAACAGATTTTTCCAAAAAACAAAAACGGGTCAATATGAACCATTTCTGTTAATTTTACATGTCAGCTCTCATCAAGACCTTTCATTTTATACCAAACACGATATACTTCTGACAACTTTCTGCAAAAAGGAAAAGCCGATCGACATGAAACATTTTTGTTAATTCTCGACATCAGCACTCAATGAGACCTTTCATTAGATACCAATCACGACATACTTCGATTAACTTTTTGCATAAAACAAAAGCCGATCAACATAGACCGATTTTGTCAGTTCTGCACGCGAGCCCTCAACAAGATCTTTTATTTGAGACCAAACATGATATACTTTATACAACTTTTTGCAAAAAACAAAAGCCGATCGACATAGATCATTTTTGTCAAATTTCTACGCGAACCCTCGCCGAGACCTTTCATTAGATACCAAACACGACATATGTCTATTAACTTTTTGCATAAAACAAAAGCCGATCAACATAGAAAATTTTCTTTTTTGTACACCAGCCCTCACCGAGACTTTTCATTCGATACAAAACACAACATATTTCTGATAACATTTTGCAAAAAACCAATTCTAATCGACGTAGAATATTTTTGTCATTCGTGCACACCAATCCACATTGTGTCGTTTCATTAAAATCCAAGGACGGCCTACTTGTAACAACTTTTTGCGCAAAACAAATGCAGATCGACGTGACATATTTTTTTTGTCATTTCAAAACCGGCCCATATGGTTTTTTTTCTTTTGATATCAAACACAACAAAGTGTACAATTTATTTTATTTACGAATATTTTATTTTTATTTAGTTACTTACTTCATAATTTGGCAACACTGTTTGTGTTAAAAAGTAGTAGTTAATTCTTAAATTTATAAATTAATATTGTCAATCCTAATACAACTGCCACCGTCTTCACTGAAGTTAGTTTAGGAATATTCGGTTTTAATTTAGTTACTTCATCACACATTTGGCAACATTGACTTTTGACATTGGAAACGTCAAAATTTATATTAATTAAATACGTTATTTTTCAAACTTAAATTAATTGTAACACCTTTGCTCAAGACTATTATACATGATACTGTATTTACTTCTTTAATATCAATGTTCTATAAAAAGTTATAATCGTTTAAAGTTCATAGACAGATTGTAAAAAGTGACGGATGACCTCGTGACTTTTCTTAAATTTAGACATGGCTACTAGGATCCATTGTTTCAAGTTATTAATTTTGAACAGTTTTTATTTTTATTTTTAGACTTTTTATTTGATACCAAACACTCTATACTTCTGACAACGTTTTGCAAAACAACAATAGCCGATCGACATTGACAATTTTTGTTAATTCTGCACACCAGCCCTCATTGAAACCTTTCATTTGATACCAAACACCATACACTTCTGACAACTTTTTGCAAAAAACAAAAACCGATCGACATAGCACATTTTTGTTAATTCTGCACGCTAGCCCTCAACAAGACGTTTTATTTGAGACCAAACTCGACATACCTTTGAGAACTTTTTGCAGAAAACAAAAGTTGATCAGAATGGAACATTTTTGTCAATTCTGCACGCTAGCCCTCAACAAGACGTTTCATTTGAGACCAAACTCAGCATACTTTTGAGAAATTTTTGCATAAAACAAAAGCCGATCGACATAGATCATTTTTGTCAATTCTCTACGCGAGCCCTCGCCAAGACCTTTCATTCGATAACAAACACGACATATTTCTGACAATTTTTTGCAAAAAACAAAAGCCGATCGACATGGAACATTTTTGTCAATTCTGCACGCTATCCCTCTACAAGACGTTTCATTTGAGACCAAACTCGACATACTTTTAAGAACTTTTTGCAGAAAACAAAAGCCGATCGAAATAGAACATTTCTGTCAATTCCACACGCTAGCCCTCAACGAGACCTTTCATTTGAGACCAAACTCGACATACTTTTGAGAATTTTTTGCATAAAACAAAAGCAGATCGACATAGATCATTTTTGTTAATTCTCTACGCGAGCTCTCGCCAAGACCTTTCATTCGATACCAAACACGACATATTTCTGACAACTTTTTGCCAAAAACAAAAGCCGATCGACATGGAACATTTTTGTCAATTCTGCACGCTATCCCTCTACAAGACGTTTTATTTGAGACCAAACTCGACATACTTTTAAGAACTTTTTGCAGAAAACAAAGGCCGATCGAAATAGAACATTTCTGTCAATTCCACACGCTAGCCCTCAACGAGACCTTTCATTTGAGACCAAACTCGACATACTTTTGAGAATTTTTTGCATAAAACAAAAGCAGATCGACATAGATCATTTTTGTTAATTCTCTACGCGAGCTCTCGCCAAGACCTTTCATTCGATACCAAACACGACATATTTCTGACAACTTTTTGCAAAAAACAAAAGCCGATCGACATGGAACATTTTTTTCAATTCTGCACGCTATCCTTTAACAAGACGTTTCATTTGAGACCAAACTCGACATAGTTTTAAGAATTTTTTGCAGAAAACAAAAGCCGATCGAAATAGAACATTTCTGTCAATTCCACACGCTAGCCCTCAACGAGACCTTTCATTTGAGACCAAACTCGACATACTTTTGAGAATTTTTTGCATCAAACAAAAGCAGATCGACATAGATCATTTTTGTCAATTCTCTACGCGAGCCCTCGCCAAGACCTTTCATTCGATACCAAACACGACATATTTCTGACAACTTTTTGCAAAAAACAAAATCCGATCGACATGGAACATTTTTGTCAATTCTGCACGCTATCCCTCTACAAGACGTTTCATTTGAGACCAAATTCGACATACTTTTAAGAACTTTTTGCAGAAAACAAAAGCCGATCGAAATGGAACATTTCTTTAAATTCTGCACGCTGGCCTTCAACGAAACCTTTCATTTGAGACCAAACTCGACATACTTTTGAGAATTTTTTGCATAAAACAAAAGCAGATCGACATAGATCATTTTTGTCAATTCTCTACGCGAGCCCTCGCCAAGACCTTTCATTCGATACCGAACACGACATATTTCTGACAAATTTTTGCAAAAAAACAAAAGCCGATCGACATGGAACATTTTTGTCAATTTTGCATTTCAGCCCTCTACGAAACCTTTCATTAGATACCAAACACGACATACTTCTATTATCTTTTTGCATAAAACAAAAGCCGATCAACAAGGAAAATTTTCTTTTTTGTACACCAGCCCTCACCGAGACATTTCATTCGATACAAAACGCATATTTCTGATAACATTTTGCAAAAAACAAATTCTAATTGACGTAGAATATTTTTGTCATTTGTGCACTCCAATCCACATTGTGTCGTTTCATTAAAATCCAAGGACGACCTACTTGTAACAACTTTTTGTGCAAAACAAATGCAGATCGACGTGACATATTTTTTTTTTTGTCCCCCTTACGGTTTTTTTTCTTTTGATATCAAACACAGCAGAGTGTTTAGGAATATTCGGTTTAAATTTAGTTACTTCATCACACATTTGGCAACATTGACTTTTGACATTGGAAACGTCAAAATTTATATTAATTAAATACGTTATGTTTTAAACTTAAATTAGTTGTAACACCTTTGCTCAAGACTAATATACTTGATACTGTATTTACTTCTTTAATATCAATGTTCTAAACAAAGTTATAATCGTTTAAAGTTCATAGACAGATTGTCAAAAGTGACAGATGACCTCGTAACTTTTTTTAAATTTAGACATGGCTACTAGGATCCATTGTTTCAAGTTATTAATTTTGCACAGTTTTTATTTTTTTACACAAGAACCACTCACAGTAAAAATATGAGACCCCCAAAAGGCACAACTACACATTATTCCCTGCAATCTAAAAAAAAAAAATTACAACAATCCCTTTGATGGTTCAGGCAGTTTGGCTTGTGACAAAATTTGGCGAGCGTCGTGATGAAAATAAACATCACGACACATAAATACGTTATGTTTTAAACTTAAATTAATTGTAACACCTTTGCTCAAGATTATTATTCATGATACTGTATTCACTTCTTTAATATCAATGTTCTATTTGAAAATACAATCATTTAAAGTTCATAGACTGATTGTCATAAGTGACAGATAACAGCTTGTTCCATTTTAAATTTAGACATGGCTACTAGGATCCTTAAACAATTTTTTGTTTCAAAATGAAAAAAATGTGTGGTTTTTATTAATTTACGCAAAAACTGCTCGACGTAAAAATATGAAACACCAAAAAGGCACACCTACGCATCATTCTCTACAATTTGATATTATTATACATATCAATTTCATAAATGGTTAAGGCTGTAGGTTTGTCCGAAAATTTGGCGATCGTCGTGATGAAAATAAATATAGATTGGGACACATGCCTTTTAGTATATAGGACTAGCGAATTCTCGGCTACGCCGAGCATTCCCTAGAGCTCCGCTGTCAGTGTAAAAAACAAATGCCGATCGACATGAAACAATTATTTCATATCTGCACGTCCGGTCTCACCGAGAACTTTCATTAGATTGCAAACACGATATACTTCTAATAATTTTTTGCAAAAAACAAAAGCCGGTCGACATGAACCATTTATGTACTCCAGCCCTCACCGAGACATTTCATTTGATACCAAACACGACACACTTCTGCTAACTTTCTGCATAAAACAAAAGTCGATCGACATGGAACATTTTTATCATATCTGCACGCTTGCCCACACCGAGACATTTCATTTAATACTAAACACTATATACTTGTGACAACTTTTTGCAAAAAACAAAAGCCGATCGACATTGACCATTTTCGTTAATTCTGCACACCAGCCGTTATTGAACCCTTTTATTTGATACCAAACACCACACACTTCTGACAACTTTTTGCAAAAAACAAAAACCGATCGACGTAGTACATTTTTGTCAATTCTGCACGCTAGCCCTCAACAAGACGTTTCATTTGAGACCAAACTCGACATACCTTTGAGAACTTTTTGCAGAAAACAAAAGCCGATCGGATTGGAACATTTTTGTCAATTCTGCACGCTAGCCCTCAACGAAACCTTTCATTTGAGACCAAACTCGACATACTTTTGAGAAATTTTTGCAAAATCCTTTTAGTATATGAGATTACTTTTGTAAATATTACATTGTAACAATATAACGAATATTTAACCACATACATAAGGCTGATTTTTAACTGTGATGTTATTATCTAAATTATCCTTCCTCATGCAATTCGTTGGTTTTGTTTGAAAGGATGTATTCTAGTTCCTCTTTTTATAACAATATTTATTACATAAAAAGCTTTAAAATGACTTAAAAATCATTGTATTTTATTCACAGCGGTAATCAACGCATTTTACATCTGTTACATATGACATAAAACGACAAATAATGAACTACTTATATGCAGGCTGTTCATATTGAATTGGACACCATTGCTATCTCGAGAACTATAAAAGCTACGAGGTCGATTAAATTGCAAACAATTTCTGTTTTACAACACTATTAACGTGAGACAAACAAAATTTTTTTAAGGGAATGGTTCTGAAAATTGTATCCCAACTTTTTTATTTTAAATGTTAACCAATTTTTTTATTTGCTTATTCAATAGAGAATTTTGTTCTGAATTCAATGATATAGTATTATCATAACTTAACATAACGATTTTTTTGAGAAAAATGCATCTGAAATCTTATATTAATTTGATTAAAATATGACAATAATTAAAGTGCCTTGATAGAAAGAAGTAAATAAAAGTATAATAACCAAATAAAGTATTCACATATTTAATTCAAGGCACTCTAAATCCAGGTTAAGAAATGACTTGATATCCGTTTTTTCCGTCATGGTACTCTTATTATTGTCATATTTTAATCAAATTAATATAAAACTTCAGATGTATTTTTCTCAAAAAATTATTATGTTAGGGTATGATAATATTATATCATTGAATTCAGAATAATATTCTTTACTGAAAAAGCAAATAAGGAAAATAGGTTCCCATTTAAAATTAAAACGTTAGTAACAGTATTTTGAGAACCACTAGTTTAAAAAAAATTGTTTGTGTCATGTTAATTGTGTTGTAAAATTGAAATTCCCCCCTATTCTGTAACTCAGTGATTAATTTTTATCAGGTCGCTAAATTTATTCTTCAATGAAAATAAATAGCACTGAAGAAAATATCAAAACATCAGTTGCAAAACTTGTTTTTATTTGTCAAGAATTTTAGTAACTGGTTAAAAATAAACCACTAAGTTACAGAATAGACCCATTATTTGTTAATTTAACCGACTTCGTAGCTCTTATAGTCCTCGAGATAGCAATAGTGACTTATTTAAAATGAACACCCTGTATAAACATCCTTCCTCATGCAATTCGTTGGTTGTGAATGAAAGGATGTATTCTAGTTCTTTTTATAACAATATTTATTACATGAAAAGCTTTAAAATGATTTAAAAATCATTGTATTTTATTCACAGCGGTAATCAACGCATTTTACATCTATTACATATGACATAAAATGATTCAAAGACGATTTTGACTAATGTTCATCCATTCTTTTTTATTATATCTTAGCAAAATTTGTATTTTCATGCAGTACATTCAGTTTGACTGAACGTAACTGTCATCAATTGACACAATAAGTCCGAAGTTAGTTAAAGAATGTATAAAAATATATTATTTTGAAAATAATTATCTATTTTATTAATGTGAATAATGTGAAATAACATACCGTAATATATCAAGATACATTTTTATATTGCTAAAAAAACATGATTACATTTATGCTTAGCTGTTGCTATATTCATTTATATCTTTATGAAGCTGAATTATATATGTATTTATTTTATTTTACTAATATTATTTTATCACTGCCCTTGAAATTGTGCTTCATCGAGAATAGAAGTAGTTAGATTGCTACTAGATGTGCATATTTTATTTATTTTAATCATCGAGTAGAATTAACGTTATGCTAAATAATTTTATATACATGTATTATTTCATTCGTAAAATATTTATATGTGCCTATGGGAATTGTTGATTTTGATGTTGATATAGTTAGTCTAGAGGTTGTAATTTTGAAATACAATCGTTGTTTGTAATAAAGTACTTTTAAAAAGGTAGTTTAGTTTATTTTAAATAGTTTTATAATTTAATAAATAATATTACAATATGTAAATGTTTAAATTATAACAATATAACGAATATTCAACCACAAACTTTAGGCAGGTTTTTAAATGCAGTTTTATTGCATAAATAATAATAATTAATTCTTAATCAAATACTTGTTTGTGCACAAATATATATATATATATATATATATATATATATATATATATATATATATATATATATATTTGTAGAACATTATTTATTATAGAATAATTCACTATTTTAAAAGTGATTAGACTACATTTAAACCTGTAATCAAAACCTTTAACTTATGTCACAAATGTAAGTACTTAAAGGATAGTACAAACAACATATTTGAACTAATTAGTTTAAGAAGAATAAGAAGAAAAGTCTATTGGTTTTTTAAATTTATAGAAAAATATCAATTTTGTTATAATTATACCCGAACCTGTGATGAAGACATTTGAACCTTTTTACATATGTAACTGGTAAACAATTAGCTATTTATATATAAATATTAATGTTAAACCTTAAAGTAAATGTATTAAACTTCATATCAACCAATTGAAATTCATTGTGTTACTGTATTTCCAAATAAAATTTGATTATTTTTGAATTTACAATTTTTCTATATTGTAATCAACCGAAATATAAGAAATAAAAATGCAATTTAATTATTCAAATTTTATTATTTATGTTATGTTGAATGTAACGAAAATCTGAGTATTAATCTTAGATTTAAATTTAAAATTAAATTACTCGGTTAGTTGAGTACCAACCTAAAAGTCTTGTGGTATAAACTATGGACTAATTAAAAAGGGTCATATTCTCATAATACCTTTACAGAAATGTAGGTCACTTTAAATGTAAACCTGCTTAGAGTTGGCAATGACTACCTAATTTTATGACTCCAATAAAATTTAAATTATAGAATCTCTCATCACTTATATTTAAATACAAATAGATAACACAGATATAAAAAAATTTGATGTGTCCAACACATTAACTTCAATATATTCTACATAAGTTTTTCCGTACATTCAATTTACTACTCGGTGAATATTTGGTTTGAAAAGATGTTTATTGTTTCATACATCAGTTACAAATGAATAATTGGATAGATACTTTGTTTATGTAAACGTTTACATCTCATCTCAATTCTTTATAAAATACTACAGAATTTTGAAAAATAATTTAAATTTAAAGAATGTGTAAAATGCAATTAATTAAAGTTTAATAAGGTCCAGATACATAATTTATTTATATAATAATTATTGTACATTAAATTGTTAAAAATTCCCTCCAAAACGGTTTGAAAAAAATTTCAACGTAGTCTCACAAAATCCATTGTCTAACTAACATCTGTAAGTGATAAATATTAAAAATGTACCTAATAATATTTATATCGTACCTTAAACTAATATCCAACAATTTTCAAACATTTTTTTTTGCATTATTACGTAGTAAAAATATGAATTTTTATGTAATCCATTCACCTGGGAGCACATGTCATCAAAAGCATTTCTCGTTGAATATTTGGTTTCAGAAAGTGTTTATTGTTTGAAATATCAATGATAATTAAATAATTGGATAGATATTTTGTTTTTGTATACGTTTTCATTTAAAAAATCATCTCATTCCACAACAAAATACAATAGAAATTTTAAAAATCTAATTGTTGTTGTAATCAACTACTTTCATCTGAAATTTGATGAAAGAATACATAAAGAATGTATAAAATGCAGTTACTTACAGTTTAATATAATCCAGATACATAATTGAAAATAATTATTGTACAATAAATTATTACACATTTCTTCCAAGGGGGTATGTATTTTTAAATAAATGTGTTTATGAGTGAATACGACGCGAGTTGTTTGATTTCCATAATTAAATTTTTGTCAATAGTGTTATTATCCGTAATTTTATGTTATTCTTTTCTATGAATATATTTTTGTTTGGATAACTACGAGTATAACTGAAATGAAAACACATGTTTAAATACATTCAAGAAAATATAAAATTACATACTTACATTATAAAATGTAGGGTAATTTTATTTTTAAAATAATTTTACTATATATTTCTCCAAGCAAATACAAGACTTGCAACATGATTTTTTGATTAGAGCTGACGTTTTGACAAACGTCATATGTCATGAAAATTTAAATATTGTAAATAAGGTTTGCCGTAAATTATTATGTACAATGCATTTTTATGATAATCAGTTACACTTCAGTAGTGTTATTATCAGTAATTTTATGTTATTTCTCTTCTATAAATATACTCTTGTTTGAATAACCAATTAAAAATTGTAACTGAAATGAAAATACATCTTTAAATACAACGAAACAAATTTAAAATAATATACTTACATCACAAAGTGTATTGTACATAGTTTAATTTATATTTCTGTATATTTCTCTTTGAAAATATAAAACTTCTGCCACGAATTTTTTGATTGACTGACCCAACAGACGATAAACGTCAAACGTCATAAAATTAAATATTTTAAATGCACCACACTTAACATTCAGTGTATTTGTATATATTTCGCTCACTATTATAATGTGTAAAAACATAATTACCTTTACAATATCTCTTTTCATTTTCAAAATAAATCAATTAAAAGTTTCATATTGAATTGTCAAAAATGACGGATGGCACAGTAATTCTTTTTAAATTTAAACCTGGCATCTAGGATATTTTTTTCAGTTTTGTTCCAGTTTTCCTTTTTGGCTTAGTTTTCGATTTTTTACACAAAAACTATGCACGGTAAAAATATGGGACACCCAAAAGCGATTGGTCCTCATTAAACCACATCTAATAAAATAATATTAAAATTATTACATAAATGGTTTGACCTGTACCCGTGAGCAAAATTTTTGCGATGCTCGAGATGAATCCAAATATAGATAGATAGATAGATATATAGATAGTGAATCTATCAAAATAGTATATGATGATAAAGAATTATAAAATTCGGGCGCAGAAGCAAATATTTATGATTTTTTACACAAATAAATTCAGATTTTAACTATTCTTGAAATGGATATTTTTGTTAAAACATTCACATTGATGCTTTAGGATCTATACTATGGATGGTTTTAAGCATTGGACATGCAAAAGTGACAAAAACATGGTACCAATCAGATAATAAACATTCAATTTTTGGGTGTAATTTTATTAAATACGTTGTTTATTGTAAGCTACATAGGCTAGATTCTAGAATACCTACCACACTTGAAATAGCAATTTTCTTGTTGCAATGTTTTCTTTTAGCTAAAATATGATGAAGAATTATAAAATTCGGGCGCGGAAGCAAATATTTATATGATTTTTTACAAAAATAAAGTCAGATTTTATCTATTCTTGATGAATACGTTGTATATTGTAAGCTACATGGACTGGATTCTAGAATAACTACGATACTTGAAATAGCAATTTTCTTGTTGCAATGTTTTCTTTTAGGTAAACTATGATTAAGAATTATAAAATTCGAGCGCGGAAACAAATATTTATATGATTTTTTACAAAAATAAAGTTAGATTTTACTTATTCTTGAAATGGATATTTTTGTTAATACATTCATATTCATGCTTTAGGATCTATACTATGGATGGTTATAAGCATTGGACATGCTAAAATGACCAAAAGCTGGTACCTATCAGATAATAAACATTCAATTTTCGGGTGTCATTTTAATGAATACGTTGTATATTGTAAGCTACATGGGCTGGATTCTAGAATACCTACCACGCTTGAAATAGCAATTTTCTTGTTGCAATGTTTTCTTTTAGGTAAACTATGATTAAGAATTATAAAATTCGGGCGCGGAAGCAAATATTTATATGATTTTTTACTAAATTAAAATCAGATTTTACCTATTCTTGAAATGGATATTTTTGTTAAAACATTCATATAAATGCTTTAGAATCTATACTGTGGATGGTTTTAAGCATTGGACATGCAAAAGTGACCAAAACGTGCCACCAATCAGATAATAAACATTCAATTTTCGGGTGTCATTTTAATAAATACTTTGTATATTGTAAGCTACCTGGGCTGGATTCCAGAATACCTACCACACTTAAAATATCAATTTTCTTGTTGCAATGTTTTCCTTTAGCTAAAATTTGATGAAAAATTATAAAATTCGGGCGCGGAAGCAAATATTTATATGATATTTTACAAAAATGAAGTCAGATTTTACCTTTTTTTGATGAATACGTTGTATATTGTAAGCTACATGGGCTGGATTCTAGAATACCTACCACACTTGAAATAGCAATTTTCTTGTTGCAATGTTTTCTTTTAGCTAAAATATGATGAAGAATTATAAAATTCGGGCGCGGAAGCAAAAATTTATATGATTTTTTACAATAATAAAGTCAGATTTTACCTATTCTTGATGAATACGTTGTTTATTGTAAGCTACATGGGCTGTATTCTAGAATACCTACCACACTTGAAATAGCAATTTTCTTGTTGCAATGTTTTCTTTTAGGTAAACTATGATTAAGAATTATAAAATTCGGGCGCGGAAGCAAATATTTATATGATTTTTTACAAAAATAAAGTCAGATTTTACCTATTCTTGAAATGGATATTTTTGTTAAAACATTCATATTCATGCTTTAGAATCAATACTGTGGATGGTTTTAAGCATTGGACATGCAAAAGTGACTCAAACGTGCTACCAACCAGATAATAAACATTCAATTTTCGGGTGTCATTTTAATGAATACGTTGTATATTGTAAGCTACATGGGCTGGATTCTAGAATACCTACCACAATTGTAATAGAAATTTTCTTGTTGCAATGTTTTCTTTTAGCTAAAATATGATGAAGAATTATAAAATTCGGGCGCGGAAGCAAATATTTATATGATTTTTTACAAAAATAAAGTCAGATTTTATCTATTCTTGATGAATACGTTGTATATTGTAAGCTACATGGACTGGATTCTAGAATAACTACGACACTTGAAATAGCAATTTTCTTATTGCATTGTTTTCTTATAGCTAAAATATGATAAAGAATTATAAAATTCGGGCGCGGAAACAAATATTTATATGATTTTTTATAAAAATTAAAGTCAGATTTTACCTATTCTTGAAATGGATATTTTTGTTAATACATTCATATTCATGCTTTAGGATCTATACTATGGATGATTTTAAGCATTGGACATGCTAAAGTGACCAAAAGGTGGTATACATCAGATAATAAACATTCAATTTTCGGGTGTCATTTTAATGAATACGTTGTATATTGTAAGCTACATGGGCTGGATTCTAGAATACCTACCACACTTGAAATAGCAATTTTCTTGTTGCAATGTTTTGTTTTAGCTAAAATATGATGAAGAATTATAAAATTCGGGCGCGGAAGCAAAAACTTATATGATTTTTTACAATAATAAAGTCAGATTTTACATATTCTTGATGAATACGTTGTTTCTTGTAAGCTACATGGGCTGGATTCTAGAATACCTACCACACTTGAAATACCAATTTTCTTGTTGCAATGTTTTCTTTTAGGTAAACTATGATTAAGAATTATAAAATTCGGGCGCGGAAGCTAATATTTATATGGTTTTTTACAAAAATAAAGTCAGATTTTACCTATTCTTGAAATGGATATTTTTGTTAAAACATTCATATTCATGCTTTAGAATCAATACTGTGGATGGTTTTAAGCATTGGACATGCAAAAGTGACTAAAACGTGCTACCAACCAGATAATAAACATTCAATTTTCGGGTGTCATTTTAATGAATACGTTGTATATTGTAAGCTACATGGGCTGGATTCTAGAATACCTACCACACTTGTAATAGAAATTTTCTTGTTGCAATGTTTTCTTTTAGGTAAACTATGATTAAGAATTATAAAATTCGGGGGTGGAAGCAAATATTTGTATGATTTTTTACAAAAATAAAGTCAGATTTTACCTATTCTTGAAATGGATATTTTTGTTAAAACATTCATATTCATGCTTTAGAATCAATACTGTGGATGGTTTTAAGCATTGGACATGCAAACGTGACCAAAACGTGCTACCAAACAGATAATAAATATTCAATTTTCGGGTGTCATTTTAATTAATACGTTGTATATTGTAAGCTACATGGGCTGGATTCTTGAATACCTGCCACATTTGTAATAGAAATTTTCTTGTTGCAATGTTTTCTTTTAGCTAAAATATGATGAAGAATTATAAAATTCGGGCGCGGAAGCAAATATTTATATGATTTTTTACAAAAATAAAGTCAGATTTTACCTATTCTTGATGAATACGTTGTATATTGTAAGCTACATGGGCTGGATTCTAGAATACCTACCACACTTGAAATAGCAATTTTCTTGTTGCAATGTTTTCTTTTAGCTAAAATATGATGAAGAATTATAAAATTCGGGCGCGGAAGCAAAAATTTATATGATTTTTTACAATAATAAAGTTAGATTTTACCTATTCTTGATGAATACGTTGTTTATTGTAAGCTACATGGACTGGATTCTAGAATAACTACGACACTTGAAATAGCAATTTTCTTATTGCAATGTTTTCCTTTAGGTAAACTATGATGAAGAATTATAAAATTCGGGCGCGAAAACAAATATTTATATGATTTTTTACAAAAATTAAAGTCAAATTTTACCTATTCTTGAAATGGATATTTTTGTTAATACATTCATATTCATGCTTTAGGATCTATACTATGGATGGTTTTAAGCATTGGACATGCTAAAGTGACCAAAAGGTGGTATAAATCAGATAATAAACATTCAATTTTCGTGTGTCATTTTAATGAATACGTTGTATATTGTAAGCTACATGGGCTGGATTCTGAAATAACTACCACACTTGAAATAGCAATTTTCTTGTTACAATGTTTTCTTTTTGCTAAAATATGATGGAGAATTATGAAATTCGGGCGCGGTAGCAAATATTTATATGATTTTTTACAAAAATAAAGTCAGATTTTACCTATTCTTAATGAATACGTTGTATATTGTAAGCTACATGGGCTGGATTCTAGAATACCTACTACACTTGAAATAGCAATTTTCTTGTTGCAGTGTTTTCTTTTAGCTAAAATATGATAAAAATTATAAAATTCGAGCGCGGAAACAAATATTTATATGATTTTTTACAAAAATAAAGTGAGATTTTACCTTTTCTTGATGAATACTTTGTATGTTGTAAGCTACATGGGCTGGATTCTAGAATACCTACTACACTTGAAATAGCAATTTTCTTGTTGCAATGTTTTCTTTTAGCTAAAATATGATTAAGAATTATGAAATTCGGGCGCGGAAACAAATATTTATATGATTTTTTACAAAAATAATGTCAGATTTTACCTATTCTTGATGAATACGTTGTATATTGTAAGCTACATGGGCTGGATTCTAGAATACCTACTACACTTGAAATAGCAATTTTCTTGTTGCAATGTTTTCTTCTAGCAAAATTATGATAAAGAATTATAAAATTCGGGCGCGGAAGGCAATATTTATATGATTTTTTACAAAAATAATGTCTGATTTTACCTATTATTCTTAAAATGGATATTTTTGTTAAAACATTCATATTCATGCTTTAGGATCTATACTATGGATGATTTTAAGCATTGGACATGCAAAAGTGACCAAAAAGTGGTACCAATCAGATAATAAACATTCAATTTTCGGGTGTCATTTTAATGAATACGTTGTATATTGTAAGCTACATGGGCTGGATTCTAGAATACCTACTACACTTGAAATAGCAATTTTCTTGTTGCAATGTTTTCTTCTAGCAAAATTATGATAAAGAATTATAAAATTCGGGCGCGGAAGCATAAATTTATATGATTTTTTACAAAAATAAAGTCAGATTTTACCTATTTTTGATGAATACGTTGTATATTGTAAGCAACACGGGCTGGATTCTAGAATACGTACCACACTTGATATAGCAATTTTCTTGTTGTAATGTTTTCTTTTAGCTAAAATATGATGAAGAATTACAAAATTCGGGCGCGGAGGCAAATATTTACATGATTTTTTACAAAAATAATGTCTGATTTTACCTATTATTCTTAAAATGGATATTTTTGTTAAAACATTCATATTCATGCTTTAGGATCTATACTATGGATGGTGTTAAGCATTGGACATGCAAAAGTTACCAAAAAGTCGTACCAATCAGACAATAAACGTTCAATTTTCGGGTGTCATTTTAATGAATACTTTGTATATTTTAAGCTACATGGCCTGGATTCTAGAATACCTACCACACTTGAAATAGCAAATTTCTTGTTGCAATGTTTTCTTTTAGCTAATATATGATGAAGAATCATAAAATTCGGGCGCGTAAGCAAATATTTATATGATTTTTTTGCAAAATAAAGTCAGATTTTACCTATTTTTTAAATAAATATTTTTGTAAAAACATTCATATTCATGCTTTAGGATCTATACTATGAATGGTTTTAAGCATTGGACATGCAAAAGTGACCAAAAGATGGTACCTATCAGATATTAAGCATTCAATTTTTGGGTGTCATTTTAATGAATACGTTGTATATTGTTAGATACATGGCTTGGATTCTAGAATACCTACCACACTTGAAATAGCAGTTTTCTTGTTGCAATGTTTTTTTTTAGCTAAAAAATTATAAAATTAGGGCGCGGAAGCAAATACTTATATGATTTTTTACAAAAATAAGGTCAGATTTTACTTTTTCTTGATGAATACGTTGTATGTTGTAAGCTACATGGGCTGGATTCTAGAATACCTACCACACTTGAAATAGCAATTTTCTTGTTGCAATATTTTCTTTTAGCTAAAATATGATGAAAAATTATAAAATTCGAGCGCGGAAACAAATATATATATATATATATGATTTTTTACAAAAATAAAGTCAGATTTTACCTTTTCTTGATGAATACTTTATATGTTGTAAGCTACATGGGCTGGATTCTAGAATACCTACCACACTTGAAATAGCAATTTTCTTGTTGCAATGTTTTCTTTTAGCTAAAATATGATAAAGAATTATAAAATTCAGGCGCGGAAGTCAATATTTATATGATTTTTTACAAAAATAAAGTCAGATTTTATCTATTCTTGAAATGGATATTTTAGTTAAAACATTCATATTCATGCTTTAGGATCTATACTATGGATGGTTTTAAGCATTGGACATGCAAAAGTGACCAAAACGTGGTACCAATCAGATAATATACATTCAATTTTCGGGTGTCATTTTAATGAATACGTTGTATATTGTAAGCTACATGGGCTGGATTATAGAATACCTATCACACTTGAAATAGCAATTTTCTTGTTGCAATGTTTTCTTTAAGCTAAAATATGATGAAGAATTATAAAATTCGGGCGCGAAAGCAAATATTTATATGATTTTTTACAAAAATAAAGTCAGATTTTACCTATACTTGATGAATACGTTGTATATTGTAAGCTACATGGGCTGGATTCTAGAATACCTACCACACTTGAAATAGCAATTTTCTTGTTGCAATGTTTTCTGTTAGCTAAAATATGATAAAGAATTATAAAATTCGGGCGCGGAAGCAAATATTTATAAGATTTTTTTCAAATATAAAGTTACATTTTACCTTTTCTTGATGAATACGTTGTATATTGTAAGCTACATAGGCTGGATTCTAGAATACCTACCACACTTGAAATACCAATTTTCTTGTTGCAATGTTTTCTTTTAGGTAAACTATGATTAAGAATTATAAAATTCGGGCGCGGAAGCTAATATTTATATGGTTTTTTACAAAAATAAAGTCAGATTTTACCTATTCTTGAAATGGATATTTTTGTTAAAACATTCATATTCATGCTTTAGAATCAATACTGTGGATGGTTTTAAGCATTGGACATGCAAAAGTGACTAAAACGTGCTACCAACCAGATAATAAACATTCAATTTTCGGGTGTCATTTTAATGAATACGTTGTATATTGTAAGCTACATGGGCTGGATTCTAGAATACCTACCACACTTGTAATAGAAATTTTCTTGTTGCAATGTTTTCTTTTAGGTAAACTATGATTAAGAATTATAAAATTCGGGGGTGGAAGCAAATATTTGTATGATTTTTTACAAAAATAAAGTCAGATTTTACCTATTCTTGAAATGGATATTTTTGTTAAAACATTCATATTCATGCTTTAGAATCAATACTGTGGATGGTTTTAAGCATTGGACATGCAAACGTGACCAAAACGTGCTACCAAACAGATAATAAATATTCAATTTTTGGGTGTCATTTTAATTAATACGTTGTATATTGTAAGCTACATGGGCTGGATTCTTGAATACCTGCCACATTTGTAATAGAAATTTTCTTGTTGCAATGTTTTCTTTTAGCTAAAATATGATGAAGAATTATAAAATTCGGGCGCGGAAGCAAAAATTTATATGATTTTTTACAATAATAAAGTCAGATTTTACCTATTCTTGATGAATACGTTGTTTATTGTAAGCTACATGGACTGGATTCTAGAATAACTACGACACTTGAAATAGCAATTTTCTTATTGCAATGTTTTCCTTTAGGTAAACTATGATGAAGAATTATAAAATTCGGGCGCGAAAACAAATATTTATATGATTTTTTACAAAAATTAAAGTCAAATTTTACCTATTCTTGAAATGGATATTTTTGTTAATACATTCATATTCATGCTTTAGGATCTATACTATGGATGGTTTTAAGCATTGGACATGCTAAAGTGACCAAAAGGTGGTATAAATCAGATAATAAACATTCAGTTTTCGTGTGTCATTTTAATGAATACGTTGTATATTGTAAGCTACATGGGCTGGATTCTGAAATAACTACCACACTTGAAATAGCAATTTTCTTGTTACAATGTTTTCTTTTTGCTAAAATATGATGGAGAATTATGAAATTCGGGCGCGGTAGCAAATATTTATATGATTTTTTACAAAAATAAAGTCAGATTTTACCTATTCTTAATGAATACGTTGTATATTGTAAGCTACATGGGCTGGATTCTAGAATACCTACTACACTTGAAATAGCAATTTTCTTGTTGCAGTGTTTTCTTTTAGCTAAAATATGATAAAAATTATAAAATTCGAGCGCGGAAACAAATATTTATATGATTTTTTACAAAAATAAAGTGAGATTTTACCTTTTCTTGATGAATACTTTGTATGTTGTAAGCTACATGGGCTGGATTCTAGAATACCTACTACACTTGAAATAGCAATTTTCTTGTTGCAATGTTTTCTTTTAGCTAAAATATGATTAAGAATTATGAAATTCGGGCGCGGAAACAAATATTTATATGATTTTTTACAAAAATAATGTCAGATTTTACCTATTCTTGATGAATACGTTGTATATTGTAAGCTACATGGGCTGGATTCTAGAATACCTACTACACTTGAAATAGCAATTTTCTTGTTGCAATGTTTTCTTCTAGCAAAATTATGATAAAGAATTATAAAATTCGGGCGCGGAAGGCAATATTTATATGATTTTTTACAAAAATAATGTCTGATTTTACCTATTATTCTTAAAATGGATATTTTTGTTAAAACATTCATATTCATGCTTTAGGATCTATACTATGGATGATTTTAAGCATTGGACATGCAAAAGTGACCAAAAAGTGGTACCAATCAGATAATAAACATTCAATTTTCGGGTGTCATTTTAATGAATACGTTGTATATTGTAAGCTACATGGGCTGGATTCTAGAATACCTACTACACTTGAAATAGCAATTTTCTTGTTGCAATGTTTTCTTCTAGCAAAATTATGATAAAGAATTATAAAATTCGGGCGCGGAAGCATAAATTTATATGATTTTTTACAAAAATAAAGTCAGATTTTACCTGTTTTTGATGAATACGTTGTATATTGTAAGCAACACGGGCTGGATTCTAGAATACCTACCACACTTGATATAGCAATTTTCTTGTTGCAATGTTTTCTTTTAGCTAAAATATGATGAAGAATTACAAAATTTGGGCGCGGAGGCAAATATTTACATGATTTTTTACAAAAATAATGTCTGATTTTACCTATTATTCTTAAAATGGATATTTTTGTTAAAACATTCATATTCATGCTTTAGGATCTATACTATGGATGGTGTTAAGCATTGGACATGCAAAAGTTACCAAAAAGTCGTACCAATCAGACAATAAACGTTCAATTTTCGGGTGTCATTTTAATGAATACTTTGTATATTTTAAGCTACATGGCCTGGATTCTAGAATACCTACCACACTTGAAATAGCAAATTTCTTGTTGCAATGTTTTCTTTTAGCTAATATATGATGAAGAATCATAAAATTCGGGCGCGTAAGCAAATATTTATATGATTTTTTTGCAAAATAAAGTCAGATTTTACCTATTTTTTAAATAAATATTTTTGTAAAAACATTCATATTCATGCTTTAGGATCTATACTATGAATGGTTTTAAGCATTGGACATGCAAAAGTGACCAAAAGATGGTACCTATCAGATATTAAGCATTCAATTTTTGGGTGTCATTTTAATGAATACGTTGTATATTGTTAGATACATGGCTTGGATTCTAGAATACCTACCACACTTGAAATAGCAGTTTTCTTGTTGCAATGTTTTTTTTTAGCTAAAAAATTATAAAATTAGGGCGCGGAAGCAAATACTTATATGATTTTTTACAAAAATAAGGTCAGATTTTACTTTTTCTTGATGAATACGTTGTATGTTGTAAGCTACATGGGCTGGATTCTAGAATACCTACCACACTTGAAATAGCAATTTTCTTGTTGCAATATTTTCTTTTAGCTAAAATATGATGAAAAATTATAAAATTCGAGCGCGGAAACAAATATATATATATATGATTTTTTACAAAAATAAAGTCAGATTTTACCTTTTCTTGATGAATACTTTATATGTTGTAAGCTACATGGGCTGGATTCTAGAATACCTACCACACTTGAAATAGCAATTTTCTTGTTGCAATGTTTTCTTTTAGCTAAAATATGATAAAGAATTATAAAATTCAGGCGCGGAAGTCAATATTTATATGATTTTTTACAAAAATAAAGTCAGATTTTATCTATTCTTGAAATGGATATTTTAGTTAAAACATTCATATTCATGCTTTAGGATCTATACTATGGATGGTTTTAAGCATTGGACATGCAAAAGTGACCAAAACGTGGTACCAATCAGATAATATACATTCAATTTTCGGGTGTCATTTTAATGAATACGTTGTATATTGTAAGCTACATGGGCTGGATTATAGAATACCTATCACACTTGAAATAGCAATTTTCTTGTTGCAATGTTTTCTTTAAGCTAAAATATGATGAAGAATTATAAAATTCGGGCGCGAAAGCAAATATTTATATGATTTTTTACAAAAATAAAGTCAGATTTTACCTATACTTGATGAATACGTTGTATATTGTAAGCTACATGGGCTGGATTCTAGAATACCTACCACACTTGAAATAGCAATTTTCTTGTTGCAATGTTTTCTGTTAGCTAAAATATGATAAAGAATTATAAAATTCGGGCGCGGAAGCAAATATTTATATGATTTTTTTACAAAAATAAAGTCAGATTTTACCTATTTTTGATGAATACGTTGTATATTGTAAGCTACATGGGCTGGATTCTAGAATACCTACCACACTTGAAATAGCAATTTTCTTGTTGCAATGTTTTCTTTTAGCTAAAGTATGATGAAGAATTATAAAATTCTGGCGCGGAGGCAAATAATTATATGATTTTTTACAAAAATGAAGTTAGATTTTACCTATTCTTGATGAATACGTTGTATATTGTAAGCTACATGGGCTGGATTCTAGAATACCTACCACACTTGAAATAGCAATTTTCTTGTTGCAATGTTTTCTTTTAGCTAAAATATGATGAAAAATTATAAAATTCGGGCGCGGAAGCCAATATTTATATGATTTTTTACAAAAATAAAGTCAGATTTTATCTATTCTTGAAATGGATATTTTAGTTAAAACATTCATATTCATTCTTTAGGATCTATACTATGAATGGTTTTAAGCATTGGACATGCAAAAGTGACCAAAACGTAGTACCAATCAGATAATAAACATTCAATTTTCGGGTGTCATTTTAATGAATACGTTGTATATTGTAAGCTACATGGGCTGGATTCTAGAATACCTACCACACTTGAAATAGCAATTTTCTTGTTGCAATGTTTTCTTTCAGCTAAAATATGATGAAGAATTATGAAATTCGGGGCGCGGAAGCAAATTTTTATAGGAATTTTTACAAAAATTAGGTCAGATTTTACCTATTCTTGATGAATACGTTATATATTGTAAGCTACATGGGCTGGATTCTAGAATACCTACCACACTTGAAATAGCAATTTTCTTGTGGCAATGTTTTCTTTTAGCTAAAATATGATGAAGAATTATAAAATTCGGTCGCGGAAGCAAATATTTATATGACTTTTTACAAGAATAAAGTCAGATTTTACCTATTATTCTTGAAATGGATATTTTTGTTAAAACATTCATATTTATGCTTTAGGATCTATACTATTGATGGTGTTAAGCATTGGACATGCAAAAGTGACCAAAAAGTGGTACCAATCAGATAATAAACATTCAATTTTCGGGTGTCATTTTAATTAATACGTTGTATATTGTAAACTACATCGACTGGATTCTAGAATACCTACCACACTTGAAATAGCAATTTTCTTTTTGCAATGTTTTCTTTTAGCTAAAATATGATGAAGAATTATAAAATTCGGGCGCGTAAGCAAATAATTATATGATTTTTTACAAGAATAAAGTCTGATTTTTCCTATTCTTGATGAATACGTTGTATATTGTAAGCCACATAGACTGGATTCTAGAATACCTACCACAATTGAAATAGCAATTTTCTTGTTGCAATGTTTTCTTTTAGCTAAAATATGATGAAAAATTATAAAGTTCGGGCGCGGAAGCAAATATTTATATGATTTTTTACAAAAATAAAGTCAGATTTTACCTTTTCTTGATGAATACGTTGTTTATTGTAAGCTACATGGGCTGGATTCTAGAATACCTACTACACTTGAAATAGCAATTTTCTTGTTACAATATTTTCTTTTAGCTAAAATATAATGAAGAATTATAAAATTCGGGCGCAGAAACAAATATTTACATGATTTTTTACAAAAATAAAGTCAGATTTTACCTATTATTCTTGAAATGGATATTTTTTTTAAAAACAATCATATTCATGCTTTAGGATCTATACTATGGATGCATTGGACATGCAAAAGTGACCAAAACGTGGCACCAATCAGATCATAAACATTCAATTTTCGGTTGTCATTTTAATGAATACGTTATATATTGTAAGCTACATGGGCTAGATTCTAGAATTCTTACCACACTTGAAATAGCATTTTTCTTGTGGCAATGTTTTCATTTAGCTAAAATATGATGAAGAGTTATAAAATTCGGGCGCGGAAGCAAAAATATATATGATTTTTAAAAAAAATAAAGTCAAATTTTACCTATTCTTGTAATGGATATTTTTATTAAAACATTCATATTCATGCTTTAGGTTCTATACTATGAATAATTTTAGCATTGGACATGCAAAAGTAACCAAAACGTGGTACCAACCAGATAAGAAACATTCAATTACTCTGAGATAGCGCGTCGTTGTATATTGTAAGCTACATGGCTTGGATTCTAGAATACCTACCACACTTGAAATAACAACTTTCTTGTTGCAATGTTTTCTATTAGCTAAAATATGATGAAAAATTATAAAGTTCGGGGCGCGGAAGCAAATATTTATATGATTTTTTACAAAAATAAAGTCAGATTTTACCTTTTCTTGATGAATACGTTGTTTATTGTAAGCACATGGGCTGGATTCTAGAATACCTACCACACTTGAAATAGCAATTATCTTGTTGCAATGTTTTCTTTTAGAAAAAATTTGTGAAGAAATTAAAAATTCGTGCGCGGAAGCAAATATTTATATGATTTTTTACAAAAATAATGTCAGATTTTACCAATTCTTGATGAATACGTTGTATATTGTAAGCTACATGGGCTGGATTCTGGAATACCTACCACACTTAAAATAGCAATTTTCTTGTTGCAATGTTTTCTTTTAGCTACAATTATTATAAAGAATTATAAAATTCGGGCGCGGAAGCAAATATTTACATAATTTTTTACAAAAATAATGTCTGATTTTACCTATTATTCTTAAAAGGGATATTTTTATTAAAAACATTCATATTCATGCATTAGGATCTATACTATGGATGGTGTTAAGCATTGGACCTGCAAAAGTGACAAATAGTGGTACCAATCATATAATAAACATTTAATTTTCGGGTATCATTTTAATGAATACTTTTGTATATTTTAAGCTACATGGCCTGGATTCTAGAATACCTACCACACTTGAAATAGCAAATTTCTTGTTGCAAATGGTTTCTTTTAGCTAAATTATTATGAAGAATTATAAAATTCGGGCGCGGAAGCAAATATTTATATGATTTTCTACAAAAATAAAAACAGATCTTACCTATTCTTGAAATGGATATTTTTGTTAAAACAATCATATTCATGCTTTTGGATCTATACTTGATGAATACGTTGTTTTATTGTAAGCTACATGGGCTGGATTCTAGAATACCTACTACACTTGAAATAGCAATTTTCTTGTTACAATATTTTCTTTTAGCTAAAATATAATGAAGAATTATAAAATTCGGGCGCAGAAACAAATATTTACATGATTTTTTACAAAAATAAAGTCAGATTTTACCTATTATTCTTGAAATGGATATTTTTTTTAAAAACAATCATATTCATGCTTTTGGATCTATACTATGGATGGTATTAAGCATTGGACATTCAAAAGTGACCAAAACGTGATACCTATCAGATAATAAACATTCAATTTTCGTGTGTCATTTTAATGAATACGTTGTATATTGTGAGCTACTATGGCTGGATTCTAAAATAACTACCACACTTGAAATAGCAA
Source organism: Stenolophus ochropezus (assembly GCA_035578165.1). NCBI lineage: Eukaryota > Metazoa > Arthropoda > Insecta > Coleoptera > Carabidae > Stenolophus > Stenolophus ochropezus. The sequence continues at coordinate 175 of JAQOWZ010000248.1, read as the reverse complement.
TTTTCTTGTTACAATGTTTCCTTTTTGCTAAAATATGATGGAGAATAATGAAATTCGGGCGCGGAAGCAAGTATTTATATGATTTTTTACAAAAATAAAGTCAAATTTTACGTATTCTTGATGATTACGTTGCATATTGTAAGCTACATGGGCTGGATACTCTGAGATAGCGCGT
>JAQOWZ010000247.1:0-87061 GCA_035578165.1 Stenolophus ochropezus | reverse complement strand
ACGCGCTATCTCAGAGTATGATTTTTCATCATATTTTAGCTAAAAGAAAACATTGCAACAAGAAAATTGCTATTTCAAGTGTGTTGGGTATTCTAGAATCCAGCCCATGTAGCTTACAATATACATCGTATTCAACAAAAATAGGTAAAATCTGACTTTTTTTTTTTAAAAAATCATATAAATATTTGTTTGCGCGCCCGAATTTTATAATTTTTCATCATATTTTATCCGCAGTATAGATCCAAAAGCATGTTTATGAATGTTTTAACAAAAATATCCATTTCAAAAATAGGAAAAATCTGACTTTATTTTTGTAAAAAATCATATAAATATTTGCTTCCGCGCCCGAATTTTATGATTTTTCATCATAATTTAGGTAAAAGAAAACATTGCAACAAGAAAATTGCTATTTCAAATGTGGTAGGTATTCTAGAATCCAGCCAATGAAGCCTTACAATAAACAACGTATTCATCTAAAATAGGTAGAATCTGACTTTATTTTTGTAAAAAATTATATATATATTTGCTTCCGCGCTCAAATTTTATAATTTTTCATCATATTTTATCCATAGTATAGGTCCAAAAGCATGTTTATGAACGTTTTAACAAAAATATTCATTTCAAAAATATGTAAAATCTGACTTTATTTTTGTAAAAAATCATATAAATATTTGCTTCCGCGCCCGAATTTTATTATTTTTCATCATATTTTAGCTAAAAGAAAACATTGCAACAAGAATATTGCTATTTCAAGTGTGTTAGGTATTCTAGAATCCAGCCCATGTAGCTTACAATATACAACTTATTCATCAAAAATAGGTAAAATCTGACTTTTTTTTTGTAAAAAATCATATAAATATTTGTTTGCGCGCCCGAATTTTATAATTTTTCATCATATTTTATCCGCAGTATAGGTCCAAAAGCATGTTTATGAATGTTTTAACAAAAATATCCATTTCAAGAATAGGAAAAATCTGACCTTATTTTTGTAAAAAATCATATAACTATTTGCTTCCGCGCCCGAATTTTATGATTATTTATCATATTTTAGTTAAAAGAAAACATTGCAACAAGAAAAATTGCTATTTCAAGTGTGTTAGGTATTCTAGAATCCAGCCAATGAAGCTTACAATATACAACGTATTCATCAAAAATAGGTAAAATCTGACTTTTTTTTTTGTAAAAAATCATATAAATATTTGCTTCCGCGCACGAATTTTATAATTTTTCATCATATTTTATCCATAGTATAGGTCCAAAACCATGTTAATGAACGTTTTAACAAAAATATCCATTTCAAAAATTTGTAAAATCTAACTTTATTTTTGTAAAAAATCATATAAATATTTGCTTCCGCTCCCGAATTTTATGATTTTTCATCACATTTTAGCTAAAAGAAAACATTGCAACAAGAAAATTGCCATTTCAAGTGTGGTAGGTCTTCTAGAATCCAGCCAATGAAGCTTACAATATTCAACGTATTCAACAAAAATAGGTAAAATCTGACTTTTTTTTTGGAAAAAATTATATAAATATTTGTTTGCGCGCCCGAATTTTATAATTTTTCATCATATTTTATCCGCAGTATAGATCCAAAAGCATGTTTATGAATGTTTTAACAAAAATATCCATTTCAAGAATAGGAAAAATCTGACTTTATTTTTGTAAAAAATCATATAAATATTTGCTTCCGCGCCCGAATTTTATGATTTTTCATCATAATTTAGGTAAAAGAAAACATTGCAACAAGAAAATTGCTATTTCAAGTGTGGTAGGTATACTAGAATCCAGCCAATGAAGCCTTACAATAAACAACATATTCATCAAAAATAGGTAAAATCTGACTTTATTTTTGTAAAAAATTATATAAATATTTGTTTCCGCGCTCGAATTTTATAATTTTTCATCATATTTTATCCATAGTATAGGTCCAAAAGCATGTTTATGAACGTTTTAACAAAAATATTCATTTCAAAAATAAGTAAAATCTGACTTAATTTTTGTAAAAAATCATATAAATATTTGCTTCCGCGCCCAAATTTTATGATTTTTCATCATATTTTAGCTAAAAGAAAACATTGCAACAAGAAAATTGCTATTTCAAGTGTGTTAGGTATTCTAGAATCCAGCCCATGTAGCTTACAATATACAACTTATTCATCAAAAATAGGTAAAATCTGACTTTTTTTTTGTAAAAAATCATATAAATATTTGTTTGCGCTCCCGAATTTTATAATTTTTCATCATATTTTATCCGCAGTATAGGTCCAAAAGCATGTTTATGAATGTTTTAACAAAAATATCCATTTCAAGAATAGGAAAAATCTGACCTTATTTTTGTAAAAAATCATATAACTATTTGCTTCCGCGCCCGAATTTTATGATTATTTATCATATTTTAGCTAAAAGAAAACATTGCAACAAGAAAATTGCTATTTCAAGTGTGTTAGGTATTCTAGAATCCAGCCCATGTAGCTTAAAATATACAACGTATTCATCAAAAATATGTAAAATCTGACTTTTTTTTTTGTAAAAAATCATATAAATATTTGCTTTCGCGCCCGAATTTTTTAATTTTTCATCATATTTTATTCACAGTATAGGTCCAAAAGCATGTTTATGAATGTTTTAACAAAATTATCCATTTCAAGAATAGGTAAAATCTGACTTTATTTTTGTAAAAAATCATATAAATATTTGCTTCCGCGCCCGAATTTTATGATTTTTTTATCATAATTTAGGTAAAAGAAAACATTGCAACTAGAAAATTGCCATTTCAAGTGTGGTAGGTATTCTAGAATCCAGCCAATGAAGCTTACAATATACAACGTATTCATCAAAAATAGGTAAAATCTGACTTTATTTTTGTAAAAAATCATATAAATATTTGCTTCCGCGCCCGAAATTTTATGATTTTTCATCATATTTTATCTACAGTATAGGTCCAAAAGCATGTTTATGAATGTATTAACAAAAATATCCATTTCAAGAATATGTAAAATCTGACTTTATTTTTCAAAAAAATCATATAAATATTTGCTTCCGCGCCCAAATTTTATGATTTTTCATCATAATTTAGGTAAAAAGAAAACATTGCAACAAGAAAATTGCTATTTCAAGTGTGGTTGGTATTCTAGAATCCAGCCAATGAAGCTTACAATATACAACGTATTCATCAAAAATAGGTAAAATCTGACTTTTTTTTTGTAAAAAATCATATAAATATTTGCTTCCGCGTCCGAATTTTATAATTTTTCATCATATTTTATCCGCAGTATAGGTCCAAAAGCATGTTTATGAATGTTTTAACAAAAATATCCATTTCAAAAATAGGAAAAATCTGACTTTATTTTTGTAAAAAATCCTATAAATATTTGCTTCCGCGCCCAAATATTATGATTATTCATCATATTTTAGCTAAAAGGAAAACATTGCAACAAGAAAATTGCTATTTCAAGTGTGTTAGGTATTCTAGAATCCAGCCCATGTAGCTTACAATATACAAAGTATTCATCAAAAATAGGTAAAATCTGACTTTTTTTTGTAAAAAATCAAATAAATATTTGCTTCCGCGCCCGAATTTTATAATTTTTCATCATATTTTATCCACAGTATAGGTCCAAAAGAATGTTTATGAATGTTTTAACAAAAATATCCATTTCAAGAATAGGTAAAATCTGAGTAAATTTTTGTAAAAAATTATATAAATATTTGCTTCCGCCCCCGAATTTTATGATTTTTCATCATAATTTAGGTAAAAGAAAACATTGCAACAAGATAATTGCTATTTCAAGTGTGGTACTTATTCTAGAATCCAGCCAATGAAGCTTACAATATACAACGTATTCATCAAAAATAGGTAAAAATCTGACTTTTTTTTGTAAAAAATCATATAAATATTTCTTTGCGCGCCCGAATTTTATAATTTTTCATCATATTTTATCCGCAGTATAGGTCTAAAAGCAAGTTTATAAATGTTTTAACAAAGATATCCATTTTAAGAATAGGAAAAATCTGACTTTATTTTTGTAAAAAATCATTTTTAGCTAAAAGAAAAGATTGCAACAAGAAAATTGCTATTTCAAGTGTGTTAGGTATTCTAGAATCCAGCCCATGTAGCTTACAATATACAACGTATTCATCAAAAATAGGTAAAATCTGACTTTTTTTTTGTAAAAAATTATATAAATATTTGCTTCCGCGCCCCGAATTTTATAATTTTTCATCATATTTTATCCACAGTATAAGTCCAAAAGCATGTTTATGAATGTTTTAACAAAAATTTCCATTTCAAGAATAGGAAAAATCTGACTTTATTTTTGTAAAAAATCATATAAATATTTGCTTCCGCGCCCGAATTTTATGATTTTTCATCATAATTTAGGTAAAAGAAAACATTGCAACAAGAAAATTGCTATTTCAAGTGTGGTAGGTATTCTAGAATCCAGCCAATGAAGCTTACAATATACAACGTATTCATCAAAAATAGGTAAAATCTGACTTTATTTTTGTAAAAAATCATATAAATATTTGCTTCCGCGCTCGAATTTTATAATTTTTCATCATATTTTATCCAATAGTATAGGTCCAAAAGCATGTTTATGAACGTTTTAACAAAAATATCCATTTCAAAAATATGTAAAATCTGAGTTTAATTTTGTAAAAATTTTTATATTTGCTTTCGCGCTCGAATTTTAAGATTTTTCATCATATTTTAGCTAAAAGAAAACATATGCAACAAGAAAATTGCTATTTCAAGTGTGTTAGGTATTCTAGAATCCAGCCCATGTAGCTTATAATATACAACTTATTCATCAAAAATAGGTAAAATCTGACTTTATTTTTGAAAAAAATTATATAAATATTTGCTTTCGCGCTCGAATTTTATAATTTTTAATCATATATAATCCATAGTATAAGTCCAAAAGCATGTTTATAAACGTTTTAACAAAAATATTCATTTCAAGAATAGGTAAAATCTGACTTTATTTTTGTAAAAAATCATATAAATATTTGCTTCCGCGCCCGAATTTTATGATATTTCATCATAATTTAGGTAAAAGAAAACATTGCAACAAGAAAATTGTTATTTCAAGTGTGGTAGATATTCTAGAATCCAGCCAATGAAGCTTACAATATACAACGTATTCATCAAAAATAGGTAAAATCTGACTTTATTTTTATAAAAAATCATATAAATATTTGTTTACGCGCCCGAATTTTATAATTTTTCATCATATTTTATCCACAGTATAGGTCCAAAAGCATGTTTATGAATGTTTTAACAAAAATTTCCATTTCAAGAATAGGAAAAATTCTGACTTTATTTTTGTAAAAAATCATATAAATATTTGCTTCCGCGCCCGAATTTTATGATTTTTCATCATATTTTAGCTAAAAGAAAAGATTGCAACAATAAAATTGCTATTTCAAGTGTGTTAGGTATTCTAGAATCCAGCCCATGTAGCTTACAATATACAACGTATTCATCAAAAATAGGTAAAATCTGACTTTTTTTTGTAAAAAATCATATAAATATTTGTTTGCGCGCCCGAATTTTATAATTTTTCATCATATTTTTATTCGCAGTATAGGTCCAAAAGCATGTTTATGAATGTTTTAACAAAAATATCCATTTCAAGAATAGGAAAAATCTGACTTTATTTTTGTAAAAAATCATATAAATATTTGCTTCCGCGCCCGAATTTTATGATTTTTCATCATATTTTAGCTAAAAGAAAACATTGCAACAAGAAAATTGCTATTTCAAGTGTGGTAGGTATTCTAGAATCCAGCCCATGTAGCTTACAATATACAACGTATTCATTAAAAATAGGTAAAATCTGACTTTTTTTTTGTAAAAATTCATATAAATATTTGTTTGCGCGCCCGAATTTTATAATTTTTCATCATATTTTATCCGCAGTATAGGTCCAAAAGCAAGTTTATGAATGTTTTAACAAAAATGTCCATTTCAAGAATAGGAATAATCTGACTTTATTTTTAAAAAAATTCATATAAATATTTGCTTCCGCGCCCGAATTTTATAATTTTTCATCATATTTTATCCATAGTATAGGTCCAAAAGCATGTTTATGAACGTTTTAACAAAAATATCCATTTCAAAAATATGTAAAATCTGACTTTATTTTTGTAAAAAATCATATAAATATATGCTTTCGCGCCCAAATTTTATGATTTTTCATCATATTTTAGCTAAAAGAAAACATTGCAACAAGAAAATTGCTATTTCAATTGTGTTAGGTATTCTAGAATCCAGCCCATGTAGCTTACAATATACTACGTATTCATCAAAAATAGGTAAAAACTGACTTTTTTTTGGAAAAAATCATATAAATATTTGTTTGCGTGCCCGAATTTTATAATTTTTCATCATATTTTATCCGCAGTATAGGTCCAAAAGCAAGTTTATGAATGTTTTAACAAAAATGTCCATTTCAAAAATATGTAAAATCTGACTTTATTTTTGTAAAAAATCATATAAATATTTGCTTCCGCGCCCGAATTTTATGATTTTTCATCATATTTTAGCTAAAAGAAAAGATTGCAACAATAAAATTGCTATTTCAAGTTTGTTAGGTATTCTAGAATCCAGCCCATGTAGCTTACAATATACAACGTATTCATCAAAAATAGGTAAAATCTGACTTTTTTTTGTAAAAAATCATATAAATATTTGTTTGCGCGCCCGAATTTTATAATTTTTCATCATATTTTATTCGCAGTATAGGTCCAAAAGCATGTTTATGAATGTATTAACAAAAATATCCATTTCAAGAATATGTAAAATCTGATTTAATTTTTGTAAAAAATCATAAATATTTGCTTCCGCGCCCGAGTTTTATGATTTTTCATCTTAATTTAGGTAAAAGAAAACATTGCAACAAGAAAATTGCTATTTCAAGTGTGATAGGTATTCTAGAATCCAGCCCATGTAGCTCACAATATACAACGTATTCATCAAAAAAAGGTAAAATCTGACTTTTTTTTTGTAAAAATTTATATAAATATTTGTTTGCGCGCCCAAAATTTATAATTTTTCATCATATTTTATCCACAGTATAGGTCTAAAAGCATGTTTATGAATGTATTAACAAAAATATCCATTTCAAGAATATGTAAAATCTGACTTTATTTTTGTGGAAAAATCATATAAATATTTGCTTCCGCGCCCGAATTGTAAGATTTTTTATCATAATTTATGTAAAAGAAAACATTGCAACAAGAAAATTGCTATTTCAAGTGTGGTAGGTATTCTAGTATCCAGCCAATGAAGCTTACAATATACAACGTATTCATCAAAAATAGGTAAAATCTGACTTTATTTTTGTAAAAAAATTATATAAATATTTGCTTCCGCGCTCGAATTTTATAATTTTTCATCATATTTTTATCCATAGTATAGGTCCAAAAGGATGTTTATAAACGTTTTAACAAAAATATCCATTTAAAAAATTTGTAAAATCTGACTTTATTTTTGTAAAAAATCATATAAATATTTGCTTTCGCACCCAAATTTATGATTTTTCATCATATTTTAGCTAAAAGAAAACATTGCAACAAGAAAATTGCTTTTTCAATTGTGTTAGGTATTCTAGAATCCAGCCCATGTAGCTTACAATATACTACGTATTCATCAAAAATAGGTTAAAATCTGACTTTTTTTTTGTAAAAAATCATATAAATATTTGTTTGCGCGCCCCGAATTTTATAATTTTTCATCATATTTTATCCGCAGTATAGGTCCAAAAGCATGTTTATGAATGTTTTAACAAAATTATCCATTTCAAGAATATGTAAAATCTGACTTTATTTTTGTGGATAATCATATAAATATTTGCTTCCGCACCCGAATTGTATGATTTTTTATCATAATTTATGTAAAAGAAAACATTGCAACAAGAAAATTGCTATTTCAAGTGTGGTAGGTATTCTAGAATCCAGCCAATGAAGCTTACAATATACAACTTATTCATCAAAAATAGGTAAAATCTGACTTTTTTTTTGTAAAAAATCATATAAATATTTGCTTTCGCGCCCGAATTTTTATAATTTTTCATCATATTTTATCCGCAGTATAGGTCCAAAAGCATGTTTATGAATGTTTTAACAAAAATATCCATTTCAAGAACAGGAAAAATCTGACTTTATTTTTGTAAAAAATCATATAAATATTTGCTTCCGCGCCCGAATTTTATGATTTTTCATCATATTTTAGCTAAAAGAAAATATTGCAACAAGAAAATTGCTATTTCAAGTGTGTTAGGTATTCTAGAATCCAGCCCATGTAGCTTACAATATACAACGTATTCATCAAAAATAGGTAAAATCTGATTTTTTTTTTGTAAAAAAATCATATAAATATTTGCTTCCGCGCCCGAATTTTATAATTTTTCATCATATTTTATCCGCAGTATAGGTCCAAAAGCAAGTTTATGAATGTTTTAACAAAAATGTCCATTTCAAGAATAGGAAAAATCTGACTTTATTTTTGAAAAATTCATATAAATATTTGCTTCCGCTCCCGAATTTTATGATTTTTCATCAAATTTTAGCTAAAAGAAAACATTGCGACAAGAAAATTGCTATTTCAAATGTGTTAGGTATTCTAGAATCCAGCCCATGTAGCTTACAATATACTACGTATTCATCAAAAATAGGTAAAATCTGACTTTTTTTTTTGTAAAAAATCATATAAATATTTGTTTGCGCGCCCGAATTTTATAATTTTTCATCATATTTTATCCGCAGTATAGGTCCAAAAGCATGTTTATGAATGTTTTAACAAAAATATCCATTTCAAGAATAGGAAAAATCTGACTTTATTTTTGTAAAAAATCATATAAATATTTGCTTCCGCGCCCGAATTTTATGATTTTTCATCATATTTTAGCTAAAAGAAAACATTGCAACAAGAAAATTGCTATTTCAAGTGTGTTAGGTATTCTGGAATCCAGCCCATGTAGCTTACAATATACAACGTATTCATCAAAAATAGGTAAAATCTGATTTTTTTTTTGTAAAAAATCATATAAATATTTGCTTCTGCGCCCGAATTTTATAATTTTTCATCTTATTTTATCCACAGTATAGGTCCAAAAGCATATTTATAAATGTTTTAACAAAAATATCCATTTCAAGAATAGGTAAAATCTGACTTTATTTTTGTAAAAAATCATATAAATATTTGCTTACGCGCCCGAATTTTATGATTTTTCATCATAATTTAGGGAAAAGAAAACATTGCAACAAGAAAATTGCTATTTCAAGTGTGGTAGGTATTCTAGAATCCAGCCAATGAAGCTTACAATATACAACGTATTCATCAAAAATAGGTAAAATCTGACTTTATTTTTGTAAAATATTATATAAATATTTGGTTCCGCGCTCGAATTTTATAATTTTCATCATATTTTATCCAATAGTATAGGTCCAGAAGCATGTTAATGAACATTTTAACAAAAATATCCATTTCACAAACTAGTAAAATCTGACATTATTTTTGTAAAATTTTTTATAAATATTTGCTTCCGCGCTCGAATTTTATGATTTTTCATCATATTTTAGCTAAAAGAAAACATTGCAACAAGAAAATTGCTATTTCAGGTGTGTTAGGTATTTTTAGAATCCAGCCCATGTAGCTTACAATATACAACGTATTCATCAAAAATAGGTAAAATCTGACTTTTTTTTTGTAAAAAATCATATAAATATTTGCTTCCGCGCCCGAATTTTATAATTTTTCATCATATTTTATCCACAGTATAGGTCTAAAAGCATGTTTATGAATGTATTAACAAAAATATCCATTTCAAGAATATGTAAAATCTGACTTTATTTTTGTGGATAATCATATAAATATTTGCTTCCGCGCCCGAATTGTATGATTTTTTATCATAATTTATGTAAAAGAAAACATTGCAACAAGAAAATTGGTATTTCAAGTGTGGTAGGTATTCTAGGATCCAGCCAATGAAGCTTACAATATACAACTTATTCATCAAAAATAGGTAAAATCTGACTTTTTTTTTTGTAAAAAATCATATAAATATTTGCTTCCGCGCCCGAATTTTATAATTTTTCATCATATTTTATCCGCAGTATAGGTCCAAAAGCATGTTTATGAATGTTTTAACAAAAATATCCATTTCAAGAACAGGAAAAATCTGACTTTATTTTTGTAAAAAATCATATAATATTTGCTTCCGCGCCCGAATTTTATGATTTTTCATCATATTTTAGCTAAAAGAAAACATTGCAACAAGAAAATTGCTATTTCAAGTGTGTTAGGTATTCTAGAATCAAGCCCATGTAGCTTACAATATACAACGTATTCATCAAAAATAGGTAAAATCTGATTTTTTTTTTTGTAAAAAATCATATAAATATTTGCTTCCGCGCCCGAATTTTATAATTTTTCATCATATTTTATCCGCAGTATAGGTCCAAAAGCAAGTTTATGAATGTTTTAACAAAAATGTCCATTTCAAGAATAGGAAAAATCTGACTTTATTTTTGTAAAAAATTCATATAAATATTTGCTTCCGCTCCCGAATTTTATGATTTTTCATCAAATTTTAGCTAAAAGAAAACATTGCGACAAGAAAATTGCTATTTCAATTGTGTTAGGTATTCTAGAATCCAGCCCATGTAGCTTACAATATACTACGTATTCATCAAAAATAGGTAAAATCTGACTTTTTTTTTGTAAAAAATCATATAAATATTTGTTTGTGCGGCCGAATTTTATAATTTTTCATCATATTTTATCCGCAGTATAGGTCCAAAAGCATGTTTATGAATGTTTTAACAAAAATATCCATTTCAAGAACAGGAAAAATCTGACTTTATTTTTGTAAAAAATCATATAAATATTTACTTCCGCGCCCGAATTTTATGATTTTTCATCATATTTTAGCTAAAAGAAAACATTGCAACAAGAAAATTGCTATTTCAAGTGTGTTAGGTATTCTAGAATCCAGCCCATGTAGCTTACAATATACAACGTATTCATCAAAAATAGGTAAAATCTGACTTTTTTTTGTAAAAAATCATATAAATATTTGCTTCCGCGCCCGAATTTTATAATTTTTCATCTTATTTTATCCACAGTATAGGTCCAAAAGCATATTTATAAATGTTTTAACAAAAATATCCATTTCAAGAATAGGTAAAATCTGACTTTATTTTAGTAAAAAATCATATATATATTTGCTTCCGCGCCCGAATTTTATGATTTTTCATCATAATTTAGGGAAAAGAAAACATTGCAACAAGAAAATTGCTATTTCAAGTGTGGTAGGTATTCTAGAATCCAGCCAATGAAGCTTACAATATAAAACTTATTCATCAAAAATAGGTAAAATCTGCCTTTATTTTTGTAAAAAATCGTATAAATATTTGCTTTCGCGCCCGAATATTATGATTTTTCATCATAATTTAGGTAAAAGAAAACATTGTAACAAGAAAATTGCTATTTCAAGTGTGGTAGGTATTCTAGAATCCAGCCAATGAAGCTTACAATATACAACGTATTCATCACAAATAGGTAAAGTCTGACTTTCTTTTTGTAAAAAATCATATAAATATTAGCTTCCGCGCCCGAATTTTATAATTTTTCATCATATTTTATCCACAGTATAGGTCTAAAAGCATGTTTATGAATGTATTAACAAAAATATCCATTTTAAGAATATGTAAAATCTGACTTTATTCATTTTTCATCATATTTTAGCTAAAAGAAAACATTGCAACAAGAAAATTGCTATTTCAAGTGTGTTAGGTATTCTAGAATCCAGCCCATGTAGCTTACAATATACAACGTATTCATCAAAAATAGGTAAAATCTGATTTTTTTTTTGTAAAAAATCATATAAACATTTGCTTCCGCGCCCGAATTTTATAATTTTTCATCATATTTTATCCGCAGTATAGGTCCAAAAGCAAGTTTATGAATGTTTTAACAAAAATGTCCATTTCAAGAATAGGAAAAATCTGACTTTATTTTTGTAAAAATTCATATAAATATTTGCTTCCGCTCCCGAATTTTATGATTTTTCATCAAATTTTAGCTAAAAGAAAACATTGCGACAAGAAAATTGCTATTTCAATTGTGTTAGGTATTCTAGAATCCAGCCCATGTAGCTTACAATATACTACGTATTCATCAAAAATAGGTAAAATCTGACTTTTTTTTTGTAAAAAATCATATAAATATTTGTTTGTGCGCCCGAATTTTATAATTTTTCATCATATTTTATCCGCAGTATAGGTCCAAAAGCATGTTTATGAATGTTTTAACAAAAATATCCATTTCAAGAACAGGACAAATCGGATTTTTTTTTTAAAAAAATCATATAAATATTTGCTTCCGCGCCCGAATTTTATGATTTTTCATCATATTTTAGCTAAAAGAAAACATTGCAACAAGAAAATTGCTATTTCAAGTGTGTTAGGTATTCTAGAATCCAGCCCATGTAGCTTACAATATACAACGTATTCATCAAAAATAGGTAAAATCTGACTTTTTTTTTGTAAAAATTTATATAAATATTTGTTTGCGCGCCCAAATTTTATAATTTTTCATCATATTTTATCCGCAGTATAGGTCCAAAAGCAAGTTTATGAATGTTTTAACAAAAATGTCCATTTCAAGAATAGGAATAATCTGACTTTATTTTTGTAAAAATTCATATAAATATTTGCTTCCGCGCCCGAATTTTATGATTTTTCATCATATTTTATCCATAGTATAGGTCCAAAAGCATGTTTATGAACGTTTTAACAAAAATATCCATTTCAAAAATATGTAAAATCTGACTTTATTTTTGTAAAAAATCATATAAATATTTGCTTCCGCTCCCGAATTTTATGATTTTTCATCAAATTTTAGCTAAAAGAAAACATTGCAACAAGAAAATTGCTATTTCAAGTGTGTTAGGTATTCTAGAATCCAGCCCATGTAGCTTACAATATACAACGTATTCATCAAAAAAAGGTAAAATCTGACTTTTTTTTTGTAAAAATTTATATAAATATTTGTTTGCGCGCCCAAATTTTATAATTTTTCATCATATTTTATCCACAGTATAGGTCTAAAAGCATGTTTATGAATGTATTAACAAAAATATCCATTTCAAGAATATGTAAAATCTGACTTTATTTTTGTGGAAAATCATATAAATATTTGCTTCCGCGCCCGAATTGTATGATTTTTTTGTCATAATTTATGTAAAAGAAAACATTGCAACAAGAAAATTGCTATTTCAAGTGTGGTAGGTATTCTAGTATCCAGCCAATGAAGCTTACAATATACAACGTATTCATCAAAAATAGGTAAAATCTGACTTTATTTTTGTAAAAAATTATATAAATATTTGCTTCCGCGCTCGAATTTTATAATTTTTCATCATATTTTATCCATAGTATAGGTCCAAAAGCATGTTTATAAACGTTTTAACAAAAATATCCATTTCAAAAATATGTAAAATCTGACTTTATTTTTGTAAAAAATCATATAAATATTTGCTTTCGCGCCCAAATTTTATGATTTTTCATCATATTTTAGCTAAAAGAAAACATTGCAACAAGAAAATTGCTATTTCAATTGTGTTAGGTATTCTAGAATCCAGCCCATGTAGCTTACAATATACTACGTATTCATCAAAAATAGGTAAAATCTGACTTTTTTTTTGTAAAAAATCATATAAATATTTGTTTGCGCGCCCGAATTTTATAATTTTTCATCATATTTTATCCACAGTATAGGTCCAAAAGCATGTTTATGAATGTTTTAACAAAATTATCTATTTCAAGAATATGTAAAATCTGACTTTATTTTTGTGGATAATCATATAAATATTTGCTTCCGCGCCCGAATTGTATGATTTTTTATCATATTTTAGCTAAAAGAAAACATTGCAACAAGAAAATTGCTATTTCAAGTGTGGTAGGTATTCTAGAATCCAGCCAATGAAGCTTACAATATACAACTTATTCATCAAAAATAGGTAAAATCTGACTTTTTTTTTGTAAAAAATCATATAAATATTTGCTTCCGCGCCCGAATTTTATAATTTTTCATCATATTTTATCCACAGTATAGGTCCAAAAGCATGTTTATGAATGTATTAACAAAAATATCCATTTCAAGAATAGGTAAAATCTGACTTTATTTTTGTAAAAAATCATATAAATATTTGCTTCCGCGCCCGAATATTATGATTTTTCATCATAATTTAGGTAAAAGAAAACATTGCAACAAGAAAATTGCTATTTCAAGTGTGGTAGGTATTCTAGATTTCAGCCAATAAAGCTTATAATATACAACGTATTCATCAAAAATAGGTAAAATCTGACTTTATTTTTGTAAAAAATTATATAAATATTTGCTTCCGCGCTCGAATTTTAAAATTTTTCATCATATTTTATCCATAGTATAGGTCTAAAAGCATGTTTATGAACGTTTTAACAAAAATATCCATTTCAAGAATCTGTAAAATCTGACATTATTTTTGTAAAAAATCATATAAATATTTGCTTCCGCGCCCGAATTTTATGATTTTTCATCATATTTTAGCTAAAAGAAAACATTGCAACAAGAAAATTGCTATTTCAAGTGTGGTAGGTATTCTAGAATCCAGCCAATGAAGCTTACAATATACAACGTATTCATCAAAAATAGGTAAATTCTGACTTTTTTTTTGTAAAAAATCATATAAAAATTTGCTTCCGCGTCCGAATTTTATAATTTTTCATCATATTTTATCCACAGTATAGGTCCAAAAGCATGTTTATAAATGTTTTAACAAAAATATCCATTTCAAGAATAGGTAAAATCTGACTTTATTTTTGTAAAAAATCATATAAATATTTGCTTCCGCTCCCGAATTTTATGATATTTCATCATAATTTAGGGAAAAGAAAACATTGCAACAAGAAAATTGCTATTTCAAGTGTGGTAGGTATTCTAGAATCCAGCCAATAAAGCTTACAATATAAAACTTATTCATCAAAAATAGGTAAAATCTGACTTTTTTTTTGTAAAAAATCATATAAATATTTGCTTCCGCGCCCGAATTTTATAATTTTTCTTCATATTTTATCCACAGTATAGGTCCAAAAGCATGTTTATGAATGTATTAACAAAAATATCCATTTCAAGAATAGTTAAAATCTGACTTTATTTTTGTAAAAAATCATATAAATATTTGCTTCCGCGCACGAATATTATGATTTTTCATCATAATTTAGGTAAAAGAAAACATTGTAACAAGAATATTGCTATTTCAAGTGTGGTAGGTATTCTAGAATCCAGCCAATGAAGCTTACAATATACAACGTATTCATCACAAATAGGTAAAATCTGACTTTCTTTTTGTAAAAAATCATATAAATATTAGCTTCCGCGCCCGAATTTTATAATTTTTCATCATATTTTATCCACAGTATAGGTCTAAAAGCATGTTTATGAATGTATTAACAAAAATATCCATTTTAAGAATATGTAAAATCTGACTTTATTTTTGGAAAAAATCATATAAATATTTGCTTCCGCGCCCGAATTTTATGATTTTTCAGCATAATTTAGGTAGAAGAAAACATTGCAACATGAAAATTGCTATTTCAAGTGTGGTAGGTATTCTAGAATCCAGCCAATGAAGCTTACAATATACAACGTATTCATCAAAAATAGGTAAAATCTGACTTTATTTTTGTAAAAAATTATATAAATATTTGCTTCCGCGCTCGAATTTTATAATTTTTCATCATATTTTATCCAATAGTATAGGTCCAGAAGCATGTTTATGAACGTTTTAACAAAAATATCCATTTCAAAAATTAGTAAAATCTGACTTTATTTTTGTAAAATTTTTTATAAATATTTGCTTCCGCGCCCGAATTTTATGATTTTTCATCATATTTTAGCTAAAAGAAAACATTGCAACAAGAAAATTGCTATTTCAAGTGTGGTAGGTATTCTAGAATCCAGCCAATGAAGCTTACAATATACAACGTATTCATCAAAAATAGGTAAATTCTGACTTTTTTTTTGTAAAAAATCATATAAATATTTGCTTCCGCGCCCGAATTTTATAATTTTTCATCATATTTTATCCACAGTATAGGTCCAAAAGCATGTTTATGAATGTATTAACAAAAATATCCATTTCAAGAATAGGTAAAATCTGACTTTATTTTTGTAAAAAATCATATAAATATTTGCTTCCGCTCCCGAATTTTATGATATTTCATCATAATTTAGGGAAAAGAAAACATTGCAACAAGAAAATTGCTATTTCAAGTGTGGTAGGTATTCTAGAATCCAGCCAATAAAGCTTACAATATAAAACTTATTCATCAAAAATAGGTAAAATCTGACTTTTTTTTTGTAAAAAATCATATAAATATTTGCTTCCGCGCCCGAATTTTATAATTTTTCTTCATATTTTATCCACAGTATAGGTCCAAAAGCATGTTTATGAATGTATTAACAAAAATATCCATTTGAAGAATAGTTAAAATCTGACTTTATTTTTGTAAAAAATCATATAAATATTTGCTTCCGCGCCCGAATATTATGATTTTTCATCATAATTTAGGTAAAAGAAAACATTGTAACAAGAATATTGCTATTTCAAGTGTGGTAGGTATTCTAGAATCCAGCCAATGAAGCTTACAATATACAACGTATTCATCACAAATAGGTAAAATCTGACTTTCTTTTTGTAAAAAATCATATAAATATTAGCTTCCGCGCCCGAATTTTATAATTTTTCATCATATTTTATCCACAGTATAGGTCTAAAAGCATGTTTATGAATGTATTAACAAAAATATCCATTTTAAGAATATGTAAAATCTGACTTTATTTTTGGAAAAAATCATATAAATATTTGCTTCCGCGCCCGAATTTTATGATTTTTCAGCATAATTTAGGTAGAAGAAAACATTGCAACATGAAAATTGCTATTTCAAGTGTGGTAGGTATTCTAGAATCCAGCCAATGAAGCTTACAATATACAACGTATTCATCAAAAATAGGTAAAATCTGACTTTATTTTTGTAAAAAATTATATAAATATTTGCTTCCGCGCTCGAATTTTATAATTTTTCATCATATTTTATCCAATAGTATAGGTCCAGAAGCATGTTTATGAACGTTTTAACAAAAATATCCATTTCAAAAATTAGTAAAATCTGACTTTATTTTTGTAAAATTTTTTATAAATATTTGCTTCCGCGCCCGAATTTTATGATTTTTCATCATATTTTAGCTAAAAGAAAACATTGCAACAAGAAAATTGCTATTTCAAGTGTGTTAGGTAATCTAGAATCCAGCCCATGTAGCTTATAATATACAACGTATTCATCAAAAATAGGTAAAATCTGACTTTATTTTTATATAAAATTATATAAATATTTGCCTCCGCGCTCGAATTTTATAATTTTTCATCATATTTTATCCATAGTATTGGTCCAAAAGCATGTTTATGAACGTTTTAACAAAAATATCCATTTCAAAAATAGGTAAAATCTGACTTTTTTTGTAAAAAGTCATATAAATATTTGCTTCCGCGCCCGAATTTTATAATTTTTCATCATAATTTAGGTAAAAGAAAACATTGCAACAAGAAAATTGCTATTTCAAGTGTGGTAGGTATTCTAGAATCCAGCCAATGAAGCTTACAATATACAACTTATTCATCAAAAATAGGTAAAATCTGACTTTTTTTTTGTAAAAAATCATATAAATATTTGCTTCCGCGCCCGAATTTTATAATTTTTCATCATATTTTATCCACAGTATAGGTCCAAAAGCATGTTTATGAATGTATTAACAAAAATATCCATTTCAAGAATAGGTAAAATCTGACTTTATTTTTGTAAAAAATCATATAAATATTTGCTTCCGCGCCCGAATATTATGATTTTTCATCATAATTTAGGTAAAAGAAAACATTGCAACAAGAAAATTGCTATTTCAAGTGTGGTAGGTATTCTAGATTTCAGCCAATAAAGCTTATAATATACAACGTATTCATCAAAAATAGGTAAAATCTGACTTTATTTTTGTAAAAAATTATATAAATATTTGCTTCCGCGCTCGAATTTTAAAATTTTTCATCATATTTTATCCATAGTATAGGTCTAAAAGCATGTTTATGAACGTTTTAACAAAAATATCCATTTCAAGAATCTGTAAAATCTGACATTATTTTTGTAAAAAATCATATAAATATTTGCTTCCGCGCCCGAATTTTATGATTTTTCATCATATTTTAGCTAAAAGAAAACATTGCAACAAGAAAATTGCTATTTCAAGTGTGGTAGGTATTCTAGAATCCAGCCAATGAAGCTTACAATATACAACGTATTCATCAAAAATAGGTAAATTCTGACTTTTTTTTTTGTAAAAAATCATATAAAAATTTGCTTCCGCGTCCGAATTTTATAATTTTTCATCATATTTTATCCACAGTATAGGTCCAAAAGCATGTTTATAAATGTTTTAACAAAAATATCCATTTCAAGAATAGGTAAAATCTGACTTTATTTTTGTAAAAAATCATATAAATATTTGCTTCCGCGCCCGAATTTTATGATATTTCATCATAATTTAGGGAAAAGAAAACATTGCAACAAGAAAATTGCTATTTCAAGTGTGGTAGGTATTCTAGAATCCAGCCAATAAAGCTTACAATATAAAACTTATTCATCAAAAATAGGTAAAATCTGACTTTTTTTTGTAAAAAATCATATAAATATTTGCTTCCGCGCCCGAATTTTATAATTTTTCTTCATATTTTATCCACAGTATAGGTCCAAAAGCATGTTTATTAATGTATTAACAAAAATATCCATTTCAAGAATAGTTAAAATCTGACTTTATTTTTGTAAAAAATCATATAAATATTTGCTTCCGCGCCCGAATATTATGATTTTTCATCATAATTTAGGTAAAAGAAAACATTGTAACAAGAATATTGCTATTTCAAGTGTGGTAGGTATTCTAGAATCCAGCCAATGAAGCTTACAATATACAACGTATTCATCACAAATAGGTAAAATCTGACTTTCTTTTTGTAAAAAATCATATAAATATTAGCTTCCGCGCCCGAATTTTATAATTTTTCATCATATTTTATCCACAGTATAGGTCTAAAAACATGTTTATGAATGTATTAACAAAAATATCCATTTTAAGAATATGTAAAATCTGACTTTATTATTGGAAAAAATCATATAAATATTTGCTTCCGCGCCCGAATTTTATGATTTTTCAGCATAATTTAGGTAGAAGAATACATTGCAACATGAAAATTGCTATTGCAAGTGTGGTAGGTATTCTAGAATCCAGCCAATGAAGCTTACAATATACAACGTATTCATCAAAAATAGGTAAAATCTGACTTTATTTTTGTAAAAAATTATATAAATATTTGCTTCCGCGCTCGAATTTTATAATTTTTCATCATATTTTATCCAATAGTATAGGTCCAGAAGCATGTTTATGAACGTTTTAACAAAAATATCCATTTCAAAAATTAGTAAAATCTGACTTTATTTTTGTAAATTTTTTTATAAATATTTGCTTCCGCGCCCGAATTTTATGATTTTTCATCATATTTTAGCTAAAAGAAAACATTGCAACAAGAAAATTGCTATTTCAAGTGTGTTAGGTATTCTAGAATCCAGCCCATGTGGCTTATAATATACAACGTATTCATCAAAAATAGGTAAAATCTGACTTTATTTTTATATAAAATTATATAAATATTTGCTTCCGCGCTCGAATTTTATAATTTTTCATCATATTTTATCCATAGTATTGGTCCAAAAGCATGTTTATGAACGTTTTAACAAAAATATCCATTTCAAAAATAGGTAAAATCTGACTTTTTTTGTAAAAAATCATATAAATATTTGCTTCCGCGCCCGAATTTTATAATTTGTCATCATAATTTAGGTAAAAGAAAACATTGCAACAAGAAAATTGGTATTTCAAGTGTGGTAGGTATTCTAGAATCCAGCCAATGAAGCTTACAATATACAACTTATTCATCAAAAATAGGTAAAATCTGACTTTTTTTTTGTAAAAAATCATATAAATATTTGCTTCCGCGCCCGAATATTATGATTTTTCAACATAATTTAGGTAAAAGAAAACATTGCAACAAGAAAATTGCTATTTCAAGTGTGGTAGGTATTCTAGATTTCAGCCAATGAAGCTTATAATATACAACGTATTCATCAAAAATAGGTAAAATCTGACTTTATTTTTGTAAAAAATTATATAAATATTTGCTTCCGCGCTCGAATTTTAAAATTTTTCATCATATTTTATCCATAGTATAGGTCTAAAAGCATGTTTATGAAAGTTTTAACAAAAATATCCATTTCAAGAATAGGTAAAATCTGACTTCATTTTTGTAAAAAATCATATAAATATTTGCTTCCGCGCCCGAATATTATGATTTTTCAACATAATTTAAGTAAAAGAAAACATTGCAACAAGAAAATTGCTATTTCAAGTGTGGTAGGTATTCTAGATTTCAGCCAATGAAGCTTACAATATACAACGTATTCATCAGAAATAGGTAATATCTGACTTTTTTTTGTAAAAAATCATATAAATATTTGCTTCCGCGCCCGAATTTTATAATTTTTCATCATATTTTATCCACAGTATAGGTCCAAAAGAATGTTTATGAATGTTTTAACAAAAATATCCATTTCAAGAATAGGTAAAATCTGACTTCATTTTTGTAAAAAATTATATAAATATTTGCTTCCGCGCCCGAATTTTATGATTTTTCATCATAATTTAGGTAAAAGAAAACATTGCAACAAGAAAATTGCTATTTCAAGTGTGGTAGGTATTCTAGAATCCAGCCAATGAAGCTTACAATATACAACGTATTCATCAAAAATAGGTAAAATCTGACTTTTTTTTTGTAAAAAATCATATAAATATTTGCTTCCGCGTCCGAATTTTATAATTTTTCATCATATTTTATCCGCAGTATAGGTCCAAAAGCATGTTTATGAATGTTTTAACAAAAATATCCATTTCAAGAATAGGAAAAATCTGACTTTATTTTTGTAAAAAATCCTATAAATATTTGCTTCCGCGCCCGAATATTATGATTTTTCATCTGTGACGATCACTTGGGCCGCTGCGACTTTGGCGGTCCGTGATGTCGTGGTTCTTCCCCAGGAAGTCGGGTTTTCTCGGGCGCCAATCAGCGGAACCTAGGGAGAGAACAAAATGCCACGGGAACTCTAGGTCGGTTAGGCCAGGGTGGTAACTAAAATCCAGAATTACTAAGAAAAACCAGTATTTATTGCAGATTCCTTTGGTTCCATACGTCGTTAACGCTGGGAAGTCACAGTCGTAGTCGCGGTCTGAATTTATCGCGGTCTGGAAGGAAGTACAGCCAAACCAGATACCAGCTTGAGACTGTACGGTAGGGATGGGTCGTTGTCGAGTCAAGGAGAGGAATAATACCAAGCTGGATGCCAGCTTCAGGAATCAGGACGACGAGTATCACCAAACTGAAGCCAGCTTAAAGTTCTACTCGTCGGGGTTAGCGGTCAGGACGGTAATACGGTCTTACCTACAAAAAGTCGGTCTGTAGATCTGTGGATCTCGGAATAAATCGCAGTTTGTCGCAAGTAAACTCAGTTTATGTCGCTATCGGAAGCTAGTAAACAAGTCATCAGACTCAGCCTCGGAGGCCGTATTTATACCCCGATTACTAATTAAACTTGTTTAAACAAATTGTACGACAAAGATAGAGAGTTTTAAAATATCGTTATTTTTGTTTAATAAAATTTAATTTTATTCTAGACGTCGTTCTTTGACTTCCCTGCGTTTTACAAAGTGTTATATTACATTTTATGATATTTTAGAATATTTCATAATTTATTTTGGGACATTTGAATTTCGGCTTCGGTCGGAAGTACGGATGTTTGCCGCATCTGCCCAGTGGCGTCTTGGTAGTGGTTTTGACAGCTTTCTGTAGAGTGAAATATCTGTGAAAATAAACATTTTACGCAGGGATGTTTAATGTGAGTATGGTTATCAGTAACAGGGTGATGTTTTATGCACGTGATTTTGTAGGTGGCTCAGGAACTGTCACTTGGCCGAGCACGTGGTTTCGAAGTTGGGTTAGGCCGTGCGCTTGGTGAAAAAAACGATATGAACGGCTTCCCTGTGGTCTGGAAGGCTTGTGATAATGATTATCGGATGACGGAACAGTGTTGTTTGAGTAACGGGGAGTATCCGTGATTGCGGACAGGAAGTCAGGTTAGTGACGCTTCGTCACACCCTCCCCTTACTCCGGGAGTGAAATGAAAAGACACGTAAGTTTCTTTTTTCCTGTTGTTTATATTATTTTAAGCTGTTTGCCTTGCCCTCTTCTTCTTTTTGTTTTTCTGACGCCGTTTGGGAGCGTTCGTAGAGTACTCCGTTACCCACATCACTCCACCTCCGGGACGAGGTGCCAGTACCCTACACCGGCGGAACGAGAGCGCAGGCGTGGCCGTGGTGAACTCGGTCGGCAGCTGCGGCGGTGTGGTCCCTCCAGGGGTGTCCCGTGCTGCACTCGCGGTACGGAACGGCGGTGAAGACGGCGGTCGAGCCAGCACCGGCGACACATAGTCTGGGGGCGACCATTTCGGCGGACGGACGACCGGCCGGTGTTCCACGACCTGTGCGCTGGGCGTCTCTGGGCGTTCCGGTGTTATCTGGATGGGTGAGGCGTCCAGGATAAGAAGCGAGGGCGAGGGCGGATGCCGGTGTGCTGGTGGAGGAGTAACCTCCATGGGAGCAAGGCCAGATGTTCGGGCCTCCAGCGGAGGCACGGCAGGACGCCGTGGCGGCGTCTTCAGCAGCTCAGACGGGTCTGGCTGTGTTTCTCCTCGGACCGGCAGCGGGCCCGTCGTGACTTCACTCTCGGCGGGAACCCGAAGAGCTTTCATCACGGCGGGAAGCCGAGGACTCGGTGATGGTGCTGGATCGGCGGCGGTTCTTCCTCGGAACGGCGGCGGGCCCGTCGTGACTTCACTCTCGGCGGGAACCCGAAGAGATTGCATCACGGCGGGAAGCCGAGGACTCGGTGACGGCGACGCTATGGACGCCGTTCTTCGGAGCGACGTCTCTGGCAGCATTGACATCGCCAGTTCGGCTCGCAGCTGCTGCAGCTCCGTGAAGCAGCTGGCATAGGCTCGACGTACGGCAGGAAGTCGTGGATCTGCCGGATGGACGCGACTGCGGTTGACGGTAGCATACCCCAACTTCACATCTGCTACCGGTCGCAGCACGTACGGGACCGAACTGTCTGCTGTCAACCTGGGCCGTGATCTGCGAGGCGGTGTGTCGGGTAGCGGTGACAGTGCAGGTGGGTGAATTGCCTCTTGAAGTGCTGCTGCCAGGCTGTTGGGAGACGGAGGCGGAGAGTTCTCCGGACTCATAGAGCCGAAGACGTCTTGCAGCAGCGCTTCCCAGTCGTCGGTAGGTGTCTCTGCCGGTGTCGAGAGCGGTATCTCTCGACTGGGACTGATTTCCAGACTGGGCATGTCCCTGGCCACTGGAGAAGACACCTTCGGAGATGCTGGCAAGCGGTACGGCGGCGGTGTCGCTTGGCGGGATGCGACGTGGACGGCCGCGGCGGCGGCCAGTTGGACCGGGTCCGGTCGGCGGGCGAGCACCAGCGGAAGTCCCACAGGACGGATCTGCACTGGTTGACGGCGGCTGGAACCCAGTTGTCGTACCTGACGTGGAAGGTTCATCTTTTGCTTCTCCATCTGTAAACCTTTTTATATCTTTGATATGGATGTTTTTTAGGATGGTTCCATGGTTATCGGATAAGTGATACAGGAGTGGAGAAACTCGGGATTGTACGATCCACGGGCCGGAGTACTTTGGGCAAAGTTTCGCAGCGATGCCCTTAGCGGCAGAGGACAGTGGGTGCTCACGACGCATGACTTTGTCGCCCGGATGGAATTCGATGTCTCTTCGCCGCAAGTTGTAATGGTGCCCCTGCTTCGTTGCGGCGTGGGCGATGTTGATTCTGGCCAGTTCTTGCGCGTCACGGATCGCCTGGAGACGTCGAAGATGTTCCTCGTAAACGGCCGGTGAGTTATCTTTTTCTTGTTTCGTGTCGGTCAGTTGGCTGGGGAGTTGTAACTCCCGACCGAAATTAAGATATGCCGCAGAATAACCAGTGGAACTATGTCGGCTACTGTTGATGGCCAGGACAAATTCTGGTAATAGCGAATACCAGTTTCGCTGGTTGTCCTGGCAGAACTGGGCCACCATAGGTTTTAGTACCCTATTCACACGCTCCACTGGGTTGGCCTGCGGCGTGTACGGCGGCGTCTTCTGCTGGCGGATTCCGTACTCTTGCAGGAACTTTCGCAGGGTGCGGTTGTCGAACTCGGTGCCGTTGTCCGTGATCAATGTTTTGGGACACCCATAGCGACACAGTACTAACTCACGGAACGCTAGTACCACGGCGGATGCATTGGCTTGTCGCAATGGTCGGCATTCAATCCACTTGGTGAGTCGATCCTGAAACACGATCACGTACTGATATCCTTTTGCAGGATGAGGCAACGGCCCCATCATATCGACGGCTACTGTTTCCCACGGCTGCCCAACTTTTGGAGGACCCATGCGACCGACGGGGCCCTGCTGGTCTGCCTTGAATCGCTGACAGCTGCTGCACCTTCGAACGTAAGTGGTAGCCTCGCGATACATTCCTGGCCAATAGTACCGCAGGGCTAATCTTGCCAACGTCTTGGCAATCCCTAGGTGCCCTGCTGTAGGATGGTCATGATTCTCGGCCAGGATCTGCTTGCGCTGTACTGTGGGTACGCACAACTTCCACTCCCGGTGCGGCTCAGTGTCTGATAGATCGGCGGGGTCCCAGAACCGTCGGTACGGCCTGCCGTCCTCCACTCGGAAGTCGGGATGCTCTCCTGGGCGTGTGTTGACCTCCTGGAGCATACGGTCATACCATGGGCATCCTGCAACAACGACGTTCAGTGCCGGTAAGGGTTTCCGGCTTAGCATGTCGGCTAAATGATTAAATTTCCCCTTGCGGAATACGACGTCGTAGTCATATTGTTGCAGGAGGACTGCCCATCGAGCTAGACGACCGGTTGGGTCCTTTAGGCGGTCCAGGAATTTAAGAGCCTGGTGATCCGTGACGACAGTGAAGTGGTAGCCCTCCAAGTAGCTACGCAGCTTTTTGATGGCCCACACTACGGCCAGACACTCCTTTTCCGATACATCGTAGTTCTTCTCGGCGGCAGAGAGTGACCGGCTGATGTAGGCTATCGCCCTTGGCTCGTCCAGGCTTCCTTGTATTAATGCCGCCCCGATGCCGACGTTGGAAGCGTCCGTCTGAAGGATCAACGGTTCCTCGAAGTTGGGACATGCAAGAGCGGGCGCAGTGGTCAGCGCACGCTGGAGTTGTCGGTACGCTTCTTCTTGTAGTACTCCCCAGACCCAGGGTTGCTTTTTCTGGAGCAGGAGCGTTAATGGCGCGACCACGGTGGAGAAGTGTTCTACGAACCGTCGGTACCACGACGCAGCACCCAAGAATTGTCGCAGTTCCTTGACTGTGGATGGCGGTGGCATGTCGTTGATCGCCTGCACCTTGTCGGGATCGGTCTCAATGCCCTTGGACGACACCACATGTCCCAGGTACTTGATAGATTGTTTGCCGAATTGGCACTTATCTGGGTTGATTTTTAGGTTAGCTGCCCTCAATCTTCTGAACACTTCTCGCAGGTGCGCAATATGTTCTTCCAGAGTAGTGCTGGCCACGACAATGTCGTCCAGGTAGGCGAAGGCGTGCGGTTCCAGTTCTGGGCCGATGATGGTGTCCAGCAGCCTTTGGAACGTGGCGGGGGCTGCGTGTAGCCCGAACGGCATGACTCGGAACTGGAAGAGACCGCGCCCTGGAACGGTGAATGCAGTCAGCGGCTTGCTTTCCTCCGTGAGTGTGACCTGCCAGTAGCCGTTCTTTAGGTCCAGCGTGGAGAAATACGCGGCCCCTCGTAACTTGTCCAAAATCGCCGTGATGTAAGGGAGAGGGTATGCGTCTTTCTCAGACACCTTGTTGAGCTGCCGGAAATCGATGCAGAAACGGGGCCTCCCGTCCTTTTTTCGCACGATGACAGCTGGGGAACTCCATGGGCTTTGGGACTTTTCGATGATGCCATCCGTCAGCATTTGAGCTACCTCTTTGTTAATGATTTCCTGCATCTTAGGATTGCGAGGTAAATATCGCTGTTTTATCGGGGTTTTGTCCTTTAGCCTAATTTGATGTTTTATGTTAGGTGTGATACCGGTGACATCAGCGAACTTGCTTAGTTCCTCCTCGAGGAAAGTGGCTAGGGTTGCCTCTGGACCTGTGGACGTCATGGTGTTAAGCCAGGCGGCTCCTGTACTTGGTGTGTTAAATGTGACGGCCTGTTGTTGAATATTTATACTCACGCCGTACATTTGTAGTATGTCCATCCCCAGGTTTGCCGGACACGTGAGATTCTCCAGTACTTGGAACTTGACCCGTCGCCAAACTCCACCTAGTATACATCCTACTTGGAGCGACCCTGTGGTTGTCACAGTTGCACCATTGGCCAACTGTACCTGCTGGTGGTCTGCTTGCTGCAAGGGATTCTTCCGGTCATGCAGCTTTGCCGCAATGGTGGCGTCCAGGTAAGAATACATCGCACCGGTATCCACTAGTGCTCTTATATTTTGATTTTTTATTTCCACCGTCAGGAAAAGCCTATTGTCGGTGATGTCATTCCCATGAATGACTGGCAGCTGGGTAGGCTCTTCCGGTTGGGAAATTGAATTTGCGGGGCGTTGATAAGATGACAGCTGTTCCAGCCCCGTATCGGCGCAGCTCACATCCCGTTTCCCGACCTCTTCTGGCAGCCACAGTCTCTGGTCAGCACCCCCTGCTTATGACATTTCCAGCAGAACAGTTTCTGTGGGTTCTTGCATACTTGTCGGAGATGTCCGTGCTGTCCACACCGCCAACATAGTACCGATACGTCGGCCTTGGGTTGGCTGGTGCTTGCCATCGGTTTCGGAGGCTCGGCGGACACTACGTGCAGGCGTGGTGTGGATGTAGTTGTCTTCAGGTCTTGTTGTAGCCGCTCATACTCTTCTATCTCTTGCATCAACTCCCTGATGCTGCTGATGTCACGACGACGGATGTATTGGCGGTATTCAGGCAGTAGGTTGATGTACACCCGATATATGGCCTCCTCGGGTCGTAGTCTGCCGTGTCTGCGAATTAAGGTATTTATCGCGTTGAGGTACTCACGCCCTTTTTCGTTGGCTCGTTGTCTGCGTTGACTAATTTCTTCTTCTAGTCTTAGGGTATAGTCGGAGCCCATATAGAAGAGGCGAAAGTCGGTCAGGAAGTCCGTCCAGCTACGCCAATCCTGACGCATGTTACGGAGCCATAACAGCGGACTTCCTCGGAGCAGCTCGGGTAGTGCCAGCATCAGCTGGTCGTCGCTGAACCCGTAGCTGTCTCGTAGTTCGGCTACTCTTTTCAGGAATGCGGCCGGGTCGGTTTTGCCGTCGAACGCAACATTCCATTTGCGTACGATGTCGCATATGTTGCTGGTAGCGGGACGTCTGGTTGACGCGTCGTGGTTGTCTGTTGCCGCGATTGGTGATGACGGTGGAACGGTCTGTTGACTGAGGCACCCGGGGTGCCGGTGTTCCGGTCATGGATCATGAGGGCACTGGTGCCGGATGTTGGTGACGGTAATATGAACGTCTGGTTCGTATTCGGTGAGCTGGACGTGTGTTCGCTCTTGGCCGGCTGTTCGGAATCTCCTTCCTGCGGCATGGTGTCGGTTTCTCTGTAATTCTAGTGTTACCCGAATGAAGATGATGAGTCCCTGCTCGGGCCGCCAATTTGTGACGATCACTTGGGCCGCTGCGACTTTGGCGGTCCGTGATGTCGTGGTTCTTCCCCAGGAAGTCGGGTTTTCTCGGGCGCCAATCAGCGGAACCTAGGGAGAGAACAAAATGCCACGGGAACTCTAGGTCGGTTAGGCCAGGGTGGTAACTAAAATCCAGAATTACTAAGAAAAACCAGTATTTATTGCAGATTCCTTTGGTTCCATACGTCGTTAACGCTGGGAAGTCACAGTCGTAGTCGCGGTCTGAATTTATCGCGGTCTGGAAGGAAGTACAGCCAAACCAGATACCAGCTTGAGACTGTACGGTAGGGATGGGTCGTTGTCGAGTCAAGGAGAGGAATAATACCAAGCTGGATGCCAGCTTCAGGAATCAGGACGACGAGTATCACCAAACTGAAGCCAGCTTAAAGTTCTACTCGTCGGGGTTAGCGGTCAGGACGGTAATACGGTCTTACCTACAAAAAGTCGGTCTGTAGATCTGTGGATCTCGGAATAAATCGCAGTTTGTCGCAAGTAAACTCAGTTTATGTCGCTATCGGAAGCTAGTAAACAAGTCATCAGACTCAGCCTCGGAGGCCGTATTTATACCCCGATTACTAATTAAACTTGTTTAAACAAATTGTACGACAAAGATAGAGAGTTTTAAAATATCGTTTTTTTTATTTAATAAAATTTAATTTTATTCTAGACGTCGTTCTTTGACTTCCCTGCGTTTTACAAAGTGTTATATTACATTTTATGATATTTTAGAATATTTCATAATTTATTTTGGGACATTTGAATTTCGGCTTCGGTCGGAAGTACGGATGTTTGCCGCATCTGCCCAGTGGCGTCTTGGTAGTGGTTTTGACAGCTTTCTGTAGAGTGAAATATCTGTGAAAATAAACATTTTACGCAGGGATGTTTAATGTGAGTATGGTTATCAGTAACAGGGTGATGTTTTATGCACGTGATTTTGTAGGTGGCTCAGGAACTGTCACTTGGCCGAGCACGTGGTTTCGAAGTTGGGTTAGGCCGTGCGCTTGGTGAAAAAAACGATATGAACGGCTTCCCTGTGGTCTGGAAGGCTTGTGATGATGATGATCGGATGACGGAACAGTGTTGTTTGAGTAACGGGGAGTATCCGTGATTGCGGACAGGAAGTCAGGTTAGTGACGCTTCGTCACACATTATAATTTAGGTAAAAGAAAACATTGTAACAAGAAAATTGCTATTTCACGTGTGGTAGGTATTCTAGAATCCAGCCAATGAAGCTTACAATATACAACGTATTCATCACAAATAGGTAAAATCTGACTTTCTTTTTGTAAAAAATTATATAAATATTAGCTTCCGCGCCCAAATTTTATAATTTTTCATCATATTTTATCCACAGTATAGGTCTAAAAGCATGTTTATGAATGTATTAACAAAAATATCCATTTTAAGAATATGTAAAATCTGACTTTATTTTTGTAAAAATTTTTATAAATATTTGCTTCCGCGCCCGAATTTTATGATTTTTCATCATATTTTAGCTAAAAGAAAACATTGCAACAAGAAAATTGCTATTTCAAGTGTGTTAGGTATTCTAGAATCCAGCCCATGTAGCTTATAATATACAACGTATTCATCAAAAATAGGTAAAATCTGACTTTATTTTTATATAAAATTATATAAATATTTGCTTCTGCGCTCGAATTTTATAATTTTTCATCATATTTTATCCATAGTATTGGTCCAAAAGCATGTTTATGATCGTTTTAACAAAAATATCCATTTCAAAAATAGGTAAAATCTGACTTTTTTTGTAAAAAATCATATAAATATTTGCTTCCGCGCCCGAATTTTATAATTTGTCATCATAATTTAGGTAATAGAAAACATTGCAACAAGAAAATTGCTATTTCAAGTGTGGTAGGTATTCTAGAATCCAGCCAATGAAGCTTACAATATACAACTTATTCATCAAAAATAGGTAAAATCTGACTTTTTTTTTGTAAAAAATCATATAAATATTTGCTTTCGCGCCCGAATTTTATAATTTTTCATCATATTTTATCCACAGTATAGGTCCAAAAGCATGTTTATGAATGTATTAACAAAAATATCCATTTTAAGAATAGGTAAAATCTGACTTTATTTTTGTAAAAAATCATATAAATATTTGCTTCCGCGCCCGAATATTATGATTTTTCATCATAATTTAGGTAAAAGAAAACATTGCAACAAGAAAATTGCTATTTCAAGTGTGGTAGGTATTCTAGATTTCAGCCAATGAAGCTTATAATATACAACGTATTCATCAAAAATAGGTAAAATCTGACTTTATTTTTGTAAAAAATTATAGAAATATTTACTTCCGCGCTCGAATTTTAAAATTTTTCATCATATTTTATCCATAGTATAGGTCTAAAAGCATGTTTATGAACGTTTTAACAAAAATATACATTTCAAGAATATGTAAAATCTGACATTATTTTTGTAAAAAATCATATAAATATTTGCTTCCGCGCCCGAATTTTATGATTTTTCATTATATTTTAGCTAAAAGAAAACATTGCAACAAGAAAATTGCTATTTCAAGTGTGGTAGGTATTCTAGAATCTAGCCAATGAAGCTTACAATATACAACGTATTCATCAAAAATAGGTAAAATCTGACTTTTTTTTTGTAAAATATCATATAAATATTTGCTTTCGCGTCCGAATTTTATAATTTTTCATCATATTTTATCCGCAGTATAGGTCCAAAAGCATGTTTATGAATGTTTTAACAAAAATATCCATTTCAAGAATAGGAAAAATCTGACTTTATTTTTGTAAAAAATCCTATAAATATTTGCTTCCGCGCCCGAATATTATGATTATTCATCATATTTTAGCTAAAAGAAAACATTGCAACAAGAAAATTGCTATTTCAAGTGTGTTAGGTATTCTAGAATCCAGCCCATGTAGCTTATAATATACAACGTATTCATCAAAAATAGGTAAAATCTGACTTTTTTTTGTAAAAAATCATAAAAATATTTGCTTCCGCGCCCAAATTTTATAATTTTTCATCATAGTTTATCCACAGTATAGGTCCAAAAGAATGTTTATGAATGTTTTAACAAAAATATCCATTTCAAGAATAGGTAAAATGTGACTTCATTTTTGTAAAAAATTATATAAATATTTGCTTCCGCGCCCAAATTTTATGATTTTTCATCATAATTTAGGGAAAAGAAAACATTGCAACAAGAAAATTGCTATTTCAAGTGTGGTAGTTATTCTAGAATCCAGCAAATGAAGCTTACAATATACAACGTATTCATCAAAAATAAGTAAAATCTGACTTTTTTTTGTAAAAAATCATATAAATATTTGTTTGCGCGCCCGAATTTTATAATTTTTTATCATATTTTATCCGCAGTATAGGTCTAAAAGCAAGTTTATAAATGTTTTAACAAAAATATCCATTTCAAGAATAGGAAAAATCTGACATTATTTTTGTAAATAATCATATAAATATTTGATTCCGCGCCCGAATTTTATGATTTATCATCATATTTTAGCTAAAAGAAAAGATTGCAACAAGAAAATTGCTATTTCAAGTGTGTTAGGTATTCTAGAATCCAGCCCATGTAGCTTACAATATACAACGTATTCATCAAAAATATGTAAAATCTGACTTTTTATTTGAAAAAATTATATAAATATTTGCTTCCGCGCCCGAATTTTATAATTTTTCTTCATATTTTATCCACAGTATAGGTCCAAAAGCATGTTTATGAATGTATTAACAAAAATATCCATTTCAAGAATAGGTAAAATCTGACTTTATTTTTGTAAAAAATCATATAAATATTTGCTTCCGCGCCCGAATTTTATGATTTTTCATCATAATTTAGGTAAAAGAAAACATTGCAACAAGAAAATTGCTATTTCAAGTGTGGTAGGTATTCTAGAATCCAGCCAATGAAGCTTACAATATACAACGTATTCATCAAAAATAGGTATAATCTGACTTTTCTTTTAAAAAATCATATAAATATGTGCTTCCGCGCCAAAATTTTATAATTTTTCATTATATTTTATCCACAGTATAGGTCCAAAAGCATGTTTAGGAATGTTTTAACAAAAATTTCCATTTCAAGAATAGGAAAAATCTGACTTTATTTTTGTAAAAAATCATATAAATATTTGCTTCCGCGCCCGAATTTTATGATTTTTCATCATATTTTAGCTAAAAGAAAACATTGCAACAAGAAAATTGCTATTTCAAGTGTGGTAGGTATTCTAGAATCCAGCCAATGAAGCTTATAATATACAATTTATTCATCAAAAATAGGTAAAATCTGACTTTATTTTTGTAAAAAATTATATAAATATTTGCTTCCGCGCTCGAATTTTATAATTT
This sequence comes from Stenolophus ochropezus, assembly GCA_035578165.1. Taxonomy (NCBI): domain Eukaryota; kingdom Metazoa; phylum Arthropoda; class Insecta; order Coleoptera; family Carabidae; genus Stenolophus; species Stenolophus ochropezus. Next base: position 54,694 of record JAQOWZ010000247.1, on the reverse strand, counting down.
TTCATCATATTTTATCCAATAGTATAAGTCCAAAAGCATGTTTATGAACGTTTTAACAAAAATATCCATTTCAAAAATATGTAAAATCTGACTTTAATTTTGTAAAAATTTTTATATTTGCTTTCGCGCTTGAATTTTATGATTTTTCATCATATTTTAGCTAAAAGAAAACATTGCAACAAGAACATTGCTATTTCAAGTGTGTTAGGTATTCTAGAATCCAGCCCATGTAGCTTATAATATACAACGTATTCATCAAAAATAGGTAAAATCTGACTTTATTTTTGTAAAAAATTATATAAATATTTGCTTCTGCGCTCGAATTTTATAATTTTTTATCATATATAATCCATAGTATAGGTCCAAAAGCATGTTTATAAACGTTTTAACAAAAATATCCATTTCAAGAATAGGTAAAATCTGACTTTATTTTTGTAAAAAATCATATAAATATTTGCTTTCGCGCCCGAATTTTATGATTTTTCATCATAATTTAGGTAAAAGAAAACATTGCAACAAGAAAATTGCTATTTCAAGTGTGGTAGGTATTCTAGAATCCAGCAAATGAAGCTTACAATATACATTTTATTCATCAAAAATAGGTAAAATCTGACTTTTTTTTTGTAAAAAATCATATAAATATTTGTTTGCGCGCCCGAATTTTATAATTTTTCATCATATTTTATCCGCAGTATAGGTCTAAAAGCAAGTTTATAAATGTTTTAACAAAAATATCCATTTCAAGAATAGGAAAAATCTGACATTATTTTTGTAAATAATCATATAAATATTTGATTCCGCGCCCGAATTTTATGATTTATCATCATATTTTAGCTAAAAGAAAAGATTGCAACAAGAAAATTGCTATTTCAAGTGTGTTAGGTATTCTAGAATCCAGCCCATGTAGCTTACAATATACAACGTATTCATCAAAAATATGTAAAATCTGACTTTTTATTTGTAAAAAATTATATAAATATTTGCTTCCGCGCCCGAATTTTATAATTTTTCATCATATTTTATCCACAGTATAGGTCCAAAAGCATGTTTATGAATGTTTTAACAAAAATATCCATTTCAAGAATAGGTAAAATCTGACTTTAATTTTGTAAAATTTTTATATTTGCTTTCGCGCTCGAATTTTATGATTTTTCATCATATTTTAGCTAAAAGAAAACATTGCAACAAGAACATTGCTATTTCAAGTGTGTTAGGTATTCTAGAATCCAGCCCATGTAGCTTATAATATACAACGTATTCATCAAAAATAGGTAAAATCTGACTTTATTTTTAAAAAATTATATAAATATTTGCTTCTGCGCTCGAATTTTATAATTTTTCATCATATATAATCCATAGTATAGGTCCAAAAGCATGTTTATATACGTTTTAACAAAAATATCCATTTCAAGAATAGGTAAAATCTGACTTTATTTTTGTAAAAAACAATATAAATATTTGTTTCCGCGCCCGAATTTTATGAGTTTTCATCATATTTTAGCTAAAAGAAAACATTGCAACAAGAAAATTGCTATTTCAAGTGTGGTAGGTATTCTAGAATCCAGCCTATGTAGCTTATAATATACAACGTATTCATCAAAAATAGGTAAAATCTGACTTTATTTTTGTAAAAAATTATATAAATATTTGCTTCTGCGCTCGAATTTTATAATTTTACATCATATATAATCCATAGTATAGGTCCAAAAGCATGTTTATAAACGTTTTAACAAAAATATCCATTTCAAGAATAGGTAAAATCTGTCTTTATTTTTGTAAAAAATCATATAAATATTTGCTTCCGCGCCCGAATTTTATGATTTTTCATCATAATTTAGGTAAAAGAAAACATTGCAACAAGAAAATTGCTATTTCAAATGTGGTAGGTATTCTAGAATCCAGCCAATGAAGCTTACAATATACAACGTATTCATCAAAAATAGGTAAAATCTGACTTATTTTAGTAAAAAATCATATAAATATGTGCTTCCGCGCCCAAATTTTATAATTTTTTATCATACTTTATCCACAGTGTAGGTCCAAAAGCATGTTTATGAATGTATTAACAAAAATATCCATTTCAAGAATATGTAAAATCTAACTTTATTTTTGTAAAAAATCATATAAATATTTGCTTCCACGCCCGAATTTTATAATTTTTCATCATAATTTAGGTAAAAGAAAACATTGCAACAAGAAAATTGCTATTTCAAGTGTGGTAGGTATTCTAGATTCCAGCCAATGAAGCTTACAATATACAACGTATTCATCAAAAATAGGTAAAATCTGACTTTATTTATGTAAAAAAATATATAAATATTTGCTTCCGCGCTCGAATTTTAAAATTTTTCATCATATTTTATCCATAGTATAGGTCCAAAAGCATGTTTATGAACGTTTTAACAAAAATATCCATTTCAAGAATATGTAAAATCTGACTTTATTTTTGTAAAAAATCATATAAATATTTGCTTCCGCGCCCGAATTTTATGATTTTTCATCATATTTTAGCTAAAAGAAAACATTGCAACAAGAAAATTGCTATTTCAAGTATGTTAGGTATTCTAGAATCCAGCCCTCGTAGTTTACAATTTACAATGTATTCATCAAAAATAGGTAAAATCTGACTTTTTTTTTATAAAAAATCATATATATATTTGTTTGCGCGCCCGAATTTTATAATTTTTCATCATATTTTATCCGCAATATAGGTCTAAAAGCAAGTTTATGAATGTTTTAACAAAAATATCCATTTCAAGAATAGGAAAAATCTGACTTTATTTTTGTAAAAAATCCTATAAATATTTGCTTCCGCGGCCGAATTTTATGATTTTTCATCATATTTTCTCCACAGTATAGGTCCAAAAGCATGTTTATGAATGTTTTAACAAAAATATCCATTTCAAGAATAGGTAAAATCTGACTTTATTTTTGTAAAAAATTATATAAATATTTGCTTCCGCGCCCGAATTTTATGATTTTTTATCATAATTTAGGTAAAAGAAAACATTGCAACAAGAAAATTGCTATTTCAAGTGTGGTAGGTATTCTAGAATCCAGCCAATGAAGCTTACAATATACAACTTATTCATCAAAAATAGGTAAAATCTGACTTTTTTTTGTAAAAAATCATATAAATATTTGTTTGCGCGCCCGAATTTTATAATTTTTCATCATATTTTATCCGCAGTATAGGTCCAAAAGCATGTTTATGAATGTTTTAACAAAAATATCCATTTCAAGAATAGGAAAAATCTGACTTTATTTTTGTAAAAAATCATATAAATATTTGCTTCCGCGCCCGAATTTTATGATTTTTCATCATATTTTAGCTAAAAGTAAACATTGCAACAAGAAAATTGCTATTTCAAGTGTGTTAGGTATTCTAGAATCCAGACCATGTAGCTTACAATATACAACGTATTCATTAAAAATAGGCAAAATCTGACTTTTTTTTGTAAAAAATCATATAAATATTTGCTTCCGCGCCCGAATTTTATAATTTTTCATCATATTTTAGTAGTATATGCGCCCATTGAGCACAACGGCACGCATATACTACTCTCTCTAAAAATTTTTTCATTTAGAATTTACAATTTTATAATTTCAAGTTTACCAACTCACTCAGAAGAAGTCAAGTAAATATTATGTTGAGCACAGCGGAACACATATACTACTACCACAAAAGGAACTTTTGAGCACAAACGGAACGAACGGAACGCGTAAGTACGAATTGTGCTGGTTGGCATTATTTTTAAAAGTGTTTGGTTGTCCTACATGATATTTGAGTGCTAAAATACGACTGGTAATTGTTTATCGCGTTTATTTAATACCCGTACGGTAGTGTGTCTATACAATTGTTGTCTATATTGTTGATTACGCGCTTATCATATGTGAGTTGAAACGTTTTGGTCTCATTTTTATATATATATATATATATATATATATATATATATATATATATATATATATATATATATATATATATATATATATTTTCACAAACTTTACATCTTTTTCTTGCATTACACACGCGGTATTTTAAATGATTATTATAACAGCTTTCATAAGAAAAACATATATTACAATTATCGCAGTACACATTTTTAGACTCTTCTTTATCTGTATGTTCAGGCTGAAGACAAAGGTGACAAAGTTGTTTTATTATTTCTTTACATTTATGATTTTTATTATAATATGCCTTATTACATATTTTACAGTAATAACTAGATCCATAGAAACCAGTCATACTATTATTACATCAAAGTGGTTACCGATTTTATACAGATATAATGTGATATCTTTATCAATACCGCTATATATTACAGAGTTAAAATTTTCCGAACATATTATTTTAATTTGAATATTCAGTAATGTTTCCACATTTTTTATATCTTCCAGAGTAAAGCCCTCTTCGGTATATGTTTGTAGTTTGTTGCATAAATTATTTGTTAAAACTGTTTGTAGATTTCGACCCATTCTAATATACTTTAAGTTATTATTTGATACTTCTCTGTTATATAAGTTTAGTTCTTGATATATTTTTGGATTATTTTGATACGTTAATGCTACAATTATTGCTCTCGGTGCACATAAGTTATCTCTATTATTAATTCGTGTTATAGACTGTTTAGTCTTTATATTTTCTGCTAAATTTAATATTTTTGTACCACCACCCGCCCCTTGAGGTATATTAATTACTTGAGCATGAAATATTGTATTATCTAAATCAATTTCTTCTTCATACTTTAAAGCATTGTGGAAGTAGTTGATAAATTTTTGTGCATTGGTGTCTTGATTAACATTAATAGTTACATGGTTACTTAATTTTGGACTTTCTAAAGTTAGTATAAATTTATCTCCATTTTTATAATTAGTTTTTTGTTTAACATGGCTAAGCATTTTACTTATATCACCTTCAATATCACTCAAGTCTTTTAATTTTATTTTTAAAATTATTTGATGTGTTATGTATTTCTTTATATATTTGCTATTTATGTTTTCAATTATTAATTTGTCATTATTTCTGGGAGCGGGTGTAGGTGTTATATTTATATTATATCTAGGTGATGGTGTAGGTTTTTTATTTATATTATATCTAGGCGCTTTAGTTTTATGTACTAGGTCAGATTTCTTTAGATTTGAATACCCTTTTATATTTTTATTACTCGTAAATCTTTAACAGTTTTTTTACTTAGACAATCATGATTATTACTTTGATCATAATCAATACCACAGAAATTACAATTTGCATATTGAATAATATTTGTAGAGGTGTTTATCTGAGATGTACTCGGCTCATTCATTTCCATTTATTACAAAATAAATTTGTTAATACTTTTTCAATCTTTAAATTTTAGGTGCTAATTATAGAGAATGTATTATTGTATTATATTACTCACTCCTGATTCTGCTTTTTTAATAAGAGAAAGAAATGTGATATCACAGTCTATTATAAAAGAAGATGACGATAAAGATAAAATTAAGAAAATTTTAACCCAAATTAAGCATATCTTTAAGTGCGGGCTCCTTTTCTTTTAAGTACAATTTACCATAGTGTTTATTACTTTCTTTATGAAGTTTTAAATGTTGTTTTTTTACTGTTTCACCACAAGTACACACTTCGGTGTTTTCATTATAATATTTACGCATATATTTATTTATTTTGTCTTTATTTTTCTTGCGATAATCTTGCATGTAACTATTGACATTATTTTCAGTAGTCATTTATAAGAGAAAAATTTTGTTAATATTTTTTCATTTACATTTATCTTATATCTAAGGATTGTACAAAATTATGTAAAGTTAAATATGCACAATGAATAATTAGAGATTGGAGCAACGATTTATTACCATACCTATATTCCACTAAACAATTTAAATAAATATTTCTATACTCCTTGTTTTTCGGTATGTATAACGACAGAGGAACTATTGAATTTTTTTTTAATAATACTGATAATAATAATCTTGCTGTTCTTCCGTTTCCGTTTACGAATGGATGAATGTCCAAAAATTTTTCAAAGAATTGTGCTCCTATGTCGAACCAATTGTCGGAAGTAATTTCAATACTTGTAACAGATTTAAATAATTTGTCCATAGCACAGGATATTTGACTAGGATCTAAATAGTAATAATCTATCCCACTAGGTTTTGAACAAGTTGTTCGATAGATTCCTCCATTAAAAAGTTCATGTCCTATCATTTTATTTATATTTTTGGCCAACAGTACATCGAAGGCCTTGAATGAATTATTTATTATCGATTTTTCAAATAAGTAATGAGTTGCTTTTGATAAATTTCTTGTTTTCTTACTATTTCTACAATCAGTGTTCCCATTTAACGAGTTAATCGTATCTTCCAATGTCTGTGTTCCTGTATTTTCACCAATGTTACATTCTGTAATATATTGCATATGATAATCATTTTCAAAGCCACAAATATAATTATAATTATTCGGGTTTTCTATAAATTGTTTTACATGATTAAAGTATTTAGGAATTTTTTCAAACATTTCAGATATATTTTCTCCATAATCATTTATCCAATACGGTTGTTCCGCATATAATATATCATTTTTTTCATTGTAATATTTACGCATATATTTATTTATTTTGTCTTTATTTTTCTTGCGATAATCTTGCATGTAACTATTGACATTATTTTCAGTAGTCATTTATAAGAGAAAAATTTTGTTAATATTTTTCATAAGAAAACATATATTTAATCAAAAATTCATTCCACAACTTATCCTTTTTATTGTTAATTTTCTGTGGCTTGTGATTTGAGTCTAATTCAGCTAACGCTATGAATTTGTTTATGAAATATTTATGTGATACATTATTTCTATAACCACTTGCATATAAAAAGCTAAGCAAATATGGGTATTTTTGAATTATTTCATCTTTAGTAGTAGCATTAAGAGATGTATAAAAATTAGGTTTAATTACAATTCGATAATTATGAACTAATTTCTCAACATATTTCATTTTATCTACGTGCTTAATAAATAATTCCTTATTTTGTTTATTAATTACATGAAAATTACAATTTACGCATTGTGGTACATGAGCTGAATTATCGAATGAATATTCTAGACACTGTCTACATTTTTCATAGACTTGTTCATCAATATCTATAACCCGAGCATCTGGAATACTAAAAATTTCATTTATTTAATTTATTTTTTAACACTGGAGTAATAATAATTGAACATTTATTAATACGTTGTTAAAATCTTTCACGATCTACAGCATATAGATGCCAAATACCTTTACGACTTGCTCTATAAGCATAATTCCAAGTAAACATATAATGTATTTTAACATTATCACTAAATCTAACACTTAAAAACCTCTTAGCGCTCCTAGAAAAAATTCTGGAGTTATTGTATTTTTTTCAGTAACTGATTCCTCAACTACTGGTGTCTCGGTAACTGATTCCTCAACTACTGGTGTCTCAGTAACTGATTCCTCAACTACTGGTGTCTCAGTAACTGATTCCTCAACCGATTCTTCATTATTAGCAACTGCGACTGATTCTACGTCTGATTCACTTTCAAAATTCGTATACAAATACTTTTCTATTGCTATTACTCGAACATTTGTATCTTTAACAGTGTTACTAATATCTTCAATCTGTGTTCTCAATGGATTTGAATTATCATTTGTCATATCTAGTTGATTTATTAAGTTTCTACAAACGTTTAAATCGTCGTTATTAAGCTTTTCAATTAGTTTAACTATACGTCTTAAGATAAACGCACATTCTGACAGTTTCTCCTTATTCGCCATTTATTAGAGAAAAATTAATTTGATTTGAAAACAATATCCCAATGAATTTTATTATGAAAGTCTTCCAAAAATTGTTGACTATACCGTTTCCAATAATATGATAATACAGTCCAATCTAATTTGTCCTGAAACTCTCTAATAAACTCTTCATCTAAGTTTGGTTGATACGATATTTCAATAAAGTCAAGTTTATCCTTAAACACTCTAATAAAATCTAAACTTAAATTCTTTCTGGTTGAAATTATGTGCCATGGAAGTTTTTCAGCATATTTAGTCATAAAGTATTCACTTAAATTTTTTCTTTTAGCAACAACATTAAAGTCAATATACTCAATCATATCTTCTAAAAAGTCATCACTTAAATTTTCATGACTTGATATTTCAGGCCAATCTACTTTATGTAAATACCTCATACAGATATCTTCACTCAAATCTTTTCGCTTTGATAATACAGTAAAATTCACATACTCTTCGTATTTTACAATATGATTCTCATCAAAATCATAACGACCTGATATTTCATCCCACTTAACTTTACTATGATCAATTTCCATTGGAAAACCATAATCATTCACAAACTCAACAAAGTAAATATGTGAAAGACCTGTTAGAAAACTATCAATCAATCGAAGTTGCAAGTACTGTCTTATCATTTATTAGATAGAAATTATACGTTTGTAATTTTTGTTATCTCAAACAATAGTTCGTTTTGAGAAAGATGTGTTTCAAAATGATTTCCATAATATCTAATATCAATAGTTTCTTTAATTTTGTTGTATAAATTAATACTGTTTGGATTATACTCAAGTCTAAGTATAACTTCCATGTCTGGGTAGACAGTTCTTAGCATCTTGATGCGATTATTAGCTTTACACTTTTGAACTCTAAGCACATAATAAGGATATTCCCACATGTGATTTTTTTCAATAAGTATAAACTGATGATGTTTGTTTGTATTGTTTGGTTTAGAAACTACATCACGCTGTATTTCTTCAACCTTTTCTGCTAAAGATTCTACTTTACTTTTCAGATTGTTTACTATAGCCTTGTACTTGGACTCTATCTTGTATTCTCCATATTTTCTTATTGATGGTAAGACTTCAGAAGTAACCCACCGCTTAAATTCTTTTGCTTTTGGAAGTTTAGAAGATAGTATTAGTGAATATAAACCTGATTCATTAACATATACAGTATTTGGTTGGTTATTAAAGGGGGTCGCGTTTTGCGACGCCCTTATAAATTCATATATTGTACGGTCTTCTCTATCAATATGCTTAATAATTGCATCTCTTGAATTTGTATATCCCAATATCTCAGCAACATCTTTTGCTTTGAACCAAGGATTGTTATCTTTATCTGCTAGATAATTGATTTTATTATTATTGAATATTATGTTGTTGTTTATAAGGTCTACAACTGATTCCATTTATTACAAATAAAATTTGTTAATATTTTATACTATTAAAATGATTCATAGTTTTTATAAACATTTTGCCACCTGGTTTATATAAATACTCTTTTATTAATCTTTGCAATGATATTATTTTATTGTATTTACTTAATAATCTGTTATATTCATCACTAGGTATCTTGTCTTTAAATTCAGTTAAAAATTCTATTATGAAAATATAGTTTTTGTAAGGTATAATTTCCCAATCAACTTTATCTTGAAACTCTCTAAAAAAATCTTCTGATAATTTTTGATAATATGATATTTCTTTCCAGTTAACTTTATCTTGAAACTCCCTAATAAAAGGTTCTGATAATTTTTGAGATCTTGATATATTATGCCAGTTAACTTTATCTTGAAACTCTCTAATAAAAGGTTCTGATAATTTTTGAGATCCTGATATACATACCCAATCAACTTTATCTTGAAACTCTCTAATAAAAGGTTCTGATAATTTTTGACGTGATATGTAATACCAATGAACTTTATCTTGAAACTCTCTTATAAAAGGTTCTGATAATATTTGATCACATGATATATATTTCCATTCAACTTTATCTTGAAACTCTCTAATAAATTCTTCTGATAATGTTTGACCACATGATATGTAATACCAATCAACTTTATCTTGAAACTCTCTAATAAAAGGTTCTGATAATTTTTGAGATCTTGATATACATACCCAATCAACTTTATCTTGAAACTCTTTAATAAAAGGTTCTGATAATTTTTGATAATATGATATTTCTTTCCAGTTAACTTTATCTTGAAACTCCCTAATAAAATCTTCTGATAATGTTTGATATGTTGATATTCGCACCCAGTTAACTTTATCTTGAAACTCTCTAATAAAAGGTTCTGATAATGTTTGAGATCCTGATATTGCATAAGGTTCTGATAATGTTTGAAATCCTGATATTGCATTCCAGTTAAATTTATCTTGAAACTCTCTAATAAAAGGTTCTGATAATTTTTGACGTGATATGTAATACCAATCAACTTTATCTTGAAACTCTCTAATAAAAGGTTCTGATAATTTTTGAGATCTTGATATATTATGCCAGTTAACTTTATCTTGAAACTCCCTAATAAAATCTTCTGATAATTTTTGAGATCTTGATATATTACGCCAGTTAACTTTTTTATGGTTTATATTTAAATCCATGGCTTTAGCAAAGTTAATATGATCCATATTATACAAGTAATCATCTATACAGCGTAATGTCCAGTAATCATTTATTACGAAATAATTTTGTTAATAGTTTTATGTAGATAAGATTGTGATGACGTTTTGCTCAGCCGCGTGGCGGAGCAAGATTCTCATGATCTGATTTGTCTACGATAGACTCCAGTCTGCGACTACACAATATTCTTTGCATCAACCCATGAATTATGAGTATTATCAAACCCTTACCATTTTACTTTGCTTTATTACCTTTACGTTTAATTACCTTTTCAACCAAATATACGTCATCTCTAGCAAAATTTAATTCTTGTTCATAGAAGCAACTTTTAATTCTTGCTCTTTATAATCTTTCAAATGATAAGTTATTGGATTCGAATATATTATTTTACACACAGTGAATATCTCATTTGACCAATTAGGCGTATAACCTTTCTCAAAAACTGTTTTATATTTAGATACTCTAACTTTATCGCCAATTTGATACTTGGGTTTATAATTAGGAATTTCTTCTTGAAACAGAGGTTTTAATTTTTCTTCATTCTTTTTCTTTGATGCTTCAATGGGTGTCATTTTTATCGTACTATGTTTTGTATGATTGTAAGTATTTACTAGCACAGGTAACATGTCAAGCCACTTGTAATTACCATTAATTGTAAATTGTTTCCACATTTTTTCTTTCAAAGTTCTATTAACACGTTCTACTACACTTGCTTTTCTTTCTGAATATGTTGAATAATGGTTAATATTATTTTCTTTCATTAACGCTTGAAAATCTTTATTGTAAAACTCTAAGCCTTGATCAGTTTGAAGATTTTTCGGTACTCGTTTCACTAGTCGCAGACTTAAGTCTGCTTCATCTGACGCTAAAATTGATTTAAATGCGTTTGTTATACTGTTACCAGTTTTATTCTCAACAGGTTTTGCCCACAAATATTTAGAAAACACATCAATTACAACTAATAAATATTTATAACCTTTATTCACTCTTGAATATGGAATCATCTCAACTAAATCAGCTTGCCACAAATCATCAATACCATATGTTATTACTTTACGTGTTGGAAAATTTCGTCTTAGTGGTTTATGTAACTCGCTTGCAATTTGTTCTCTAGCGTTATTACTTAAATTTTTTTTATAAACTTTGATTTCTTTGAACCACATTGGGAACACTTTGCCTGTAACATAGGTCGACCATTTTTAGTTACTGTTTTAGTAACGCTAGTTGAACTTGTTTGAGACTTACATTTAAGACAATATATTAATTCAGCCATTTATTAATTAAAAAATTGGTCTGTGACTACTCCAAGAGTCTATTAATTGTATCATGATTTAAATTTGTTGTGTTGATCACACTTTCAGCAAATATTTGGAATACATTGTTATATGTTTTAACGAAATCAAGAAAATCTTCCTTGGTTAATTCTGATTTTTTATTAATTGCGCTATAGTTAACGTTTACTATTTTATTAGTGTTATTAGCAAATACCTGAAATAAATCATTTACTGCTTTATGTAAATGCAAAAAAAGTGTTGTTATTTTTCTATTAATTGATTCACTTTGTGCTTTGTTTAAATCATTTTTAGTGTTTTCCAATTTTTTATTAAGTGTATTATACTTTAAATTTATAAATCTCTCAGTGCTATCTGAAAATTCCTTTATTTTTAAATTATTCTCATTAAATTTTGTTGTTATTAAAGCATTTATTTTACTTGTTTCTGAATGAACTTGCTGAATTTTATTCTCATATTCACCAATAATTCTTGACACAAAACCTTTTGTACAAGCATCTGTGTCTTCTTCAGGATCTTGTGTGTTGCATAATCTCTTGTTTTGAATATCATAATTACCATCACTTGTTAATTTGAAACCAATTCCTGACTCGCCTTTTACACCTCTTGAAAATATTTGATTATTAGAGTAATCATCACTCTCACCAAACTTGTTTAATACCATTTATTACACTAAAATGTTCCCGCTTCTTTTTTGTTTTTTCTTCTTCTAGTTCTTCTTCTATATTCATGATTTCATTTCCAACATTGTCATTACCAGCGGTTTGTTCAGCTTTAAGGAAATTTAAACGTTTTTCTAGTTCGCTAATAGTGTTCCAATAAACATATTCTTTTTCCTTGTTGTTATATTTTTTAAATCCTTTTCCTGTTTTCGGTGTTGAAGTTAGGTCTTCCAATGAGTGATACTGCGATACAGGTGTTGTCGGCGTAGTTGGTATATCTGAAATATCGGATAAATCTTCTGTTTGAGGAAATTCTGGTGACTTTGCTCTAGCTTCGTCATACAATTGTTGTCTTTGTTTTTTACGTGGAGATTGTTTTTTGCTTGGAGATTGATCCTTATATTTCTCCCAAATAGGTTTAATAATTTTGTTATATTTGTTGCTTCTACTTGCTCTCGGTTTAGACGGATCATCAACTCTTTGTATACAACCGCTTTTTCAGTTAATAAACTCCATATACCATGTGTAGATGGAACTTTAAATTCAACTATTTTCTCATCTTCACCAACCTTGTAGATATTAATATTATCACGATCATACGTTACTAGCACGTTTTTACTACCAATTTTACCGCTACTTCTATTAATACCAAAAGTTTCATCTATGTTTGATTTGACTGTTTTTGTAAGATACTTATCTCCTAATGTTTCATCACCTAACGCTCTATCTCTTGATGTTCCCGGTTGAATTTCATCAATACTCAGATGTGGCCTTTTGTATAGTTTTTTCTGTTGAAAATTATCTTGTATTTGTTTCAATATTTTAGTTTGTTCTTTACCACTTTCTGTTTGATTTAGTATGGCATTTTGTAATGGTACTAGAGCGTTTGTAATAGGTTCGTATTGTTTTAGTAATTTTTCGTGTTTAATAGAATGACCTTCAGTTCGTTTAATGTAAGCTGCTTTAGCTTTGTTGAATGATTCTCTATACTCCTTTACTTTTTTCTCATCCATTTATTACATTAAAATTACCGTTCATGTTATATGTTGATGTTTTATGTTTCTCATGTTTCATGTTCCATGTTGATGTTTCATGTTCCATGTTTATACTAAAAGCACCGCATTGAAGTTTCGACTGTATTTACCGTTGCTTACATCTTTTTCTAAATTTATTACAAGAAAATCATACTTCATTTTCCAACAAAAAGTACATAACTGTCTAAACGTTTCAAAAGACATATCTGTTCCAACATGATCATCATAGATATGTTTCAAATTAGTATTGTCGTTATGTTTAAAAACAATAAGCAAATTTAAATTATCACGTATCATTTGTTTAGGTATACGACTATATGTTTGACAAAGGTAAAAGCAACTTATTCTTTTATGTCTACCTCTATGGAAATATTCCTCTATTACTTTCTGTTTGTCGCTAGCAACGTCGTCAAATATAATTACTGATAATGGTGGGATTTTTTCAACTCGTAATACATCATCTGAATTATTATATGTGAAGAAACCAATTTTATACTGTTTCTTAATATGTTTATTTATTTCACTTACATAATTTTCAAGATACTTGTATAGTGGTTGATTTAAAGATTTTGAGTAAATGTAGATATTACTATAGATTAAACTGTTTTTATTATCAGTCAATATTCGAATTAAAATATTTGTTTTACCACAATTTGATGAACCTACTATTCCAGCTCTAATTATATTAGGATAATATTTATAATACTGTATATTTTCTTGTTCTATAACACATTTTTGCAACCCGTTACCAAGTTTTTTTATTTTAAAATTGTTGCAGACCATTTATTTATAAAAATTATTCTTTCCTTACCATGTTATCACCAGGACTATATGCTACAAATGAGTCATTCGCAATAAGACAGTGAATCATCGTGTTTGTTGGTGCTTGTTTTTCAAATGTGAATTTAATTGTAAGATTTGTAGGTCCTTCTTTAATAATTCCACTCTTATACGTTAAATCAAACACAAACAAGGGATACTTTTTAATAAAATCTTGTTTCTTAATAATGTTATTCAGTAGATCTGCATCTTTATTGGGATAGTACGTTTTCTTAAGATCGCAATACATTGAATACAATCTGCTATACATGTTTAATTTTATATTCAAATCCATATCTTCTACAGGATAATATTCAACTTCACTAAACAATAATCTTATGTTTTCTACATCACAAAAATCAAATTCTGAATTATTTTTCGTAAAGTCAAATTGTCTATTGGTTTGTAAAGCAACAATAACATATTGAGGTCTTTTAGATAAAGTGGTAATGGACCAAGAATAATTTTTGGATTGTGCCAAGAATGTTGGGTGATTTGTATAGGACCAGTCCAAGTATGTTATTGTTAAATATTTATTTGATTCAATTAATTTATTGATTTTGATTTTCTCATCTATGATTGGTGTAATATGAGGCATTTCCCAAATTATATCGGTTAAATGAATTTTCAAATCTTTATCTTTTACTTTATTTCTCGATGCCTCTGTGGTAACAATTAAACAATTTGCGTCACTGGTATTTCTTAAAAACTCTATTGATTGTGATACTCTCAACACAGGTTTATTATACTTTTCAAATAGTGAAAATATTTGTTTAACTGGTACACTTATTGAAAAACAGCCATCATCAGTAATTAAATTGGAACCATCCCAACCTTCAAGAATATAATTATTTAGTGCAACACATAATCCTTTCAATAAAATATTATAGCCTGGACTGTTTACTTCTTGTACTACTTTATTATTAATTTTGTACACTATATCACTAAACATGTGCATATAACCATTTTTCACAAATTTTATATTTTTGTAATCATCTTTTAAGTCAACATCTGTACAAATAATTTGACCATTCAAAATAATATTACTGTTAGCTGTATCAAACTGAGCATCTTGACTATTAATATTAATAGTTGTATGTCTATTTGTATCATTTATATAATCTTTCAGTTGTGGGTAATATTTATGATAGTCATATTTTTCTATTATTTGTTTCTCACTTTTCGGAGCACCAGTGAACACTAGTGATGTACTCATTTATTTAGTAAAAAATAGTGCTTATTTAATTTTTCGAATCTCAAATTGTACTTCTACATATTCGCCTCTAAAATCAATGTATTCACCATGCTGATCTTTTAATTCTAATTTAATGTAATCTATAAAATTTCTACCTTTTAACAGGTAACGATCCAAATTTTTAGGTATAAATACAATATCATAACCTGGATTAACTGTAATATAAAAATCACTAATAATGTCAGTTTGTTTTGAGTTTACGTATTGACCTATAGCTAGGGGACAGTGAATGTTAATAGATTTAATTTTGAAAATATCAATTTCGTTATCTGAAATATATTTCTTGTTTGCTTCAGTTGTTTGTTTGTTAAATCCTAATAAATTTAATATAGAAGTATCATCTATAAAAATTGAATACGGTGATTCTATTTCACATTTAAAGGTATTAGTATTGGGTGTTAAAACGAAACCATCGCCAATTTTTTCTTCAAAAATATCTTTTATATGATAAACAGAATACGTACCATCTTCAATAATAAATGTTACAAATTTACTGTTTTTAATAATTGTAAGTGTGTTATTTTTTAACTTTTTCGAAACATTGGGTATTTTAAAATTTGATTTAAATTTTCTTATACATATTTCATATTCACCATCACTGATATCTAGCGGTGGATAAAATTTTGCTTCTAACACAGATGAATCTAAGTTTGCAGAATTATTCAGTTTAAATATTCCGCTCTCCATTTATTTATCTAAAAATCTTAAGCATAATTTACCACATATTGTTTGATCATATTTCTGGTAACTGTCATAATTATAATATATATTTGCTTTACCTGAACTATTAAAGTATTTTATTAATTTCTTTTCTGGGTTAACGTTGCCGAACGAATCAAAATAATATATATTATTATTTATCTTCTTATAAGCAATCCAATGAGTACCAGGTCCTGAGTTTGAGTCTAGATTTACAATACCAGTTTCGTTTTTATTTATTTTCTTAGGTAATGTGTCATCCATAAATACACCTCTAAAATATGGAATTTTTAACTGTTTAGCGTAATTTATTAGTTCAATATCGGATAATGCTTTATTTGAAATTTTTATTTTTTTTTAGACTTGTTCCATTCAACATCACCTATTGAAAAAATTCCTTTACCAGTTTTCTTAACACCTGAACCTTTTTTTCCTTCAATTGCTTTATTGTGACGTTTAGCCTCTTCAAGCATTTTATTTTGATATTGTTTTTTATGTACTGCTTGAGTTATACCTGCTGCTCCACCAGCAGCAGCTCCTAATGCTGCTATAATTGGCAATAAAGGTATAATGCCACCTCTTTTAATTTGACTTTGTGATAATTTTAAAGTTACTCCTTTACCGTCTTTTTTTGCTTTTTCAATTTTATTAATTTGAGCTTGCGTGAGTGATAGTTTAACAGAACCTTTCAAATCTTCATTCTTTAAACGAACTGAAACAGTGTCTGTTGCGTTGGCAATTTTCTTTTGTTGATTTTCAGACAAACTCACACCATATT
This sequence comes from Stenolophus ochropezus, assembly GCA_035578165.1. Lineage (NCBI taxonomy): Eukaryota > Metazoa > Arthropoda > Insecta > Coleoptera > Carabidae > Stenolophus > Stenolophus ochropezus. Next base: position 37,728 of record JAQOWZ010000247.1, on the reverse strand, counting down.
GTATATATGACATTTTAACTGATTTATTACTAGAAAAATTATTATTTAAACCCATACCCATTTTACGTTTAGCTTTCATAATATTTGTAACTGACCATGCCGCGGTTTTTTCACCCAGGGAAGAATCTTTACTGTTAACTCTGTCCCAAGCCTTGTATTCTAATATTTGATCTGCTTTATTTCTATTGGGTACATCTTTATACTGAGAATATGCAATATCGTGTTCCCTGCATGCTTCATCTAAAGGATTTACACCTCTATCTCCTCGAGCTAATCGTTTCTTTAATTTAGTTCCCGGCCCACAATAATTGTAACCCGGTACATGCGCTTCAAATGGCAAATTATTTATTAAATTATTCACAATACCTGATCCTTTCTTTCTCATTTATAAATGGAAGAATATTTAGAAAAGAGAAAATACGTTTACCGTAAAAGTTATAAACTTTATAGTAATATGAATATTGCACTTCATATTGGTGAGGTAATTTTTGCGAGAGGTAGTTTATCTGCTTTTGCGTTTGTGCCTTTAGCTGCTTTATCTATTGGTAGTCCGGTTTTAATGGGTCTTAATGAAATATTAAACATTAAAGAAAAAATGATTGAGTTTAAAAAGTGTTATAAATTTTATAGAGATATGTTGTTATTGTTAAAATCTGGTAAAATTAGTGAAGATGAAATATACTACAAGGAACTTGACTTTTTAGAAAGCATTACTTATTTTCCTGTTGAAAAATATTTAAAAAAGAAAAAATTAAATGGTTATGCAACTTAAGTAATCCAACCACTACATCTTGCGGAATCCAACTTGTTAAGACTTTATATTTAACAAACAATAATTACTAATAGAATTTTTATAAATTCTGTTAAACAAATAAATTGTTCTAGAAGATTCTTCTCATCAGCATAAATATGTTATTACATGTTTACCAATAAATTTCTACAGAAACGGTGTCTAAACACGTGTTTTAATATACAATGCCAAGAAAAACTGACACCGTATTTCTGATAAGTCAGTCAGCTCTGCGAAATCGGTGCCGCGGCACGTATTTTAAAACCGGTGCCTGGAAAATATGACACTGTATACGGTGCTGTTACAATACGCATGTGCAAATGGAATATTCCAGAATTTTTCCTTATGCATATATATAGGTGCTAGCAAAAATGTACTTTCACAGTGATTTATGGAGCCAATGGAAGTAGACAGTGTAATAAATAACGCAAGTGTTAATACGCGTATTCAAAATAATAATAATTTAAATAATGCAATTAAAAATAAAAACTTAAATGATACAAGTAAAAATAAAAACTTAAATAATACAATTAAAAATAATAAAGTTAAAAATAAAATTTCAAATTTCTTCAGTGATGTTGCTAAATCTAACAGTAATATGGTCGATAAAATAATAAAACAATCAAAAATAAAAAAAATGAAAAAAAATAAAAAGGAAAGTGCAAGAAAACTTAAATTAAGAATACGTGAATTAGCTTCTAAGCTACATATAGTGGAAGAAGAGTATGAAAATTTGGACAAGGAAGATAAGCAAATAACTGAAGAAATTCGTGAACACAACATCCTGTATGGCGGTGATGATTCTAACGATTGAGAATTATAATGTAAGTATAATTATATAGTTAATAAAGTAGTAACTAATTTTATTTTTACTTACAGACCAGCACCAAAGAAGATGTCTTCAACGCACTTATCAAATATGGAATTCAATATCTTTTAACATTTTTGTAATTTTTAAATAAATTGTATATCATGTATTTGTTTATTGTTTCTTTCTATTTTACCTTTATAAACTAAACTGGGTGGATTGTTGTTCATGTCTTTAATTTGGGGAATAAATTTATTATATCTCGCTGGTAAAGATACTTTGCAGTTTTCCAAATTTGCTATAACTTGTTGGCCGTAATTACCTGTGCTAGTTTCAAACGATATAACTTTATAAAGAGTATCTAATTCTAATTCAGATAATTGTTTAAATTGAGATGATGCACTGTTCAACATACCTGCATAGTTAGTTTTGTTCTCCATTTAGTACAATAAAATTATGTTAATATATTTATTTAATAAATTCTTCATTCCCATTTCACCGCTCCAATTCGATCAATCCATCGTTGCCCACAGAATTCTTGATTCTTGACACTATAGTTTTTAATCATTATTATTTTGTAATATAATAATTTATACTCACTCATAGATAATCTAGTTACTTATTACAAATGATGAATCCATTCGTACTGTTTGAAAAGTTTTTAACTACTTAAAGTGCTGACGAAAGTGTTATTTGATTAAAATAAAACAGTGGCGTAGATAAACCAGTAGCGTAACTAAATTTATTTAATAATATAATTACGCGTGCTGCATTTTTTTTTTTTACAGAACAACTGTTCGGTACGTCATAGCATCACGCTGTAGTTATCTGTTCAATTGAAACAACATTGTTTTTATCAAGTGTATTTTAACACTCAGATATCATGTAGGACAACCAGACATAAAGAAACAGATACTGTCGAAATTAAATATAATAATATAACTAGAGACAAACAAACAAAAAACCTAATTAATAAAAATGAGACCAAAACGTTTCAACTCACATATGATAAGCGCGTAATCAACAATATAGACAACAATTGTATAGACACACTACCGTACGGGTATTAAATAAACGCGATAAACAATTACCAGTCGTATTTTAGCACTCAAATATCATGTAGGACAACCAAACACTTTTAAAAATAATGCCAACCAGCACAATTCGTACTTACGCGTTCCGTTCGTTCCGTTTGTGCTCAAAAGTTCCTTTTGTGGTAGTAGTATATGCGTTCCGCTGTGCTCAACATAATATTTACTTGACTTCTTCTGAGTGAGTTGGTAAACTTGAAATTATAAAATTGTAAATTCTAAATGAAAAAATTTTTAGAGAGAGTAGTATATGCGTGCCGTTGTGCTCAATGGGCGCATATACTACTTATTTTATCCACAGTATAGGTCCAAAAGCATGTTTATGAATGTTTTAACAAAAATATCCATTTCAAGAATAGGTAAAATCTGACTTTATTTTTGTAAAAAATCATATAAATATTTGCTTCCGCGCCCGAATTTTATGATTTTTCATCATAATTTAGGTGAAAGAAAACATTGCAACAAGAAAATTGCTATTTCAAGTGTGGTAGGTTTTCTAGAATCCAGCCAATGAAGCTTACAATATACAACGTATTCATCAAAAATAGGTAAAATCTGACTTTTTTTAGTAAAAAATCATATAAATATGTGCTTCCGCGCCCGAATTTTATAATTTTTTATCATACTTTATCCACAGTATAGGTCCAAAAGCATGTTTATGAATGTTTTAACAAAAATATCCATTTCAAGAATAGGTAAAATCTGACTTTATTTTTGTAAAAAATCATATAAATATTTACTTCCGCGCCCGAATTTTATGATTTTTCATCATAATTTAGGTAAAAGAAAACATTGCAACAAGAAAATTGCTATTTCAAGTGTGGTAGGTTTTCTAGAATCCAGCCAATGAAGCTTACAATATACAACGTATTCATCAAAAATAGGTAAAATCTGACTTTATTTTTGTAAAAAATTTTATAAATATTTGCTTCCGCGCTAGAATTTTATAATTTTTCATCATATTTTATCCATAGTATAGGTCCAAAAGCATGTTTATGTACTTTTTAACAAATATATCCATTTCAAAAATATGTAAAATCTGACTTTTTTTTTGTAAAAAATCATATAAATATTTGCTTCCGCGCCCGAATTTTATTATTTTTCATCATAATTTAGCTAAAAGAAAATATTGCAACAAGAAAATTGCTATTTCAAGTGTGTTAGGTATTCTAGAATCCAGCCCATGTAACTTACAATATACAACGTATTCATCAAAAATAGGTAAAATCTGACTTTGTTTGTAAAAAATCATTTAAATATTTGTTTGCGCGCCCGAATTTTATAATTTTTCATCATATTTTATCCGCAGTATAGGTCGAAAAGCATGTTTATGAATGTTTTAACAAAAATATCCATTTCAAGAATAGGAAAAATCTGACTTTATTTTTGTAAAAAATTCTATAAATATTTGCTTCCGCGCCCGAATTTTATGATTTTTCATCATATTTTAGCTAAAAGAAAACATTGCAACAAGAAAATTGCTATTTCAAGTGTGTGAGGTATTCTAGAATCCAGCCCATGTAGCTTACAATATACAAATATTCATCAAAAATAGGTAAAATCTGACTTTTTTTTGTAAAAAATCATATAAATATTTGCTTCCGCGCCCGATTTTTATAATTTTTCATCATATTTTATCCACAGGATAGGTCCAAAAGCATGTTTATGAATGTTTTAACAAAAATATCCATTTCAAGAATAGGAAAAATCTGACTATTTTTGTAAAAAATCATATAAATATTTGCTTCCGCGCCCGAATTTTATGATTTTTTATCATATTTTAGCCAAAAGAAAACATTGCCACAAGAAAATTGCTATTTCAAGTGTGTTAGTTATTCTAGAATCCAGCCCATGTAGCTTACAATATACAACGTATTCATCAAAAATAGGTAAAATCTGACTTTTTTTTTGTAAAAAATCATATAAATATTTGTTTGCGCGCCCGAATTTTATAATTTTTTCATCATATTTTATCCGCAGTATAGGTCCAAAAGCATGTTTATGAATGTTTTAACAAAAATATCCATTTCAAGAATAGGTAAAATCTGACTTTATTTTTGTAAAAAATCATATAAATATTTGCTTCCGCGCCCGAAATTTATGATTTTTTATCATAATTTAGGTAAAAGAAAACATTGCAACAAGAAAATTGCTATTTCAAGTGTGGTAGGTATTCTAGAATCCAGCCAATGAAGCTTACAATATACAACGTATTCATCAAAAATAGGTAAAATCTGACTTTATTTTTGTAAAAAATTATATAAATATTTACTTCCGCGCTCGAATTTAAAAATTTTTCATCGTATTTTATCCATAGTGTAGGTCCAAAAGCATGTTTATGAACGTTTTAACAAAAATATCCATTTCAAGAATATGTAAAAACTGACTTTATTTTTGTAAAAAAATCATATAAATATTTGCTTCCGCGCCCGAATTTTATGATTTTTCATCATATTTTAGCTAAAAGAAAACATTGCAACAAGCAAATTGCTATTTCAAGTGTGTTAGGTATTCTAGAATCCAGCCCATGTAGCTTTCAATATACAACGTATTCATCAAAAATAGGTAAAATCTGACTTTTTTTTGTAAAAAATCATATAAATATTTGCTTCCGCGCCCGAATTTTATAATTTTTCATCATATTTTATCCACAGGATAGGTCCAAAAGCATGTTTATGAATGTTTTAACAAAAATATCCATTTCAAGAATAGGTAAAATCGGACTTTATTTTTGTAAAAAATCATATAAATATTTGCTTCCGCGCCCGAATTTTATGATTTTTCATCATAATTTAGGTAAAAGAAAACATTGCAACAAGAAAATTGCTATTTCAAGTGTGGTAGGTTTTCTAGAATCCAGCCAATGAAGCTTACAATATACAACGTATTCATCAAAAATAGGTAAAATCTGACTTTATTTTTGTAAAATTTTTATAAATATTTGCTTCCGCGCTAGAATTTTATAATTTTTTATCATATTTTATCCATAGTATAGGTCCAAAAGCATGTTTATGAACGTTTTAACAAAAATATCCATTTCAAAAATATGTAAAATCTGACTTAATTTTTGTAAAAAATCATATAAATATTTGCTTCCGCGCCCGAATTTTATGATTTTTTATCATATTTTAGCTAAAAGAAAATATTGCAACAAGAAAATTGCTATTTCAAGTGTGTTAGGTATTCTAGAATCCAGCCCATGTAACTTACAATATACAACGTATTCATCAAAAATAGGTAAAATCTGACTTTTTTTTAAAAAAACCATTTAAATATTTGTTTGTGCGCCCGAATTTTATAATTTTTCATCATTTTTTATCCTCAGTATAGGTCCAAAAGCATGTTTATGAATGTTTTAACAAAAATATCCATTTCAAGAATAGGAAAAATCTGACTTTATTTTTGTAAAAAATCATATAAATATTTGCTTCCGCGCCCGAATTTTATGATTTTTCATCATAGTTTAGCTAAAAGAAAACATTGCAACAAGAAAATTGCTATTTCAAGTGTGGTAGGTATTCTAGAATCCAGCCCATGTAACTTACAATATACAACGTATTCATCAAAAATTGGTAAAATCTGACTTTTTTTTTGTAAAAAATCATATAAATATTTGCTTCCGCGCCCAAATTTTATAATTTTTCATCATATTTTATCCACAGTATAGGTCCAAAAGCATGTTTATGAATGTTTTAACAAAAATATCCATTTCAAGAATAGGTAAAATCTGACTTTATTTTTGTAAAAAATCATATAAATATTTGCTTCCGCGCTCGAATTTTATGATTTTTTATCATAATTTAGGTAAAAGAAAACATTGCAACAAGATAATTGCTATTTCAAGTGTGGTAGGTATTCTAGAATCCAGCCAATGAAGCTTACAATATACAACGTATTCATCAAAAATACGTAAAATCTGACTTTTTTTTGGAAAAAATCATATAAATATTTGTTTGCGCGCCCGAATTTTATACTTTTTCATCATATTTCATCCGCAGTATAGGTCCAAACGCATGTTTATGAAAGTTTTAACAAAAATATCCATTTCAAGAATAGGAAAAATCTGACTTTATTTTTGTAAAAAATCATATAAATAGTTGCTTCCGCGTCCGAATTTTATGATTTTTCATCATATTTTAGCTAAAAGTAAACATTGCAACAAGAAAATTGCTATTTCAAGTGTGTTAGGTATTCTAGAATCCAGCCCATGTAGCTTACAATATACAACGTATTCATCAAAAATAGGCAAAATCTGACTTTTTTTTTGTAAAAAATCATATAAATATTTGCTTCCGCGCCCGAATTTTATAATTTTTCATCATATTTTATCCACAGTATAGATCCAAAAGCATGTTTATGAATGTTTTAACAAAAATATCCATTTCAAGAATAGGTAAAATCTGACTTTATTTTTGTAAAAAATCATATAAATATTTGCTTCCGCGCCCGAAATTTATGATTTTTCATCATATTTTAGCTAAAAGAAAACATTGCAACAAGAAAATTGCTATTTCAAGTGTGTTAGGTATTCTAGAATCCAGCCAATGTAGCTTACAATATACAACGTATTCATTAAAAATAGGTAAAATCTGACTTTTTTTTGTAACAAATCATATAAATATTTGTTTGCGCGCCCGAATTTTATAATTTTTCATCATATTTTATCCACAGTATAGGTCCAAAAGCATGTTTATGAATGTTTTAACAAAAATATCCATTTCAAGAATAGGTAAAATCTGACTTTATTTTTGTAAAAAATCATATAAATATTTGCTTCCGCGCTCGAATTTTATGATTTTTTATCATAATTTAGGTAAAAGAAAACATTGCAACAAGAAAATTGCTATTTCAAGTGTGGTAGGTATTCTAGAATCCAGCCAATGAAGCTTACAATATACAACGTATTCATCAAAAATACGTAAAATCTGACTTTTTTTTGAAAAAAATCATATAAATATTTGTTTGCGCGCCCGAATTTTATAATTTTTCATCATATTTCATCCGCAGTATAGGTCCAAAAGCAAGTTTATGAATGTTTTAACAAAAATATCCATTTCAAGAATAGGAAAAATCTGACTATTTTTGTAAAAAACCATATAAAACTTTGCTTCCGAGCCCGAATTTTATGATTTTTTATCATATTTTATCCATAGTATAGGTCCAAAAGCATGTTTATGAACGTTTTAACAAAAATATCCATTTCAAAATTATGTAAAATCTGACTTTATTTTTGTAAAAAACCATATAAATATTTGCTTCCGCGCCCGAATTTTATGATTTTTCATCATATTTTAGCTAAAAGAAAACATTGCAACAAGAAAATTGCTATTTCAAGTGTGGTAGGTATTCTAGAATCCAGCCAATGAAGCTTACAATATACAACGTATTCATCAAAAATACGTAAAATCTGACTTTTTTTTGAAAAAAATCATATAAATATTTGTTTGCGCGCCCGAATTTTATAATTTTTCATCATATTTTATCCGCAGTATAGGTCCAAACGCATGTTTATGAAAGTTTTAACAAAAATATCCATTTCAAAAATAGGAAAAATATGAATTTATTTTTGTAAAAAATCATATAAATATTTGCTTCCGCGCCCGAATTTTATGATTTTTTATCATATTTTAGCTAAAAGTAAACATTGCAACAAGAAAATTGCTATTTCAAGTGTGTTAGGTATTTTAGAATCCAGCCCATGTAGCTTACAATATACAACGTATTCATCAAAAATAGGCAAAATCTGACTTTTTTTTTGTAAAAAATCATATAAATATTTGCTTCCGCGCCCGAATTTTATTAGTTTTCATCATATTTTATCCACAGCATAGATCCAAAAGCATGTTTATGAATGTTTTAACAAAAATATCCATTTCAAGAATAGGTAAAATCTGACTTTATTTTTGTAAAAAATCATATAAATATTTGCTTCCGCGCCCGAATTTTATGATTTTTCATCATATTTTAGCTAAAAGAAAACATTGCAACAAGAAAATTGCTATTTCAAGTGTGTTAGGTATTCTAGAATCCAGCCAATGTAGCTTACAATATACAACGTATTCATCAAAAATAGGTAAAATCTGACTTTTTTTTTTGTAAAAAATCATATAAATATTTGTTTGCGCGCCTGAATTTTATAATTTTTCATCATATTTTATCCGCAGTACAGGTCCAAAAGCAGTTTATGAATGTTTTAACAAAAATTTCCATTTCCAGAAATGGCAAAATCTGACTTTATTTTTGTAAAAAATCATATAAATATTTGCTTCCGCGCCCGAATTTTATGATTTTTCATCATATTTTAGCTAAAAGTAAACATTGCAACAAGAAAATTGCTATTTCAAGTGTGTTAGGTATTCTAGAATCCAGCCCATGTAGCTTACAGTATACAAGGTATTCATCAAAAATAGGCAAAATCTGACTTTTTTTTTGTAAAAAATCATATAAATATTTGCTTCCGCGCCCGAATTTTATAATTTTTCATCATATTTTATCCACAGTATAGATCCAAAAGCATGTTTATGAATGTTTTAACAAAAATATCCATTACAAGAATAGGTAAAATCTGACTTTATTTTTGTAAAAAATCATATAAATATTTGCTTTCGCGCCCGAATTTTATGATTTTTCATCATAATTTAGGTAAAAGAAAACATTGCAACAAGAAAATTGCTATTTCAAGTGTGGTAGGTATTCTAGAATCCAGCCAATGAAGCTTACAATATACAACTTATTCATCAAAAATAGGTAAAATCTGACTTTTTTTGTAGAAAATCATATAAATATTTGCTTCCGCGTCCGAATTTTATAATTTTTCATCATATTTTATCCACAGTATAGGTCCAAAAGCATGTTTATGAATGTATTAACAAAAATATCCATTTCAAAAATATGTAAAATCTGACTTTATTTTTGTATAAAATCATATAAATATTTGCTTCCGCGCCCGAATTTTATGATTTTTCAGCATAATTTAGGTAAATGAAAACATTGCAACAAGAAAATTGCTATTTCAAGTGTGGTAGGTATTCTAGAATCCAGCCAATGAAGCTTACAATATACAACGTATTCATCAAAAATAGGTAAAATCTGACTTTTTTTTTGTAAAAAATCATATAAATATTTGCTTCCGCGCCCGAAATTTATAATTTTTCATCATAATTTAGGTAAAAGAAAACATTGCAACAAGAAAATTGCTTTTTCAAGTGTGGTAGGTATTCTAGAATCCAGCCAATGAAGCTTACAATATACAACGTATTCATCAAAAAAAAGGTAAAATCTGACTTTATTTTTGTAAAAAATTATATAAATATTTGCTTCCGCGCTAGAATTTTATAATTTTTCATCATATTTTATCCATAGTATAGGTCCAAAAGCATGTTTATGAACGTTTTAACAAAAATATCCATTTCAAAAATATGTAAAATCTGACTTTATTTTTGTAAAAAATCATATAAATATTTGCTTCCGCGCCCGAATTTTATGATTTTTCATCATATTTTAGCTAAAAGAAAACATTGCAACAAGAAAATTGCTATTTCAAGTGTGTTAGGTATTCTAGAATCCAGCCAATGTAGCTTACAATATACAACGTATTCATCAAAAATAGGTAAAATCTGACTTTTTTTTTGTAAAAAATCATATAAATATTTGTTTGCGCGCCCGAATTTTATAATTTTTCATCATATTTTATCCGCAGTATAGGTCCAAAAGCATGTTTATGAATGTTTTAACAAAAATATCCATTTCCAGAAAAGGCAAAATCTGACTTTATTTTTGTAAAAAATCATATAAATATTTGCTTCCGCGCCCGAATTTTATGATTTTTCATTATATTTTAGCTAAAAGTAAACATGGCAACAAGAAAATTGCTATTTCAAGTGTGTTAGGTATGCTAGAATCCAGCCCATGTAGCTTACAATATACAACGTATTCATTAAAAATAGGTAAAATCTGACTTTATTTTTGTAAAAAATCATATAAATATTTGCTTCCGCGCCCGAATTTTATAATTTTTTATCATATTTTATCCCCAGTATAGGTCCAAAAGCATGTTTATGAATGTTTTAACAAAAATATCCATTTCAAGAATAGGAAAAATCTGACTTTATTTTTGTAAAAAATCATATAAATATTTGCTTCCGCGCCCGAATTTTATGATTTTTCATCATATTTTAGCTAAAAGTAAACATTGCAACAAGAAAATTGCTATTTCAAGTGTGTTGGGTATTCTAGAATCCAGCCCATGTAGCTTACAATATACAACGTATTCATCAAAAATAGGCAAAATCTGACTTTTTTTTTGTAAAAAATCATATAAATATTTGCTTCCGCGCCCGAATTTTATAATTTTTCATCATATTTTATCCACAGTATAGATCCAAAAGCATGTTTATGAATGTTTTAACAAAAATATCCATTTCAAGAATAGGTAAAATCTGACTTTATTTTTGTAAAAAATCATATAAATATTTGCTTCCTCGCCCGGATTTTATGATTTTTCATCATAATTTAGGTAAAAGAAAACATTGCAACAAGAAAATTGCTATTTCAAGTGTGGTAGGTATTCTAGAATCCAGCCAATGAAGCTTACTATATACAACTTATTCATCAAAAATAGGTAAAATCTGACTTTTTTTTGTAGAAAATCATATAAATATTTGCTTCCGCGTCCGAATTTTATAATTTTTCATCATATTTTATCCACAGTATAGGTCCAAAAGCATGTTTATGAATGTATTAACAAAAATATCCATTTCAAAAATATGTAAAATCTGACTTTATTTTTGTATAAAATCATATAAATATTTGCTTCCGCGCCCGAATTTTATGATTTTTCAGCATAATTTAGGTAAATGAAAACATTGCAACAAGAAAATTGCTATTTCAAGTGTGGTAGGTATTCTAGAATCCAGCCAATGAAGCTTACAATATACAACGTATTCATCAAAAATAGGTAAAATCTGACTTTTTTTTTGTAAAAAATCATATAAATATTTGCTTCCGCGCCCGAATTTTATAATTTTTCATCATAATTTAGGTAAAAGAAAACATTGCAACAAGAAAATTGCTTTTTCAAGTGTGGTAGGTATTCTAGAATCCAGCCAATGAAGCTTACAATATACAACGTATTCATCAAAAAAAAGGTAAAATCTGACTTTATTTTTGTAAGAAATTATATAAATATTTGCTTCCGCGCTAGAATTTTATAATTTTTCATCATATTTTATCCATAGTATAGGTCCAAAAGCATGTTTATGAACGTTTTAACAAAAATATCCATTTCAAAAATATGTAAAATCTGACTTTATTTTTGTAAAAAATCATATAAATATTTGCTTCCGCGCCCGAATTTTATGATTTTTCATCATATTTTAGCTAAAAGAAAACATTGCAACAAGAAAATTGCTATTTCAAGTGTGTTAGGTATTCTAGAATCCAGCCAATGTAGCTTACAATATACAACGTATTCATCAAAAATAGGTAAAATCTTACTTTTTTTTTGTAAAAAATCATATAAATATTTGTTTGCGCGCCCGAATTTTATAATTTTTCATCATATTTTATCCGCAGTATAGGTCCAAAAGCATGTTTATGAATGTTTTAACAAAAATATCCATTTCCAGGAAAGGCAAAATCTGACTTTATTTTTGAAAAAATCATATAAATATTTGCTTCCGCGCCCGAATTTTATGATTTTTCACCATATTTTAGCTAAAAGAAAACATTGCAACAAGAAAATTGCTATTTCAATTGTGTTAGGTAATCTAGAATCCAGCCCATGTAGCTTAAAATATATTACGTATTCATGAAAAACAGGTAAAATCTGACTTTTTTTTGGAAAAAATCATATAATTATTTGTTTGCGCGCCAGAATTTTTTAACTTTTTATCATATTTTATCCGCAGTATAGGTCCAAAAGCATGTTTATGAATGTTTTAACAAAAATATCCATTTCCAGGAAAGGCAAAATCTGACTTTATTTTTGTAAAAAATCATATAAATATTTGCTTCCGCGCCCGAATTTTATGATTTTTCATTATATTTTAGCTAAAAGTAAACATGGCAACAAGAAAATTGCTATTTCAAGTGTGTTAGGTATGCTAGAATCCAGCCCATGTAGCTTACAATATACAACGTATTCATCAAAAATAGGTAAAATATGACTTTTTTTTGTAAAAAATCATATAAATATTTGCTTCCGCGCCCGAATTTTATAATTTTTCATCATAATTTAGGTAAAAGAAAACATTGCAACAAGAAAATTGCTTTTTCAAGTGTGGTGGGTATTCTAGAATCCAGCCAATGAAGCTTACAATATACAACGTATTCATCAAAAAAAAGGTAAAATCTGACTTTATTTTTGTAAAAAATTATATAAATATTTGCTTCCGCGCTAGGATTTTATAATTTTTCATCATATTTTATCCATAGTATAGGTCCAAAAGCATGTTTATGAACGTTTTAACAAAAATATCCATTTCAAAAATATGTAAAATCTGACTTTATTTTTGTAAAAAATCATATAAATATTTGCTTCCGCGCCCGAATTTTATGATTTTTCATCATATTTTAGCTAAAAGAAAACATTGCAACAAGAAAATTGCTATTTCAAGTGTGTTAGGTATTCTAGAATCCAGCCAATGTAGCTTACAATATACAACGTATTCATCAAAAATAGGTAAAATCTGACTTTTTTTTGGAAAAAATCATATAAATATTTGTTTGCGCGCCAGAATTTTTTAACTTTTTATCATATTTTATCCGCAGTATAGGTCCAAAAGCATGTTTATGAATGTTTTAACAAAAATATCCATTTCCAGGAAAGGCAAAATCTGACTTTATTTTTGTAAAAAATCATATAAATATTTGCTTCCGCGCCCGAATTTTATGATTTTTCATCATATTTTAGCTAAAAGAAAACATTGCAACAAGAAAATTGCTATTTCAGGTGTGTTAGGTATTCTAGAATCCAGCCAATGAAGCTTACAATATACAACGTATTCATCAAAAATAGGTAAAATCTGACTTTTTTTTTGTAAAAAATCACATAAATATTTGCTTCCGCGCCCGAATTTTATAATTTTTCATCATATTTTATCCACAGTATAGGTGCAAAAGCATGCTTATGAATGTATTTACAAAAATATCCATTTCAAGAATATGTAAAATCTGACTTTTTTTTTGTAAAAAATCATATAAATATTTGCTTCCGCGCCCGAATTTTATGATTTATCATCATAATTTAGGTAAAAGAAAACATTGCAACAAGCAAATTGCTATTACAAGTGTGGTAGGTATTCTAGAATCCAGCCAATGAAGCTTACAATATACAACGTATTCATCAAAAATAGGTAAAATCTGACATTATTTTTGTAAAAATTATATAAATATTTGCTTCCGCGCTCGAATTTTATAATTTTTCGTCATATTTTATCCATAGTATAGGTCCAAAAGCATGTTTATAAACGTTTTAACAAAAATATCCATTTCAAAAATATGTAAAATCTGACTTTATTTTTGTAAAAAATCATATAAATATTTGCTTCCGCGCCCAAATTTTATGATTTTTTATCATATTTTAGCTAAAAGAAAACATTGCAACAAGAAAATTGCTATTTCAATTGTGTTAGGTAATCTAGAATCCAGCCCATGTAGCTTAAAATATATTACGTATTCATGAAAAATAGGTAAAATCTGACTTTTTTTTGGAAAAAATCATATAAATATTTGTTTGCGCGCCAGAATTTTTTAATTTTTTATCATATTTTATCCGCAGTATAAGTCCAAAAGCATGTTTATGAATGTTTTAACAAAAATATCCATTTCAAGAATAAGAAAAATCTATCTTTATTTTTGTAAAAAGTCATATAAATATTTGCTTCCGCGCCCGAATTTTATGATTTTTTATCATATTTTAGCTAAAAGAAAACATTGCAACAAGAAAATTGCTATTTCAAGTGTGTTAGGTATACTAGAATCCAGACCATGTAGCTTACAATATACATCGTATTAATTAAAAATAGGTAAAATCTGACTTTTTTTTGTAAAAAATCATATAAATATTTGTTTTCGCGCCCGAATTATATAATTTTTCATCATATTTTATCCCCAGTATAGGTCCAAAAGCATGTTTATGAATGTTTTAACAAAAATATCATATAAATATTTGCTTCCGCGCCCGAATTTTATGATTTTTCATCATAATTTAGGTAAAAGAAAACATTGCAACAAGAAAATTGCTATTTCAAGTGTGGTAGGTATTCTAGAATCCAGCCAATGAAGCTTACAATATACAACGTATTCATCAAAAATACGTAAAATCTGACTTTTTTTTGTAAAAAATCATATAAATATTTGCTTCCGCGCCCGAATTTTATAATTTTTTATCATATATTATCCACAGTATAGGTCCAAAAGCATGTTTATGAATGTATTAAGAAAAATATCCATTTCAAGAATATGTAAATTCTGACTTTATTTTTGAAAAAATCACATAAATATTTGCTTCCGCGCCCGAATTTTATGATTTTTCATCATAATTTAGGTAAAAGAAAACATTGCAACAAGAAAATTGCTATTTCAAGTGTGGTAGGTATTCTAGAATCCAGCCAATGAAGCTTACAATATACAACGTATTCATCAAAAATAGGTAAAATCTGACTTTTTTTTGTAAAAAATCATATAAATATTTGCTTCCGCGCCCGAATTTTATAATTTTTCATCATATTTTATCCACAGTATAGGTCCAAAAGCATGCTTATGAATGTATTAACAAAAATATCCATTTCAAGAATATGTAAAATCTGACTTTTTTTTTGTATATATATATATATATATATATATATATATATATATATATATATATATATATAAATATTTATTTGCTTTTCAGCTTAATACTGTACATTTGTTTCCTTAAAGTATTTAATAAGTTTACATGTTATTTCATTTTATACAATTGTTTTAGTGTTCTTTTTCTTTCTTCTATTTCTTTCATCCATCCTAACCCTTTTCCCGTATCTTCTAGTATTTCTTCTCTGGTTCTTCTTTTTTCTTTTATTTCTCCACATTCCTGTAAAAGGTGTTCTAATGTTTCCCATCTCTTTCCGCATAGTCTGCATCTTCTTTCTTCGTCTGGTTTCCAGTAATCATTCACTTTCTCTTCATTACCGCACCTGTACCTTGCTACCCTCCTAATGTTTTCAATTTTTTCCCACTTCATATATCGCGGTGTTCCGAACGTTCTTATCTTGTTATATTTTGGGTTATATCTGGAAGATTCGATATTACTACATCTTTCCTGATTCTGGATGTCTATGCCTCTTTGTTTTATTTTTCCTTTTATGTCCTGCCCTCTTGATCTTTCCTTGTCTATTTCTGTTGGTGAGTATCCTTTGTTCTCAAAGAATTTTCTTCTCTTGCTCCTCGTACCTTTTTCTCCATCTCTTTTTCTGATTTCTTTGTAACATTCCTCCATTATCTTTCCTTTTTGCCCTATCCAAATTTTTTCTTCAAATTTCATTGCTCTATCCCCTGAATCGATTTCCAAATTGTTCCTTTTAATCTCCTCTAAGGTTATATAATTCGGTGTTGTTTTATCTAATCCTATTAACCACCTTATGTATGTGGTTTGGATCACCTCTAATTTTTCTTGTTTCTCCCATCCCCATACCTCTGCTCCATACATCATGACGCTTTTTACTAATGCGTCAAAGAGCATTATTCTGGTTTTTATGTCGCCTTTAAACTTTCGCTCTCTTATGCCCCATGTCTCCTTGGCTATAATCAATGCTTTCTTTTTAATTTCTCTTATATGTGCTTCTGGGCCACCTGTGCTCTTGAATGTATACCCTAAGTATTTAAATTCTTTTACTTTTTCAATTTTCTGCCCTTTCCATGTCCAGTTTTCCTGAGTTTCTCTTCCTCCACCTTTTTTGAATTTTATAATTTTGGTCTTTTTTGAGTTCAGTTCTAATTCTCTTGTGTCTAGATATTTTTCTAATCTTCTTATCATGCTTTTCATTTCTTGTTCCGTTTTCGCCAGCAGTACTATATCATCTGCATATGCTAATGTCATAATCTTTTTGTTTCCTATGGCTATTCCTCCATCTTGATTTTCTAACAGCCTTTCTTTAAATCTGCTATGTAGATCGCAAATAGTACTGGGCTTAAAGGGCATCCCTGTCTCAGTCCTCGTGTCGTCCAGAATTCTTCTGTTTTCTTTTCTCCTACTCTTACGTAATTCCTCGTTTCCGCATATATTTTTCTTACTTCCTCCGTAAGCTCCTTACTTATTCCTCTTTTCTTCATTATTTCAATTAATTTTCTTCTCTCTACTTTGTCGAAAGCAGCTTTTAAATCAATGAATAATGCGTACAGTTTCCCTTCTTTTCTGCCTAATTCCCTGTCTACTAGGTGTGAGAGTATGTACACGTTGTCCATTGTCCCTTTAAATTTTCTAAATCCTGCCTGGTTGTCTGGCAAAATTTGTTTCTCGTCTATTTCTTTTTCGAGTTTGTCCTGCAGTACCATACCATAGATTTTGTACATAGTGTTTAGCATTGTTATTCCTCTGTAATTTTTTGTTTCATCCCTTTTCCCTCCTTTATATATTGGCACTATTACTCCTGTTTTCCATTTTTCTGGGTATTCTTCTCCCTTCCATATCTTGTTTATTATTCTGGTCAGCTGCTTCACTACATTGTATGGGCTATTTATCCATACTTCATTTTCTATTTCATCGTCCCCTGCCGCCTTTCGTCTTTTTAGCCTTTTTATTTGTTTTCTTACTTGGTCTTCCGACATTTCGTCCTTTATGTTTTCTTCCAGTAGGCTCGTTTCTACATCTACATTGGGTTTCTCCATTTGTCCTTCCAATAGGTTTATGAAGTGTTTTTGCCATTCTTTGATTTCTATTTTTTCGTCTATTTTGATTTTATTCTTCTTATCTCTATTTATATATTCCCATACTTCTTGTTCCCTGGTTATGCCTTTGACTTCTTCCTCTTCTTTTTTCCTTCTCTCTAACTTTTTATTTTTGCATAACTCTCTGAATTCTTTTCTTTTCCTTATATATTCTTCTTTGTTTTCTTGTCCGCTTTTCCATTTTTTAAGTGTTTCTTTCATCTCTTCTTTTAGGTTGTTACAGTCTTTGTCCCGCCAGTTATTTTTATACGTATTCTGTCTCTCTGTTATTAATTTTACATGTTTACATTTTAGTATTTTGACCCTCAACTCCTCGATTTCTTCTCCTGCGGTAGCTACTGTGAAACACTCATTTTGTATTAGATCTCTGTATTTTTTTGTCCCTTTGGGTGACCAGTCTGTTTTTTTATACATTTTATTTATCTGATCTATTTTGGTCTTGTCGTTGTATAAATCTATTATAATTGGAAAGTGGTCTGATTCCGTTCGTTCATCTATTTGAAATTTTACTATTTTTGTCAAGGCTGATGCATTTCCTATTCCATAATCTATTACCGAGCCTTCACCTTTCGGTCCTACGTATGTAAGCTCCCCTTCTTCATCCCCTATTGTTGACCCATTTAGTATTCCCCAACCTCTTTCTTCAATCATGTTTATTAGTCTTTTGCCTTCCTGGTTTATTGTTTTATCTTTTGAATTTCTACTTTCTTCGTGTTCTTCTAATATTATTTTTGCTTTCATTCCCGTTCTCGCGTTAAAATCGCCTCCTAATATTAGCTTGTAATCTTCTGTGTAGTCGCTTAATTTTTCTTCCACTTCATTGTGTATTCCTTTTATGCTGTTATCGCTATAAATTGTTAATATTTTCCATTTTTCTCCATGTATTACTATATTTCTCTCCATTATTTGTTTGTCATACATATTTGTTGCTTCCTCTTCTTTTATGATTTTTTTGACCCCTGTTAGTACTCCTCCCTTAGCTCTTCCCTTTTTATGTTCCCTTGTTGCATATTTTATTTTCCACTCATATTCTTGGGGTAGTTTCCCTTGCCAGTTCCCCCATTCTTTTTCTTCTAGCCATACCTCTGTTAGTCCTATAAAATTCCATTCTTGTAAATATTCCCAAAATTCTCTGTCTTTATTTTTTAACCCTTTAATATTCCAAAAACCTAGTCTAATCCCCTTTTCTTTTCTACTATTTAGTTTTTTGGTTCTAGTTTTTCTTTCTCAGTATTCCATAACCATATTGTGTCGCCGGATTTTTACTTATTATAATAAATTTTTACGAATTTTCCCTTTCCTTTTTCTTCCTTTGCTTTCTCTCTTATTTCTTTTTGGATTATCCTTTCCCTGTACGTTAAAAACTTGTCTATATATATTTTATTTCCTTTGAGCTTATGTTTCGATGTGAAATTTTTTTCTTTATCTTCTCCATTCTGCACTTTAATAACGATTTTATGAGAGTTTGTTGCTTGTCCTAGTCCGTAAGCTTCAAAAGAGTCTAACTCCACGTCTAATTTATTTTTTAGAAAATTTTTGACTTCCTTCTTTACGTGCTTAGTGTTAATCTCAAGTCCTGTTATGATTAGTTTATTCCTATTCATTTCTTTTTCCTTTAGTTCTTCTTTCCTTTCAATGTTTCTAAATCTTTCTTCCATATCTTTTATCTGTCTCTCCCTTTGTTCTTCTCTAATTTTTATATCCTTTATTTCCTTGTTCATTTCTTCTGAAATATTTCTAATTTCCTTACAAAAGTCTTCCATCTCTCTTTTTCGCTCTTTGTTTTCTTGTTTTACTTCCATTCTCCCCTCCTCTATCTCCTTTTTAATCTCTTCATATTTCGTTGATAGTTGTGTGAGTGCTGTTCTTATCTCTTTTAATACGTCTTCCATTCTATCTTGCTCTTCAAAGAATCTTTCTTCCCTTTTACCTCCTGCTGGGATTTTGTCCTTTTGTTGACTCTCGCTATTTCTTTTCGTTGGTGACCTCGCTATTCTGGTGCTTCGTTTAAAAACCCTCTCTTCTAGATCGACTTCGTCCTCTTTACGTTTTCGGATTAAACTATCGCTCCGACCTTTCTCTCTACTCATTTGTCTTCTCCTTGTATGTCCTCTGGTTTGCGTTTTCGTTGTTTGTTGTTTTTTAATTTTTGAGTTTTTGTTGGCACAATTTTTATATTTTTGTTTTCAAAAGTTAAAATTTAAAGTTTTTATTCAAGTTTTAACTGAGATATTGTGAGTACTTCTTGATCCAGATAGTAGTGAGCTAGGCAACTAGTCAGCAGATCGTCGGTTCGAGCCGCAGGCAAGTCAACTTTTGTTTTGATATATATATTTTTTTTCAATTGTTTTTATTATTGTTTTTATTATTATTATTATTTATTAATCAATTTATTTATTTATTCTTTTCTTTTGTTAACTATTATAAATAATTTTTATTAGTTATTTTATTTTACTTATTTTGGGTGTTTTAACTTACTGATTTTTAGTTGATGAAATTTACACAGATTTTATTTTATAATTTAAGTTGTTCACGTTTGATATTTTGATTTTCGCGTTGTTTTTTACTATTATTATATTAATTTTTGTTTTTATAGTGATTTAGTTTCTATTTTGTAAGATTTTATGCCCTATGTGCGGCATTGACAGCCTAAACTCGTGTTTTCACAAAACTGCTTTTTATTTAGATTTAGGCACAGTTATACACTTAGATTTATATTTATGTACATGCACAGGCACTTTATACGCGCATTACAACACTTTTCCCAATTTTATTCGCACTATTTCAGAAATAGATCGAAAAAAATAGCGGAGCACATGTAAACTAGACTTTCAACGGTAAACCGTGATGACTATTTTTTGTAAAAAATCATATAAATATTTGCTTCCGCGCCCGAATTTAATGATTTTTTATCATAATTTAGGTAAAAGAAAACATTGCAACAAGAAAATTGCTATTTCAAGTGTGGTAGGTATTCTAGAATCTACCCAATGAAGCTTACAATATACAACGTATTCATCAAAAATAGGTAAAATCTGACTTTATTTTTGTAAAAAATTATATAAATATTTGCTTCCGCGCTCGAATTTTATAATTTTTCGTAATATTTTATCCATAGTATAGGTACAAAAGCATGTTTATAAACGTTTTAACAAAAATATCCATTTTATAATTTTTTATCATATTTTATCCACAGTATAGGTCCAAAAGTATGTTTATGAATGTATTAACAAAAATATCCATTTCAAGAATATGTAAAATCTGACTTTATTTTTGTAAAAAATCATATAAATATTTGCTTCCGCGCCCGAATTTTTTAATTTTTCATCATAATTTAGGTAAAAGAAAACATTGCAACAAGAAAATTGCTATTTCAATTGTGTTAGGTAATCTAGAATCCAGCCCATGTAGCTTAAAATATACTATGTATTCATGAAAAATAGGTAAAATCTGACTTTTTTTTGTAAAAAATCATATAAATATTTGCTTCCGCCCCCTAATTTTATAATTTTTCATCATATTTTATCCATAGTATAGGTCCAAAAGCATGTTTATGAATGTTTTAACAAAAAAATCCATTTCAAGAATAAAAAAATCTATCTTTATTTTTGTAAAAAGTCATATAAATATTTGCTTCCGCGCCCGAATTTTATGATTTTTTATCATATTTTAGCTAAAAGAAAACATTGCAACAAGAAAATTGCTATTTCAAGTGTGTTAGGTATACTAGAATCCAGCCCATGTAGCTTACAATATACATCGTATTAATTAAAAATAGGTAAAATCTGACTTTTTTTTGTAAAAAATCATATAAATATTTGTTTGCGCGCCCGAATTATATAATTTTTCATCATATTTTATCCCCAGTATAGGTCCAAAAGCATGTTTATGAATGTTTTAACAAAAATATCCATTTCAAAAATAGGTAAAATCTGACTTTATTTTTGTAAAAAATCATATAAATATTTGCTTCCGCGCCCGAATTTTATGAATTTTCATCATAATTTAGGTAAAAGAAAACATTGCAACAAGAAAATTGCTATTTCAAGTGTGGTAGGTATTCTAGAATCCAGCCAATGAAGCTTACAATATACAACGTATTCATCAAAAATACGTAAAATCTGACTTTTTTTTTGTAAAAAATCATATAAATATTTGCTTCCGTGCCCGAATTTTATAATTTTTCATCATATATTATCCACAGTATAGGTCCAAAAGCATGTTTATGAATGTATTAAGAAAAACATCCATTTCAAGAATATGTAAATTCTGACTTTATTTTTGAAAAAATCACATAAATATTTGCTTCCGCGCCCGAATTTTATGATTTTTCATCATAATTTAGGTAAAAGAAAACATTGCAACAAGAAAATTGCTATTTAAAGTGTGGTAGGTATTTTAGAATCCAGCCAATGAAGCTTACAATATACAACGTATTTATCAAAAATAGGTAAAATATGACTTTTTTTGTAAAAAAATATATAAATATTTGCTTCCGCGCCCGAATTTTATAATTTTTCATCATATTTTATCCACAGTATAGGTCCAAAAGTATGTTTATGAATGTATTAACAAAAATATCCATTTCAAGAATATGTAAAATCTGACATTATTTTTGTAAAAAATCATATAAATATTTGCTTCCGCGCCCGAATTTTTTGATTTTTCATCATAATTTAGGTAAAAGAAAACATTGCAACAAGAAAATTGCTATTTCAATTGTGTTAGGTAATCTAGAATCCAGCCCATGTAGCTTAAAATATACTACGTATTCATGAAAAATAGGTAAAATCTGACTTTTTTTTGGAAAAAATCATATAAATATTTGTTTGCGCGCCAGAATTTTTTAATTTTTTATCATATTTTATCCGCAGTATAGGTCCAAAAGCATGTTTATGAATGTTTTAACAAAAATATCCATTTCAAGAATAAGAAAAATCTATCTTTATTTTTGTAAAAAGTCATACAAATATTTGCTTCCGCGCCCGAATTTTATGATTTTTTATCATATTTTAGCTAAAAGAAAACATTGCAACAAGAAAATTGCTATTTCAAGTGTGTTAGGTATACTAGAATCCAGCCCATGTAGCTTACAATATACATCGTATTAATTAAAAATAGGTAAAATCTGACTTTTTTTTGTAAAAAATCATATAAATATTTGTTTGCTTGCCCGAATTATATAATTTTTCATCATATTTTATCCCCAGTATAGGTCCAAAAGCATGTTTATGAATGTTTTAACAAAATTATCCATTTCAAGAATAGGTAAAATCTGACTTTATTTTTGTAAAAAATCATATAAATATTTGCTTCCGCGCCCGAATTTTATGATTTTTCATCATAATTTAGGTAAAAGAAAACATTGCAACAAGAAAATTGCTATTTCAAGTATGGTAGGTATTCTAGAATCCAGCCAATAAAGCTTACAATATACAACGTATTCATCAAAAAAACGTAAAATCTGACTTTATTTTTGTACAAATTATATAAATATTTGCTTCCGCGCTCGAATTTTATAATTTTTCGTCATATTTTATCCATAGTATAGGTTCAAAAGCATGTTTATAAACGTTTTAACAAAAATATCCATTTCAAAAATATGTAAAATCTGACTTTATTTTTGTAAAAAATCATATAAATGTATTAACAAAAATATTCATTTCAAGATTATGTAAAATCTGACTTTATTTTTGTAAAAAATCATATAAATATTTGCTTCCGCGCCCGAATTTTATGATTTTTCATCATAATATAGGTAAAAGAAAACATTGCAACAAGAAAATTGCTATTTCAAGTGTAGTAGGTATTCTAGAATCCAACCAATGAAGCTTACAATATACAACGTATTCATCAAAAATAAGTAAAATCTGACTTTTTTTTTGTAAAAAATCATATAAATATTTGCTTCCGCGCCCGAATTTTATAATTTTTCATAATATTTTATTCACAGTATAGGTCCAAAAGCATGTTTATGAATGTATTAACAAAAATATCCATTTCAAGAATATGTAAAATCTGACTTTATTTTTGTAAAAAATCATATAAATATTTGCTTCCGCGCCCGAATTTTATGATTTTTCATCATAATTTAGGTAAAAGAAAACATTTCAACAAGAAAATTGCTATTTCAAGTGTACTAGGTATTCTAGAATCCAGCCAATGAAGCTTAAAATTTACAACGTATTCATCAAAAATAGGTAAAATCTGACTTTATTTTTGTAAAAAATTATATAAATATTTGCTTCCGCGCTCGAATTTTATAATTTTTCATCATATTTTATCCGCAGTATAGGTCCAAAAGCATGTTTATGAATGTTTTAACAAAAATATCCATTTCAAAAATATGTAAAATCCGACTTAATTTTTGTAAAAAATCATATAAATTTTTCTTCCGCGCCCGAATTTTATGATTTTTCATCATATTTTAGCTAAAAGAAAACATTGCAACAAAAAAATTGCTATTTCAAGTGTGTTAGGTATTCTAGAATCCAGCCCATGTAGCTTACAATATACAACGTATTCATCAAAAATAGGTAAAATCTGACATTTTATTTGCAAAAAATCATATAAATATTTGCTTCCGCGCCCGAATTTAATAATTTTTCATCATATTTTATCTACAGTATAGGTCCAAGAGCATGTTTATGAATGTTTTAACAAAAATATCCATTTCAAGAATAGGTAAAATCTGACTTTATTTTTGTAAAAAATCATATAAATATTTGCTTCCGCGCCCGAATTTTATGATTTTTCATCATAATTTAGGTAAAAGAAAACATTGCAACAAGAAAATTGCTATTTCAAGTGTGGTAGGTATTCTAGAATCCAGCCAATGAAGCTTACAATATACAACGTATTCATCAAAAATAGGTAAAATCTGACTTTTTTTTTGTAAAAAATCATATAAATATTTGCTTCCGCGTTCGAATTTTATAATTTTTCATCATATTTTATCCACAGTATGGGTCCAAAAGCATGTTTATGAATGTATTAACAAAAATATCCATTGCAAGAATATGTAAAATCTGACTTTATTTTTGTAAAAAATCATATAAATATTTGCTTCCGCGACCGAATTTTATGATTTTTCATCATAATTTAGGTAAAAGAAAACATTGCAACAAGAATATTGCTATTTCAAGTGTGGTACGTATTCTAGAATCCAGCCAATGAAGCTTACAATATACAACGTATTCATCAAAAATAGGTCAAAACTGACTTTTTTTTGTAAAAAATCATATAAATATTTGTTTGCGCGCCCGAATTTTTTAATTTTTCATCATATTTTATCCGCAGTATAGGTCCAAAAGCATGTTTATGAATGTTTTAACAAAAATATCCATTTCAAGAATAGGTAAAACCTGACTTTATTTTTGTAAAAAATCATATAAATATTTGCTTCCGCGCCCGAATTTTATGATTTTTCATCATATTTTAGCTAAAAGAAAACATTGCAACAAGAAAATTGCTATTTCAAGTGTGTTAGGTATTCTAGAATCCAGCCCATGTAGCTTACAATATACAACGTATTCATCAAAAATATGTAAAATCTGAATTTATTTTTGTAAACAATCATAAATATTTGCTTCTGCGCCCGAATTTTATAATTTTTTATCATATTTTATCCATAGTATAAGTCCAAAAGCATGTTTATGAATGTTTTAACAAAAATATCCATTTCAAAAGTAGATAAAATCTGACTTTATTTTTGTAAAGAATCATATAAATATTTGCTTCCGCGACCGAATTTTATGATGTTTCATCATAATTTAGGTAAAAGAAAACATTGCAACAAGAAAATTGCTATTTCAAGTGTGGTAGGTATTCTAGAATCCAGCTAATGAAGCTTACAATATACAAAGTATTCATCAAAAATAGGTAAAATCTCACTTTATTTTTGTAAAAAATTATATAAATATTTGCTTCCGCGCTCGAATTTTATAATTTTTCATCATATTTTATCCATAGTATAGGTCCAAAAGCATGTTTATGAACGTTTTAACAAAAATATCCATTTCAAAAATATGTAAAATCTGACTTTATTTTTGTAAAAAATCATATAAATATTTGCTTCCGCGCCCGAATTTTATGATTTTTCATTATATTTTAGCTAAAAGTAAACATTGCAACAAGAAAATTGCTATTTCAAGTGTGTTGGGTATTCTAGAATCCAGCCCATGTATTTTACAATATACAACGTATTCATCAAAAATAGGTAAAATCTGTTTTTTTTTTTTGTAAAAAATCATATAAATATTTGCTTCCGCGCCCGAATTTTATAATTTTTCATCATATTTTATCCACAGTATAGGTCCAAAAGCATGTTTATGAATGTTTTAACAAAAATATCCATTTCAAGAATAGGTAAAATCTGACTTTATTTTTGTAAAAAATCATATAAATAGTTGCTTCTGCGCCCGAATTTTATAATTTTTTATCATATTTTATCCACAGTATAGGTCCAAAAGCATGTTTATGAATGTATTAACAAAAATATACATTTCAAGAATATGTAAAATCTGACTTTATTTTTGTAAAAAATCATATAAATATTTGCTTCCGCGCCCGAATTTTATGATTTTTCATCATAATTTAGGTAAAAGAAAACATTGCAACAAGAAAATTGCTATTTCAAGTGTGTTAGGTATTCTAGAATCCAGCCCATGTAGCTTATAATATACAACGTATTCATCAAAAATAGGAAAAATCTGACTTTATATTTGTAAAAAATTATATAAATATTTGCTTCCGCGCTCGAATTTTATAATTTTTCATCATATTTTATCCATAGTATAGGTCCAAAAGCATGTTTATGAACGTTTTAACAAAAATATACATTTCAAAAATATGTATAATCTGACTTTATTTTTGTAAAAAATCATATAAATATTTGCTTCCGCGCCCGAATTTTATGATTTTTCATTATATTTTAGCTAAAAGATAACATTGCAACAAGAAAATTGCTATTTCAAGTGTGTTAGGTATTCGAGAATCCAGCCCATGTAGCTTACAATATACAACGTGTTCATCAAAAATAGGTAAAATCTGACTTTTTTTTTGTAAAAAATCATATAAATATTTGCTTCCGCGCTCGAATTTTATAATTTTTCATCATATTTTATCCACAGTATAGGTCCAAAACCATGTTTATGAATGTTTTAACAAAAATATCCATTTCAAGAATAGGTAAAATCTGACTTTATTTTTGTAAAAAATCATATAAATATTTGCTTTCGCGCCCGAATTCTATGATTTTTCATCATAATTTAGGTGAAAGAAAACATAGCAACAAGAAAATTGCTATTTCAAGTGTGGTAGGTATTCTAGAATCCAGCCAATGAAGGTTACAATATTCAACGTATTCATCAAAAATAGGTAAAATCTGACTTTATTTTTGTAAAAAATTATATAAATATTTGCTTCCGCGCCCGAATTTTATAATTTTTCATCATATTTTATCCACAGTATAGGTCCAAAAGCATGTTTATGAATGTATTACAAAAATATCCATTTCAAGAATATGTAAAATCTGACTTTATTTTTGTAAATAAATCATATAAATATTTGCTTCTGCGCCCGAATTTTATGATTTTTCATCATATTTTAGCTAAAAGAAAACATTGCAACAAGAAAATTGCTTTTTCAAGTGTATTAGGTATTCTAGAATCCAGCCAATGAAGCTTACAATATACAACGTATTCATCAAAAATAGGTAAAATCTGACTTTTTTTTTTGTAAAAAATCATATAAATATGTGCTCTCCGCGCCCGAATTTTATAATTTTTTATCATATTTTATCCACAGTATAGGTCCAAAAGCTTTTTTATGAATGTATTAACAAAAATATCCATTTCAAGTATATGTAAAATCTGACTTTATTTTTGTAAAAAATCATAATAAATATTTTGCTTCCGCGCCCGAATTTTATGAATTTTCATCTTAATTTAGGTAAAAGAAAAGGATTGCAACAAGAAAATTGCTATTTCAAGTGTGGTAGGTATTCTAGAATCAAGCCAATGAAGCTTACAATATATACAACGTATTCAACAAAAATAGGTAAAATCTGACTTTATTTTTGTAAAAAATTATATAAATATTTGCTTCCGCGCTAGAATTTTATAATTTTTCATCATATTTTATCCATAGTATAGGTCCAACAGCATGCTTATGAACGTTTTAACAAAAATATCCATTTCAAGAAAAGGAAAAATCTGACATTATTTTTGTAAAAAATCATATAAATATTTGCTTCCGCGCCCCGAAATTAATGATTTTTCATCATATTTTAGCTAAAAGAAAACATTGCAACAAGAAAATTGCTATTTCAAGTGTGTTAGGTATTCGAGAATCCAGCCCATGTAGCTTACAATATACAACGTGTTCATCAAAAATAGGTAAAATCTGACTTTTTTTTTGTAAAAAATCATATAAATATTTGCTTCCGCGCTCGAATTTTAAAATTTTTCATCATATTTTATCCATAGTATAGGTCCAAAAGCATGTTTATGAACGTTTTAACAAAAATATCCATTTCAAGAATATGTAAAATCTGACTTTATTTTTGTAAAAAATCATATAATTATTTGCTTCCGCGCCCGAATTTTATGGTTTTTCACCATATTTTAGCTAAAGAAAACATTGCAACAAGGAAATTGCTATTTCAAGTGTGTTAGGTATTCTAGAATCCAGCCCATGTAGTTTACAATATACAATGTATTCATCAGAAATAGGTAAAATCTGACTTTTTTTTTTGTAAAAAAATCATATAAATATTTGTTTGCGCGCCCATAATTTTATAATTTTTCATCATATTTTATCCGCAGTATAGGTCCAAAAGCATGTTTATGAATGTTTTAACAAAAATATCCATTTCAAGATTAGGTAAAATCTGACTTTATTTTTGTAAAAAATCATATAAATATTTGCTTCCCGCGCCCGAATTTTATGATTTTTCATCATAATTTAGGTAAAAGAAAACATTGCAACAAGAAAATTGCTATTTCAAGTGTGGTAGGTATTCTAGAATCCAGCCAATGAAGTTTACAATATACAACGTATTCATCAAAAATAGGTAAACCCTGACTTTATTTTTGTAAAAAATTATATGAATATTTGCTTCCGCGCTAGAATTTTATAATTTTTCATCATATTTTATCCATAGTATAGGTCCAACAGCATGCTTATGAAACGTTTTAAACAAAAATATCCATTTCAAGAAAAGGAAAAATCTGACATTATTTTTGTAAAAAAATCATATAAATATTTGCTTCCGCGCCCGAAATTAATGATTTTTCATCATATTTTAGCTAAAAGAAAACATTGCAACAAGAAAATTGCTACTTCAAGTGTGTTAGGTATACTAGAATCCAGCCCATATAGCTTACAATATACAATATACGTATTCATTAAAAATAGGTAAAATCAGAACTTTTTTTTTGTAAAAAATCATATAAATATTTGTTTGCGCGCCCGAATTTTATAATTTTTCATCATATTTTATCCGCAGTAAGGTCCAAAAGCATGTTTATGAATGTTTTAACAAAAATATCCATTACAAGAAAAGGCAAAATCTGACTTTATTTTTGTAAAAAATCATATAAATATTTGCTTCCGCGTCCGAATTTTATGATTTTTCATCATATTTTAGCTAAAAGAAAACAATGCAACAAGAAAATTGCTATTTCAAGTGTGTTAGGTATTCTACAATCCAGCCCATGTAGATTACAATATACAACGTATTCATCAAAATAGGTAAAATCTGACTTTTTTTTGTAAAAAATCATATAAATATTTGCTTCCGCTCCCGAATTTTATAAATTTTTCATCATATTTTATCCACAGTATAGGTCCAAAAGCATAATTATGAATGTTTTAACAAAAAATATCCATTTCAAGAATAGGTAAAATCTGCCTTTATTTTTGTAAAAAATCATATAAATATTTGCTTGCGCGCCCGAATTTTATGATTTTTCATCATAATTTAGGTAAAAGAAAAGATTGCACAAGAAAATTGCTATTTCAGTGTGGTAGGTATTCTAGAATCCAGCCAATGAAGCTTACAATATACAACGTATTCATCAAAAATAGGTAAAATCTGACTTTTTTTTGTAAAAAATCATCTAAATATTTGCTTCCGCGCCCGAATTTTATAATTTTTCATCATATTTTATCCACAGTATAGGTCCAAAAGCATGTTTATGAATGTATTAACAAACATATCCATTTCAAGAATATGTAAATTCTGACTTTAATTTTGTAAAAAATCATATAAATATTTGCTTGCGCGCCCGAATTTTATGATTTTTCATCATAATTTAGGTAAAAGAAAACATTGCAACAAGAAAATTGCTTTTTCAAGTGTGGTAGGTATTCTAGAATCCAGCCAATGAGGCTTACAATATATACGTATTCATCAAAAATAGGTAAAATCTGACATTCTTTTGTAAAAAATCATATAAATATTTGCTTCCGCGCCCGAATTTTATAATTTTTTATCATATTTTATTCACAGTATAGGTCCAAAAGCATGCTTATGAATGTATTAAAAAAAAAATTCCATTTCAAGAATATGTAAAACCTGACTTTATTTTTGTAAAAAATCATATAAATATTTGCTTCCGCGCCCGAATTTTATGATTTTTCATCATAATTTAGGTAAAAGAAAACATTGCAACAAGAAAATTGCTATTTCAAGTGTGGTAGGTATTCTAGAATCCAGCCAATGAAGCTTACAATATAAAACGTATTCATCAAAAATAGGTAAAATCTGACTTTATTTTTGTAAAAAATTATATAAATATTTGCTTACGCGCCCGAAATTATTGATTTTTCATCATATTTTAGCTAAAGAAAACATTGCAACAAGAAAATTGCTATTTCAAGTGTGTTAGGTATTCTAGAATCCAGCCCATGTTGTTTACTATATACAACGTATTCATTAAAACTAGGTAAAATCTGACTTTTTTTTTGTAAAAAATCATATAAATATTTGTTTGCGCGCCCGAATTTTATAATTTTTCATCATATTTTATCCGCAGTATAGGTCCAAAAGCATGTTTACGAATGTTTTAACAAAAATATCCATTTCAAGAAAAGGCAAAATCTGACTTTATTTTTGTAAAAAATCATATAAATATTTGCTTCCGCGTCCGAATTTTATGATTTTTCATCATATTTTAGCTAAAAGAAAACATTGCAACAAGAAAATTGCTATTTCAAGTGTGTTAGGTATTCTAGAATCCAGCCCATGTAGCTTACAATATACAACGTATTAATCAAAAATTGGTAAAATCAGACTTTTTTTTGTAAAAAATCATATAATATTTGCTTCCGCTCCCGAATTTTATAATTTTTCATCATATTTTATCCACAGTATAGGTCCAAAAGCATATTTATGAATGTTTTTAACAAAAATATCCATTTCAAGAATAGGTAAAATCTGACTTTATTTTTGTAAAAAATCATATAAATATTTGCTTCCGCGCCCGAATTTTATGATTTTTCATCATAATTTATGTAAACGAAATACATTGCAACAAGAAAATTGCTATTTCAAGTGTGGTAGGTATTCTAAAATCCAACCAATGAAGCTTACAATATACAACGTATTCATCAAAAATAGGTAAAATCTGACTTTTTTTTGTAAAAAATCATATAAATATTTGCTTCCTTGCCCGATTATTATAATTTTTCATCATATTTTATCCACAGTATAGGTCCAAAAGCATGTTTATGAATGTATTAACAAAAATATCCATTTTAAGTATATGTAAATTCTGACATTATTTTTGTAAAAAATTATATAAATATTTACTTCCGCGCCCGAATTTTATGATTTTTCATCATAATTTAGGTAAAAGAAAACATTGCAACAAGAAAGTTGCTATTTCAAGTGTGGTAGGTATTCTAGAATCCAGCCAATGAAGCTTACAATATAAAACGTATTCATCAAAAATAGGTAAAATCTGACTTTATTTTTGTAAAAAATTATATAAATATTTGCTTCCGCGCTCGAATTTTATAATTTTTCATCATATTTTATCCATAGTATAGGTCCAAAAGCATGTTTATGAACGTTTTAACAAAAATATCCATTTTAAAAATATGTAAAATCTGACTTTATTTTTGTAAAAAATCATATAAATACTTGCTTCCGCGCCCGAATTTTATGATTTTCCATCATATTTTAGCTAAAAGAAAACATTGCAACAAGAAAATTGCTATTTCAAGTGTGTTAGGTATACTAGAATCCAGCCCATATAGCTTACAATATACAACGTATTCATTAAAAATAGGTAAAATCTGACTTTTTTTTGTAAAAAATCATATAAATATTTCTTTGCGCACCCGAATTTTATAATTTTTTGTCATATTTTGTCCGCAGTATAGGTCCAAAAGCATGTTTATGAATGTTTTAACAAAAATATCCATTTTAAGAATAGGAAAAATCTGTCTTTATTTTTGTAAAAAATCATATAAATATTTGCTTCCGCGCCCGAATTTTTTGATTTTTTATCATAATTTAGGTAAAAGAAAACATTGAAACAAGAAAATTGCTTTTTCAAGTTTGGTAGGTATTCTAGAATCCAGCCAATGAAGCTTACAATATACAACGTATTTATCAAAAATAGGTAAAATCTGAATTTATTTTTGTAAATAATTTTATAAATATTTGCTTCCGCGCTCGAATTTTTAAATTTTTTCATCATATTTCATCCATAGTATAGGTCCAAGAGCATGTTTATGAACGTTTTAACAAAAATATACATTTCAAAAATATGTAAAATCTGACTTTATTTAATGTAAAAAATCATATAAATATTTACTTCCGCGCCCGAATTTTATGATTTTTCATCATATTTTAGCTAAAAGAAAACATTGCAACAAGAAAATTGCTATTTCAAGTGTGTTAGGTATTCTAGATTCCAGCCCATGTAGCTTACAATATACAACGTATTCATCAAAAATAGGTAAAATCTGACTTTTTTTTTTGTAAAAAATCATATAAATATTTGTTTGCGCGCCCGAATTTTATAATTTTTCATCATATTTTATCCGTAGTATAGGTCTAAAAGCATGGTTATGAATGTTTTAACAAAAATATCCATTTCAAGAATAGGAAAAAATCTGACTTTATTTTTGTAAAAAATCATATAAATATTTGCTTCCGCGCCCGAATTTTATGATTTTTCATCATATTTTAGCTAAAAGCAAACCATTGCAACAAAAAATTTGCTATTTCAAGTGTGTTAGGTATTCTTGAATCTAGCCCATGTAGCTTACAATATACAACGTATTCATCAAAAATATGTAAAATCTGACTTTTTTTTGTAAAATATCATATAAATATTTGCTTCCGCGCCCGAATTTATTAATTTTTTCATCATATTTTATCCACATTATAGGTCCAAAAGCATGTTTATGAATGTTTTAACAAAAATATCCATTTCAAGAATAGGTAAAATCTGACTTTATTTTTGTAAATATCATATAAATATTGCTTCCGCGCCCCGAATTTTATGATTTTTCATCATAATTTAGGTAAAAGAAAACATTCCAACAAGAAAATTGCTATTTCAAATGTGGTAGGTATTCTAGAATCCAGCCAATAAAGCTTAAAATATACAACGTATTCATCAAAAATAGGTAAATCTGACTTTATTTTTGTAAAAAATTATATAAATATTTGCTTCCGCGCTCGAATTTTATAATTTTTCATCATATTTTATCCATAGTATAGGTCCAAAAAGCATGTTTATGAACGTTTTAACAAAAATATCCATTTCAAAAATATTTAAAATCTGACTTTATTTTTGTAAAAATCATATAAATATTTGCTTCCGCGCCCGAATTTTATGATTTTTCATCATATTTTAGCTAAAAGATAACATTAAAACTAGAAATTTGCTATTTCAAGTGTGTTAGGTATTCTAGAATCCAGCCCATGTAGCTTACAATATACAACGTATTCATCAAAAATAGGTAAAATCTGACTTTTTTTTGTAAAAAAATCATATAAATATTTGCTTTCGCGTCCGAATTTTATAATTTTTCATCATATTTTATCCATAGTATAGGTCCAAAAGCATGTTTATGAATGTATTAACAAAAATATTCATTTTAAGAAAATGTAAAATCTGACTTTATTTTTGTAAAAATCATATAAATATTTGCTTCCGCGCCCGAATTTTATGATTTTTCATTATAATTTAGGTAAAAGAAAACATTGCAAAAAGAAAATTGCTATTTCAAGTGTGGTAGGTGTTCTAGAATCCAGCTAATGAAGCTTACAATATACAACGTATTCATCAAAATAGGTAAAATCTGACTTTATTTTTGTAAAAAATTATATAAATATTTGCTTCCGCGCTCGAATTTTATAATTTTTCATCATATTTTATCCATAGTATAGGTCCAAAAGCATGTTTATGAACGTTTTAACAAAAATATCCATTTTAAAAATATGTAAAATCTGACTTAATTTTTGTAAAAAATCATATAAATATTTGCTTCCGCGCCCGAATTTTATGATTTTTCAACATATTTTAGCTAAAAGAAAACATCGCAACAAGAAAATTGCTATTTCAAGTGTGGTAGGTATTCTAGAATCCAGCCAATGAAGTTTAAAATATACAACGTATTCATCAAAAATAGGTAAAATCTGACTTTTTTTTGTAAAAAATCATATAAAAATTTGCTTCCCGCGTCCGAATTTTATAATTTTTTTCATCATATTTTATCCATAGTATAGGTCCAAAAGCATGTTTATGAACGTTTTAACAAAAATATCCATTTCAAAAATATTTAAAAATCTGATTTATTTTTGTAAAAATCATATAAATATTTGCTTCCGCGCCCGGATTTTATGATTTTTCATCATATTTTACCTAAAAGATAACATTACAACTAGAAATTTGCTATTTCAAGGGTGTTAGGTATTATAGAATCCAGCCCAAGTAGCTTACAACATACACCGTATTCATCAAAAATAGGTAAATTTTGACTTTTTTTTTGTAAAAAATCATATAAATATTTGCTTCCGCGCCCCGAATTTTATAATTTTTCATCATATTTTATCCACAGTATAGGTCCAAAATCATGTTTATGAATGTTTTTACAAAAATAGCCATTTCAAGAATAGGTAAAAACTGACTTTATTTTTGTAAAAATCATTATGAATATTTGCTTCCGCGCCCGAATTTTATGATTTTTCATTATAATTTAGGTAAAAGAAAACATTGCAACAAGAAAATTGCTATTTCAAGTGTGTTAGGTATTCCAGAATCCAGCCCATGTAGCTTACAATACACAAACGTATTCATCAAAAATAGGTAAAATCTGACTTTTTTTTGTAAAAAATCATATAAATATTTGCTTTCGCGTCCGAATTTTATAATTTTTTATCATATTTTATCCATAGTATAGGTCCAAAAGCATGTTTATGAATGTATTAACAAAAATATTCATTATTCAAGAATATGTAAAATCTGACTTTATTTTTGTAAAAAATCATATAAATATTTGCTTCCGCGCCCGAATTTTATGATTTTTCATTATACTTTAGGTAAAAGAAAACATTGCAACAAGAAAATTGCTATTTCAAGTGTGGTAGGTATTCTAGAATCCAGCTAATGAAGCTTACAATATACAACGTATTCATCAAAAATAGGTAAAATCTGACTTTATTTTTGTAAAAATCATATAAATATTTGCTTCCGCGCCCGAATTTTATGATTTTTCATCATATTTTAGCTAAAAGATAACATTACAACTAGAAATTTGCTATTTCAAGTGTGTTAGGTATTATAGAATCCAGCCCAAGTAGCTTACAATATACAACGTATTCATCAAAAATAGGTAAATTTTGACTTTTTTTTTGTAAAAAATCATATAAATATTTGCTTCCGCGCCCGAATTTTATAATTTTTCATCATATTTTATCCACAGTATAGGTCCAAAATCATGTTTATGAATGTTTTTACAAAAATATCCATTTCAAGAATAGGTAAAAACTGACTTTATTTTTCTAAAAAATGCATATGAATATTTGCTTCCGCGCCCCGAATTTTATGATTTTTCTATATAATTTAGGTAAAAGAAAACATTGCAACAAGAAAATTGCTATTTCAAGTGTGTTAGGTATTCCAGAATCCAGCCCATGTAGCTTACAATATACAACGTATTCATCAAAAATAGGTAAAATCTGACTTTTTTTTGTAAAAAAATCATATAAATATTTGCTTTCGCGTCCGAATTTTATAATTTTTTATCATATTTTATCCATAGTATAGGTCCAAAAGCATGTTTATGAATGTATTAACAAAAATATTCATTTCAAGAATATGTAAAATCTGACTTTATTTTTGTAAAAAATCATATAAATATTTGCTTCCGCGCCCGAATTTTATGATTTTTCATTATAATTTAGGTAAAAGAAAACATTGCAAAAAGAAAATTGCTATTTCAAGTGTGGTAGGTATTCTAGAATCCAGCTAATGAAGCTTACAATATACAACGTATTCATCAAAATTAGGTAAAATCTGACTTTATTTTTGTAAAAAATTATATAAATATTTGCTTCCGCGCTTCGAATTTTATAATTTTTCAATCATATTTTATCCATAGTATAGGTCCAAAAGCATGTTTATGAACGTTTTAACAAAAAATATCCATTTTAAAAATATGTAAAATCTGACTTAATTTTTGTAAAAAATCATATAAATATTTGCTTCCGCGCCCGAATTTTATGATTTTTCATCATATTTTAGCTAAAAGAAAACATCGCAACAAGAAAATTGCTATTTCAAGTGTGGTAGGTATTCTAGAATCAGCCAATGAAGTTTACAATATACAACGTACTCATCCAAATAGGTAAAAATCTGACTTTTTTTTTGTAAAAAATCATATAAATATTTGCTTCCGCGTCCGAATTTTATAATTTTTCATCATATTTTATCCACAGTATAGGTCCAAAAGCATGTTTATGAACGTTTTAACAAAAATACCTATTTCAAAAAAATGTAAAATCTGACTTTATTTTTGTAAAAAATCATATAAATATTTGCTTCCGCGCCCGAATTTTATGATTTTTTATCATATTTTAGCTAAAAGAAAACATTGCAACAAGAAATTTGCTATTTCAATATGTGTTAGGTATTCTAGAATCCAGCCCATGTAGCTTACAATATACAACGTATTCATCAAAAATAGGTAAAATCTGACTTTATTTTTGTAAGAAATCATATAAATATTTGTTTGCGCGCCCGAATTTTATAATTTTTCATCATATTTTATTTGCAGTATAGGTCCAAAAGCTTGTTTATGAATGTTTTAACAAAAATATCCATTTCAAGAATAGGCAAAATCTGACTTTATTTTTGTAAAAAATCATATAAATATTTGCTTCCGCGCCCGAATTTTATGATTTTTCATCATAATTCAGGTAAAAGAAAACATTGCAAGAAGAAAATTGCTATTTCAAGTGTGTAGGTATTCTAGAATCCAGCCAATGAAGCTTACAATATACAACGTATTCATCAAAAATAGGTAAAATCTGACTTTATTTTTGTAAAAAATTATATAAATATTTGCTTCCGCGCTCGAATTTTATAATTTTTCATCATATTTTATCCATAGTATAGGTCCAAAAGCATGTTTATGAACGTTTTAACAAAAATATCCATTTCAAAAATATGTAAAATCTGACTTAATTTTTGTAAAAAATCATATAAATATTTGCTTCCGCGCCCGAATTTTATGATTTTTCATCATATTTAAGCTAAAAGAAAACATTGCAACAAGAAAATTGCTATTTCAAGTGTGTTAGGTATTCTAGAATCCAGCCCATGTAGCTTACAATATTCAACGTATTCATCAAAAATAGGTAAAATCTGACTTTTTTTGTAAAAATTCATATAAATATTTGCTTCCGCGCCCGAATTTTATAATTTTTCAATCATATTTTATAAACAGTATAGGTCCAAAAGCATGTTTAAGAATGTTTTAACAAAAATATCCATTTCAAGAATAGGTAAAATCTGACTTTTTTTGTAAATATTCATATAAATATTTGCTTCCGCCGCCCGAATTTTAACTCTGAGATAGCGCGT
>JAQOWZ010000246.1:0-87206 GCA_035578165.1 Stenolophus ochropezus | reverse complement strand
CGCGGACAAGTGGATGCTGTTTACAGTGATCTCTCTAGAGCATTTGATTCCATCGATCATGGTCTATTACTAGATAAAATTGGGTCTTTTGGTGCTGCTCCTGCCGTACTTCTACTTTTATCTTCGTACCTTTCGGACAGATATTGCTTTGTTTTTTATAATGGATTTTCTTCTTCCAAATTCATTGCTACCTCTGGAGTTCCCCAAGGTTCTAACCTGGGTCCGTTACTATTCATCCTCTTTATCAATGAATTACTATTATCTTTTAGTTGTCACGTTCTGGCTTACGCTGATGACATTAAGCTTTTTCATT
The DNA here is from genome assembly GCA_035578165.1 of Stenolophus ochropezus. Lineage (NCBI taxonomy): Eukaryota > Metazoa > Arthropoda > Insecta > Coleoptera > Carabidae > Stenolophus > Stenolophus ochropezus. The sequence continues at coordinate 86,893 of JAQOWZ010000246.1, read as the reverse complement.
CTATCTCATCCTCTTCTGATGCTTTGGTACTTCAAAATAATATTGACAAATTAGTAGCCTGGTGTAAAGATAATAAGTTAGTAATTAATACTAACAAGTGTTTTATTATTACCTACACACGTAAAAATAACTATGTGCTTCATGATTACACTGTTAATAATTCTATACTTACACGTTCATTTTCTATACGAGATTTAGGCGTTCTATTTACTTCTAATTTCAACTTTAATGAGCATATTATCAATATTTGTTCCTCTGCCAATAGGACATTGAGCTTTATAATCCGAATTTGCAGACCGTTTCATGACATACATGCTTTAAAATCTTTGTATTATGCTTTTGTAGTCAGTAAATTGGAATACGCCAGTCTAATCTGGTATCCGTATTACGATAGCCAAGCTCTACATCTTGATCGTGTCCAGCGCAGGTTTCTAAAATATGCGTCCTTTAAATTAGACAATACTTACCCCGAAAGAGATGTAGATACACAGTCACTTTTACAGCGTCATGACATTCCGTCCCTAGCTTCCAGGCGAATCATCTCCAGTGCGAGGTTCATGTGGATGCTGATTCACAACAAAATTGATGCTCCATTCATTTTAGATAGAATCCCGTTCCATGTACCAAGGTTGTCATCCAGGCAATGCAGGACATTCCATCTCCCTACCGCACGGACTGATGTGTATCTGCGCTCACCGGTCTACATCATGTGTCAGAATGCAGAAAAAGTCTCTAATGATGTCTTCATGTCCCACGTATCTGCGTACCACTGCGTCCATTACTGTCCTGACGTATAATTCTGTTGTATGTTTTCTATATATATATATATTGTTTAAAATCATATATGTAATTATTTTGTCTTATTATTTAATTATATTTATTGTATTGATATTTATACATTTATACTTTTGTATATTACCCTGTAATTGGTGATCTGTTGGGTAATTAAAGATTATTATTATTATTATTATTAATATTATTATTAAAAAAAAAGTCAGATTTTACCTATTTTTGATGAATACGTTGTATATTGTAAGCTTCATTGGCTGGATTCTAGAAACCTACTACACTTGAAAAAGCAATTTTCTTGTTACAATGTTTTCTTTTACCTAAATTATGATGAAAAATCATAAAATTCGGGCGCTGAAGCAAATATTTATATGATTTTTTACAAAAATAAAGTCAGATTTTACATATTTTTGGTAAAACGTTCATAAACATGCTTTTGGACCTATACTATGAATAAAATATGATGAAAAATTATAAAATTCGAGCGCGGAAGCAAATATTTATATGATTTTTTTAAAAAAAAAGTCAGATTTTACCTATTTTTGATGAATATGTTGTATATTGTAAGTTTCATTGGCTGGATTCAAGAATACCTACCACACTTAAAATAGCAATTTTCTTGTTGCAATGTTTTCTTTTAGCTAAAATATGATGAAAAATCATAAAATTCGGGCGCGGACGTAAATATTGATATGATTTTTTACAAAAATAAAGTCAGATTTTATATATTTTTTAAACGGATATTTTTGTTAAAACGTTCATAAACTTGCTTTTGGACCTATACTATGGATAAAATATGATGAAATATTATAAAATTCGAGTGCGAAAGCAAGTATTTATATAATTTTTTACAAAAATAAAGTTAGATTTTACCTATTTTTGATGAATACGTTGTATATTGTAAGCTTCATTGGCTGGATTCTAGAATACCTACCACATTTGAAATAGCAATTTTCTTGTTGCAATGTTTTCTTTTACCTAAGTTATGATGAAAAATCATAATATTCGGGCGCGGAAGCAAATATTTATATGATTTTTTACAAAAATAAAGTCAGATTTTACATATTCTTGAAATAGATATTTTTGTTAATACATTCATAAACATGCTTTTGGACCTATACTGTGGATAAAATATGATGAAAAATTATAAAATTCGGGCGCGGAAGCAAATATTTATATGATTTTTTACAAAAAAAAGTCAGATTTTACCTATTTTTGATGAATACGTTGTATATTGTAAGCTTCATTGGCTGGATTCTAGAAACCTACGACACTTGAAATAGCATTTTCTTGTTGCAATGTTTTCTTTTACCTAAATTATGATAAAAAATCATAAAATTCGGGCGCGGAAGCAAATATTTATATGATTTTTTACAAAAAATTCAGATTTTACCTATTTTTGATGAATACGTTGTATATTGTAAGCTTCATAGGCTGGATTCTAGAATACCTTGCACCCTTGAAATAGCAATTTAAGTCAGATTTTACCTATTTTTGATGAATACGTTGTATATTGTAAGCTACATGTGCTGCATTCTAGAAAACCTAACACACTTGTAATAGCAATTTTCTTGTTGCAATGTTTTCTTTTAGCTAAAATATGATGAAAAATCATTAATTTCGGGCGCGGAAGCAAATATTTATATGATTTTTTACAAAAATAAAGTCAGATTTTACATATTTTTGAAATGGATATTTTTGGTAAAACGTTCATAAACATGCTTTTGGACCTATACTATGGATAAAATATGATGAAAAATTATAAAATTCGGGCGCGGAAGCAAATATTTATCTAAATTTTTACAAAAAAAAAGTCAGATTTTACCTATTTTTGATGAATACGTTGTATATTGTAAGCTTCATTGGCTGGATTCTAGAAACCTACCACACTTGAAAAAGCAATTTTGTTGTTGCAATGTTTTCTTTTACCTAAATTATGATGAAAAATCATAAAATTCGGGCGCTGAAGCAAATATTTGTATGATTTTTTACAAAAATAAAGTAAGATTTTACATATTTTTGAAATGGATATTTTTGTTAAAACGTTCATAAACATGCTTTTGGACCTATACTATGAATAAAATATGATGAAAAATTATAAAATTCGAGCACGGAAGCAAATATTTATATGATTTTTTAAAAAAAAAAGTCAGATTTTACCTATTTTTGATGAATACGTTGTATATTGTAAGCTTCATTGGCTGGATTCTAGAATACCTACCACACTTAAAATAGCAATTTTCTTGTTGCAATGTTTTCTTTTAGCTAAAATGTGATGAAAAATCATAAAATGCGGGCGCGGAAGCAAATATTTATATGATTTTTCACAAAAATAAAGTCAGATTTTACATAATCTTGAAATGGATATTTTTGTTAAAACATTCATAAACTTTCTTTTGGACTTATACTGCCCATAAAATATGATGAAAAATTATAAAATTCGGGCGCGCAAACAAATATTTATATGATTTTTTACAAAAAAAATCAGATTTTACCTATTTTTGATGAATATGTTGTATATTGTAAGCTACATAGGCTGGATTCCAGAATACCTAACACACTTGAAATAGCAATTTTCTTGTTGCAATGTTTTCTTTTAGCTAAAATATGATGAAAAATCATAAAATTCGGGCGCGGATGCAAATATTTATATGATTTTTTACAAAAATAATGTCAGATTTTACATATTTTTGAAAAGGATTTTTTTGTTAAAATGTTCTTAAACATGCTTTTGGACCTATACTATAAATAAAATATGATGAAAAATTATGATATTCGAACGCGGAAGCAAATATTTATATAATTTTTTACAAAAATAAAGTCAGATTTTACCTATTTTTGATAAATACGTTGTATATTGTAAGCTACATGGACTGGATTCTAGAATACCTAACACACTTGAAATAGCAATTTTCTTGTTGCAATGTTTTCTTTTAGCTAAAATATGATGAAAAATCAATAAATTCGGGCGCGGAAGTAAATATTTATATGATTTTTTACAAAAATAAAGTCAGATTTTACATATTCTTGAAATGGATATTTTTGTTAATACATTCATAAACATGCTTTTGGACCTATACTGTGGATAAATTATGATGAAAAGTTATAAAACTCGGGCGCGGAAGCACATATTTATATGATTTTTTACAAAAAAAAATCAGATTTTACCTATTTTTGATGAATATGTTGTATATTGTAAGCTACATAGGCTGGATTCCAGAATACCTAACACACTTGAAATAGCAATTTTCTTGTTGCAATGTTTTCTTTTAGCTAAAATATGATGAAAAATCATAAAATTCGGGCGCGGAAGCAAATATTTATATGATTTTTTTAAAAAAATAACATCAGATTTTACCTATTCTTAAAATGGATATTTTTGTTAAATCATTCATAAACATGCTTTTGGACCTATACTGTGGATAAAATATGATGAAAAATTATAAAATTCGGGCGGGGAAGCAAATATTTATATGATTTTTTACAAAAAAAAGTCAGATTTTACCTATTTTTGATGAATACGTTGTATATTGTAAGCTTCATTGGCTGGATTCTAGAAACCTACGACACTTGAAATAGCAATTTTCTTGTTGTAATGTTTTCTGTTATCTAAATTATGATAAAAAATCAAAAAATTCGGGCGCCGAAGCAAATATTTATATGATTTTTTACAAAAATTAATTCAGATTTTATATATATTTGAAATGGATATTTTTATTAAAACTTTCATAAACATGCTTTTGGACCTATACTATGGATAAAATATGATAAAATATTATAAAATTCGAGCGCGGAAGCAAATATTTATATAATTTTTTAGAAAAAAAAAGTCAGATTTTACCTATTTTTGATGAATACGTTGTATATTGTAAGCTTCATTGGCTGGATTCTAGAATACCTACCACATTTGAAATAGCAATTTTCTTGTTGCAATGTTTTCTTTTACCTAAATTATGATGAAAAAGCATAAAATGCGGGCGCGGAAGCAAATATTTATATGATTTTTCACAAAAATAAAGTCAGATTTTACATATTCTTGAAATGGATATTTTTGTTAATACATTCATAAACATGCTTTTGGACCTATACTGTGGATAAAATATGATGAAAAATTATAAAATTCGGGCGAGGAAGCAAATATTTATATGATTTTTTACAAAAAAAAGTTAGATTTTACCTATTTTTGATGAATACGTTGTATATTGTAAGCTTCATTGGCTGGATTCTAGAAACCTACGACACTTGAAATAGCAATTTTCTTGTTGCAATGTTTTGTTTTACCTAAATTATGATAAAAAATCATAAAATTCGGGCGCGGAAGCAAATATTTATATGATTTTTTACAAAAAAAGTCAGATTTTACCTATTTTTGATGAATACGTTGTATATTGTAAGCTTCATTGGCTGGATTCTAAAATAACTACCACACTTGAAATAGCAATTTTCTTGTTGCAATGTTTTCTTTTACCTAAATTATGATGAAAAATCATAAAATTCGGGCGCGGAAGCAAATATTTATATGATTTTTTACAAAAAAAGTCAGATTTTACCTATTTTTGAATAATACGTTGTATATTGTAAGCTTCATTGGCTGGATTCTGGAATACCTACCACACTTGAAATAGCAATTTTCTTGTTGCAATGTTTTATTTTACCTAAATTATGATAAAAAATCATAAAATTCGGGCGCAGAAGCAAATATTTATATGATTTTTTACAAAAATAAAGTCAGATTTTACATATTCTTGAAATGGATATTTTTGTTAATACATTCATAAACATGCTTTTGGACCTATACTGTTTATAAAACATAATGAAAAATTAAAAAATTCGGGCGCGGAAGCAAATATTTATATGATTTTTTACAAAAAAAAGTCAGATTTTACCTATTTTTGATGAATACGTTGTATATTGTAAGCTACATGGGCTGGATTTTAGAATACCTAACAAACTTGAAATAGCAATTTTGTTGTTGCAATGTTTTCTTTTACCCAAATTTTGATAAAAAATCATAAAATTCGGGCGCGGAAGCACATATTTATAAGATTATTTACAAAAAAAAAGTCAGATTTTACATATTTTTGAAATGGATATTTTTGTTAAAACGTTCATAAACATGTTTTGGACCTATACTATGGATAAAATATGATGAAAAATTATAAAAGTCGAGCGCGGAAGCAAATATTTATATAATTTTTTACAAAAATAAAGTCAGATTTTACCTATTTTTGATGAATACGTTGTATATTGTAAGCTTCATTAGCTGGATTCTAGAATACCTACCACACTTGAAATAGCAATTTTCTTGTTGCAATGTTTTCTTTTGCCTAAATTATGATGAAAAATCATAAAATTCGGGCGCGGAAGCAAATATTTATAAGATTTTTTACAAAAATAAAGTCAGATATTACATATTCTTGAAATGAATATTTTTGTTAATACATTCATAAACATGCTTTTGGACCAATACTGTGGATAAAATATGATGAAAAATTATAAAATTTGGGCGCGGAAGCACATATTTATATGATTTTTTACAAAAAAATCAGATTTTACCTATTTTTGATGAATACATTGTATATTGTTAGCTTCATTGGTTGGATTCTAGAATACCTACCACACTTGAAATAGCAATCTTCTTGTTGCAATGTTTTCCTTTACCTAATATATGATAAAAAATCATAAAATTCGGGCGCGCAAGCAAATTTTTATATGATTTTTTTTAAAAAATAACATAAGATTTTACCTATTCTTAAAATGGATATTTTTGTTAAAACATTCATAAACATGCTTTTGGACCTATACTGTGGATAAAATATGATGAAAAATTATAAAATTCGGGCGCGGAAGCAAATATTTATATAATTTTTTACAAAAAAAAGTCAGATTTTACCTATTTTTGATGAATACGTTGTATATTGTAAGCTTCATTGGCTGGATTCTAGAAACCTACGACACTTGAAATAGCAATTTTCTTGTTGCAATGTTTTCTTTTACCTGAATTATGATAAAAAATCATAAAATTCGGGCGCGGAAGCAAATATTTATATGATTTTTTACAAAAAAAGTCAGATTTTACCTATTTTTGATGAATACGTTGTATATTGTAAGCTTCATTGGCTGGATTCTAAAATAACTACCACACTTGAAATAGCAAATTTCTTGTTGCAATGTTTTCTTTTACCTAAATTATGATGAAAAATCATAATATTCGGGCGCGAAAGCAAATATTTATATAATTTTTTACAAAAATAACGTCAGATTTTACCTATTCTTAAAATGAATATTTTTGTTAAACCATTCATAAACATGCTTTTGGACCTATACTGTGGATAAAATATGATGAAAAATTATAAAATTCGGGTCGCGGAAGCAAATATTTATATGATTTTTTACAAAAAAAAGTCAGATTTTACCTATTTTTGATGAATACGTTGTATATTGTAAGCTAAAATGGGCTGGATTCTAGAATACCTAACACACTTGAAATAGCATTTTCTTGTTGCAATGTTTTCTTTTAGCTATTATATAATGAAAAATCATAAAATTCGGGCGCTGAAGCAAATATTTATATGATTTTTTACAAAAATAAAATAAGATTTTACATATTTTTGAAATGGATATTTTTGTTAAAACGTTATTTAACATGCTTTTGGACCTATACTATGGATAAAATATGATTAAAATTATAAAATTCGAGCGCGGAAGCAAATATTTATATGATTTTTTACAAAAACAAAGTCAGATTTTACCTATTTTTGATGAATAGGTTGTATATTGTAAGCTACATGGGCTGGATTTTAGAATACCTAACAAACTTGAAATAGCAATTTTGTTGTTGCAATGTTTTCTTTTACCCAAATTTTGATAAAAAATCATAAAATTCGGGCGCGGAAGTACATATTTATAGATTATTTACAAAAAAAAAAGTCAGATTTTATATATTTTTGAAATGGATATTTTTGTTAAAACGTTCATAAACATGTTTTGGACCTATACTATGGATAAAATATGATGAAAAATTATAAAAGTCGAGCGCGGAAGCAAATATTTATATAATTTTTTACAAAAATAAAGTCAGATTTTACCTATTTTTGATGAATACGTTGTATATTGTAAGCTTCATTAGCTGGATTCTAGAATACCTACCACACTTGAAATAGCAATTTTCTTGTTGCAATGTTTTCTTTTGCCTAAATTATGATGAAAAATCATAAAATTCGGGCGCGGAAGCAAATATTTATAAGATTTTTTACAAAAATAAAGTCAGATATTACATATTCTTGAAATGAATATTATTTGTTAATACATTCATAAACATGCTTTTGGACCAATACTGTGGATAAAATATGATGAAAAATTATAAAATTTGGGCGCGGAAGCACATATTTATATGATTTTTTACAAAAAAATCAGATTTTACATATTTTTGATGAATACATTGTATATTGTTAGCTTCATTGGTAGGATTCTAGAATACCTACCACACTTGAAATAGCAATCTTCTTGTTGCAATGTTTTCCTTTACCTAATATATGATAAAAAATCATAAAATTCGGGCGCGCAAGCAAATTTTTATATGATTTTTTTTAAAAAATAACATAAGATTTTACCTATTCTTAAAATGGATATTTTTGTTAAAACATTCATAAACATGCTTTTGGACCTATACTGTGGATAAAATATGATGAAAAATTATAAAATTCGGGCGCGGAAGCAAATATTTATATAATTTTTTACAAAAAAAAGTCAGATTTTACCTATTTTTGATGAATACGTTGTATATTGTAAGCTTCATTGGCTGGATTCTAGAAACCTACGACACTTGAAATAGCAATTTTCTTGTTGCAATGTTTTCTTTTACCTGAATTATGATAAAAAATCATAAAATTCGGGCGCGGAAGCAAATATTTATATGATTTTTTACAAAAAAAGTCAGATTTTACCTATTTTTGATGAATACGTTGTATATTGTAAGCTTCATTGGCTGGATTCTAAAATAACTACCACACTTGAAATAGCAAATTTCTTGTTGCAATGTTTTCTTTTACCTAAATTATGATGAAAAATCATAATATTCGGGCGCGAAAGCAAATATTTATATAATTTTTTACAAAAATAACGTCAGATTTTACCTATTCTTAAAATGAATATTTTTGTTAAACCATTCATAAACATGCTTTTGGACCTATACTGTGGATAAAATATGATGAAAAATTATAAAATTCGGGCGCGGAAGCAAATATTTATATGATTTTTTACAAAAAAAAAGTCAGATTTTACCTATTTTTGATGAATACGTTGTATATTGTAAGCTAAATGGGCTGGATTCTAGAATACCTAACACACTTGAAATAGCATTTTCTTGTTGCAATGTTTTCTTTTAGCTATTATATAATGAAAAATCATAAAATTCGGGCGCTGAAGCAAATATTTATATGATTTTTTACAAAAATAAAATAAGATTTTACATATTTTTGAAATGGATATTTTTGTTAAAACGTTATTTAACATGCTTTTGGACCTATACTATGGATAAAATATGATTAAAATTATAAAATTCGAGCGCGGAAGCAAATATTTATATGATTTTTTACAAAAACAAAGTCAGATTTTACCTATTTTTGATGAATAGGTTGTATATTGTAAGCTTCATAGGCTGGATTGTAGAATACCTAGCACTCTTGAAATAGCAATTTTCTTGTTGCAATGTTTTCTTTTACCTAAATTATGATGAAAAATCATAAAACTCGAGCGCGGAAGCAAATATTTATATGATTTTTTAGAAAAATAAAGTCAGATTTTACCTATTCTTGAAATGGATATTTTTGTTAAAACATTCATAAACATGCTTTTGGACCTATACTGTGGATAAAATATGATAAAAAATTATAAAATTCGGGCGCGGAAGCAAATATTTATATGATTTTTTACAAAAAAAAAGTCAGATTTTACCAAATTTTGATGAATACGTTGTATATTGTAAGCTTCATAGGCTGGATTCTAGAATACCTTGCACACTTGAAATAGCAATATATGTCAGATTTTACCTATTTTTGATGAATACGTTGTATATTGTAAGCTTCATTGGCTGGATTCTAGAAACCTACGACACTTGAAATAACAATTTTCTTGTTGCAATGTTTTCTTTTACCTAAATCATGATAAAAAATCATAAAATTCGGGCGCGGAAGCAAATATTTATATGATTTTTTACAAAAAAAAGTCAGATTTTACCTTTTTTTGATGAATACGTTGTATATTGTAAGCTTCATTGGCTGGATTTTAAAATAACTACCACACTTGAAATAGCAATTTTCTTGTTGCAATGTTTTCTTTTACCTAAATTATGATGAAAAATCACAAAATTCGGGCGCGGAAGCAAATATTTATATGATTTTTTACAAAAATTAAGTCAGATTTTACATATTTTTGAAATGGACATTTTTGTTAAAACGTTCATAAACATGCTTTTGGACCTATACTATGGATAAAATATGATGAAAAATTATAAAATTCGGGCGCGGAAGCAAATATTTATATGATTTTTTACAAAAATAAAGTCAGTTTTCACCTATTTTTGAACAATACGTTTTATATTGTAAGCTTCATTGGCTGGATTCTGGATACCTACCATACTTGAAATAGCAATTTTCTTGTTGCAATGTTTTATTTTACCTAAATTATGATAAAAAATCATAAAATTCGGGCGCGGAAGCAAATATTTATATGATTTTTTACAAAAATAAAGTCAGATTTTACATATTCATGAAATGGATATTTTTGTTAATACATTCATAAACATGCTTTTGGACCTATACTGTGGATAAAATATGATGAAAAATTATAAAATTCGGGCGCAGAAGCAAATATTTATATGGTTTTTTACAAAAAAAAGTCAGATTTTACCTATTTTTGATGAATACGTTGTATATTGTAAGCTTCATTGGCTGGATTCTAGAATCCTACGACACTAGAAATAGCAATTTTCTTGTTGTAATGTTTTCTGTTACCCAAATTATGATAAAAAATCAAAAAATTCGGGCGCGGAAGCAAATATTTATATGATTTTTTACAAAAAAAAGTCAGATTTTACCTATTTTTGATGAATACATTGTATATTGTAAGCTTCATTGGCTGGATTCTAAAATAACTACCACACTTGAAATAGCAATTTTCTTGTTGCAATGTTTTCTTTTACCTAAATTATGATAAAAAATCATAAAATTCGGGCGCGGAAGTAAATATTTATATGATTTTTTACAAAAAAAAGTCAGATTTTACCTATTTTTGATGAATACTTTGTATATTGTAAGCTTCATTGGCCGGATTCTAAAATAACTACCACACTTGAAATAGCAATTTTCTTTTTGCAATGTTTTCTTTTACCTTAATTATGATGAAAAATCATAATATTCGGGCGCGGAAGCAAATATTTATATGATTTTTTACAAAAATAACGTCAGATTTTACCTATTCTTAAAATGGATATTTTTATTAAACCATTCATAAACATGCTTTTGGACCTATACTGTGGATAAAATATGATGAAAAATCATTAAATTCGGGCGCGGAAGCAAATATTTATATGATTTTTTACAAAAATAAAGTCAGATTTTACATATTTTGAAATGGATATTTTTGTTAAAACGTTCATAAACATGCTTTTGGACCTATACTACGGATAAAATATGTTGAAAAATTATAAAATTCGGGCGCGGAAGCAAATATTTATATGATTTTTTACAAAAAAAAGTCAGATTTTACCTATTTTTGATGAATACGTTGTATATTGTAAGCTTCATTGGCTGGATTCTAAAATAACTACCTCACTTGAAATAGCAATTTTCTTGTTGCAATGTTTTCTTTTACCTAAATTATGATAAAAAATCATAAAATTCGGGCGCGGAAGCAAATATTTATATGATTTTTTACAAAAATTAAGTCAGATTTTACATATTTTTGAAATGGACATTTTTGTTAAAACGTTCATAAACATGCTTTTGGACCTATACTATGGATAAAATATGATGAAAAATTATAAAATTCGGGCGCGGAAGCAAATATTTATATGATTTTTTACAAAAATAAAGTCAGATTTTACCTATTTTTGAACAATACGTTGTATATTGTAAGCTTCATTGGCTGGATTCTAGAAACCTACGACACTAGAAATAGCAATTTTCTTGTTGCAATGTTTTCTTTTACCTAAATTATGATAAAAAATCATAAAATTCGGGCGCGGAAGCAAATATTTATATGGTTTTTTTACAAAAAAAAGTCAGATTTTACCTATTTTTGATGAATACTTTGTATATTGTAAGCTTCATTGGCTGGATTCTAAAATAACTACCACACTTGAAATAGCAATTTTCTTTTTGCAATGTTTTCTTTTACCTTAATTATGATGAAAAATCATAATATTCGGGCGCGGAAGCAAATATTTATATAATTTTTTACAAAAATAACGTCAGATTTTACCTATTCTTAAAATGGATATTTTTATTAAACCATTCATAAACATGCTTTTGGACCTATACTGTGGATAAAATATGATGAAAAATCATTAAATTCGGGCACGGAAGCAAATATTTATATGATTTTTTACAAAAATAAAGTCAGATTTTACATATTTTGAAATGGATATTTTTGTTAAAACGTTCATAAACATACTTTTGGACCTATACTACGGATAAAATATGTTGAAAAATTATAAAATTCGGGCGCGGAAGCAAATATTTATATGATTTTTTACAAAAAAGTCAGATTTTACCTATTTTTGATGAATACGTTGTATATTGTAAGCTTCATTGGCTGGATTCTAGAAACCTACCACACTTGAAATAGCAATTTTCTTGTTGCAATGTTTTTCTTTACCTAAATTATGATGAAAAATCATAAAATTCGGGCGCGAAAGCAAATATTTATATGATTTTTTACAAAAAAAGTCAGATTTTACCTATTTTTGATGAATACGTTGTATATTGTAAGCTACATGGGCTGGATTCTAGAATACCTAACACACCTGAAATAGCAATTTTCTTGTTGCAATGTTTTCTTTTAGCTAAAATATGATGAAAAATCATTAAATTCGGGCGCGGAAGCAAATATTTATATGATTTTTTACAAAAATAAAGTCAGATTTTACATATTTTTGAAATGGATATTTTTGTTAAAACGTTCATAAACATGCTTTTGGACCTATACTATGGATAAAATATGATAAAAAATTATAAAATTCGGGCGCGGAAGCAAATAATTATAAGATTTTTTACAAAAAAAAAGTCAGATTTTACCTATTTTTGATGAATACGTTGTATATTGTAAGCTTCATTGGCTGGATTCTAGAAACCTACCACACATGAAATAGCATTTTTCTTGTTGCAATGTTTTCTTTTACCTAAATTATGATGAAAAATCATAAAATTCGGGCGCGGAAGTAAATATTTTTATGATTTCTTACAAAAATAAAGTCAGATTTTACATATTTTTGAAATGGATATTTTTGTTAAAACGTTCATAAACATGCTTTTGGACCTATACTATAGATAAAATATGATGAAAAACTATAAAATTCGAGCAAGGAAGCAAATATTTATATAATTTTTTACAAAAAAAAAGTCAGATTTCACCTATTTTTGATGAATACGTTGTATATTGTAAGCTTCATTGGCTGGATTCTAGAATACCTACCACACTTGAAATAGCAATTTTCTTGTTGCAATGTTTTCTTTTACCTAAATTATGATGAAAAATCATAAAATTCGGGCGCGGAAGCAAATATTTATATGATTTTTTACAAAAATAAAGTCAGATTTTACATATTCTTGAAATGGATATTTTTGTTAAAACATTCATAAACATCCCTTTGGACCTATACTGTGGATAAAATATGATGAAAAATTATAAAATTCGGGCGCGGAAGCAAATATTTATATGATTTTTTACAAAAATAGTCAGATTTTACCTATTTTTGATGAATAAGTTGTATATTGTAAGCTTCATTGGCTGGATTCTAGAATACCTACCACACTTGAAATAGCAATTTTCTTGTTGCAATGTTTTCTTTTACCTAAATTATGATGAAAAATCATAAAACTCGGGCGAGGAAGCAAATATTTATATGATTTTTTACAAAAAAAAGTTAGATTTTACCTATTTTTGATGAATACGTTGTATATTGTAAGCTACATTGGCTGGATTCTAGAATCCCTAATACACTTGAAATAGCAATTTTCTTGTTGCAATGTTTTCTTTTAGCTAAAATATGATAAAAAATCATTAAATTCGGGCGCGGAAGCAAATTTTTATATGATTTTTTACAAAAATAAGTCAGATTTTACATATTTTTGAAAAGGATATTTTTGTTAAAACGTTCATAAACATGCTTTTGGACCTATACTATGGATAAAATAAGATGAAAAATTATAAAACTCGGGCGCGGAAGCAAATATTTATATGATTTTTTACAAAAAAAAAGTCAGATTTTACCTATTTTTGATGAATACGTTGTATATTGTAAGCTTCATTGGCTGGATTCTAGAATACCTACCACACTGGAAATAGCAATGTTTTCTTTTACCTAAATTATGATGAAAAATCATAAAATTCGGGCGCGGAAGCAAATATTTATATGATTTTTTATAAAAATAAAGTCAGATTTTACCTATTATTGAAATGGATATTTTTGTTAAAACATTCATAAACATGCTTTTGGACCTATACTGTGGATAAAATATGATGAAAAATTATAAAATTAGGGCGCGGAAGCAAATATTTATATGATTTTTCACAAAAAAAATGTCAGATTTTACCTATTTGAAATAGCAATTTTCTTGTTGCAATGTTTTCTTTTAGCTAAAATATGAAGAAAAATCATAAAATTAGGGCGCGGAAGCAAATATTTATATAATTTTTTTAAAAATAAAGTCAGATTTTACATATTTTTGAAATGGATATTTTTGTTAAAACATTCATAAACATGCTTTTGGACCTATACTATGGATAAAATATGATGAAAATTTATAAAATTCAAGCGCGGAAGCAAATATTTATATAATTTTTTACAAAAATAAAGTCAGATTTTACCTATTTTTGATGAATACGTTGTATATTGTAAGCTTCATTGGCTGGATTCTAGAATACCTACCACACTTGAAATAGCAATTTTCTTGTTGCAATGTTTTCTTTTACCTAAATTATGATGAAAAATCATAAAATTCGGGCGCGGAAGCAAATATTTATATGATTTTTTACAAAAATAAAGTCAGATTTTACATATTCTTGAAATGGATATTTTTGTTAATACATTCATAAACATGCTTTTGGACCTATGCTGTGGATAAAATATGATGAAAAATTATAAAATTCGGGCGCGGAAGCAAATATTTTTATGATTTTTTACAAATAAAAAGTCAGATTGTACCTATTTTTGATGAATACGTTGTATATTGTAAGCTTCATTGGCTGGATTCTAGAAACCTACCACACTTGAAATAGCAATTTTCTTGTTGCCATGTTTTCTTTTACCTAAATTATGATGAAAAATCATAAAATTCGGGCGCGGAAGCAAATATTTATATGATTTTTTACAAAAATAAAGTCAGATTTTACATATTTTTGAAATGGATATTTTTGTTAAAACGTTCATAAACATGCTTTTGGACCTATACTATGGATAAAATATGATGAAAAATTATAAAATTCGAGCGAGGAATCAAATATTTATATAATTTTTTACAAAAATAAAGTAAGATTTTACCTATTTTTGATGAATACGTTGTATATTGTAAGCTTCGTTAGCTGGATTCTAGAATACCTACCACACTTGAAATAGCAATTTTCTTGTTGCAATGTTTTATTTTACCTAAATTATGATAAAAAATCATAAAATTCGGGCGCGGAAGCAAATATTTATATGATTTTTTACAAAAATAAAGTCAGTTTTTACCTATTTTTGAACAATACGTTTTATATTGTAAGCTTCATTGGCTGGATTCTGGATACCTACTATACTTGAAATAGCAATTTTCTTGTTGCAATGTTTTATTTTACCTAAATTATGATAAAAAATCATAAAATTCGGGCGCGGAAGCAAATATTTATATGATTTTTTACAAAAATAAAGTCAGATTTTACATATTCTTGAAATGGATATTTTTGTTAATACATTCATAAACATGCTTTTGGACCTATACTGTGGATAAAATATGATGAAAAATTATAAAATTCGGGCGCGGAAGCAAATATTTATATGGTTTTTTACAAAAAAAAGTCAGATTTTACCTATTTTTGATGAATACGTTGTATATTGTAAGCTTCATTGGCTGGATTCTAGAATCCTACGACACTAGAAATAGCAATTTTCTTGTTGTAATGTTTTCTGTTACCTAAATTATGATAAAAAATCAAAAAATTCGGGCGCGGAAGCAAATATTTATATGATTTTTTACAAAAAAAAGTCAGATTTTACCTATTTTTGATGAATACATTGTATATTGTAAGCTTCATTGGCTGGATTCTAAAATAACTACCACACTTGAAATAGCAATTTTCTTGTTGCAATGTTTTCTTTTACCTAAATTATGATAAAAAATCATAAAATTCGGGCGCGGAAGCAAATATTTATATGATTTTTTACAAAAAAAAGTCAGATTTTACCTATTTTTGATGAATACTTTGTATATTGTAAGCTTCATTGGCCGGATTCTAAAATAACTACCACACTTGAAATAGCAATTTTCTTTTTGCAATGTTTTCTTTTACCTTAATTATGATGAAAAATCATAATATTCGGGCGCGGAAGCAAATATTTATATGATTTTTTACAAAAATAACGTCAGATTTTACCTATTCTTAAAATGGATATTTTTATTAAACCATTCATAAACATGCTTTTGGACCTATACTGTGGATAAAATATGATGAAAAATCATTAAATTCGGGCGCGGAAGCAAATATTTATATGATTTTTTACAAAAATAAAGTCAGATTTTACATATTTTGAAATGGATATTTTTGTTAAAACGTTCATAAACATGCTTTTGGACCTATACTACGGATAAAATATGTTGAAAAATTATAAAATTCGGGCGCGGAAGCAAATATTTATATGATTTTTTTACAAAAAAAAGTCAGATTTTACCTATTTTTGATGAATACGTTGTATATTGTAAGCTTCATTGGCTGGATTCTAAAATAACTACCTCACTTGAAATAGCAATTTTCTTGTTGCAATGTTTTCTTTTACCTAAATTATGATAAAAAATCATAAAATTCGGGCGCGGAAGCAAATATTTATATGATTTTTTACAAAAATTAAGTCAGATTTTACATATTTTTGAAATGGACATTTTTGTTAAAACGTTCATAAACATGCTTTTGGACCTATACTATGGATAAAATATGATGAAAAATTATAAAATTCGGGCGCGGAAGCAAATATTTATATGATTTTTTACAAAAATAAAGTCAGATTTTACCTATTTTTGAACAATACGTTGTATATTGTAAGCTTCATTGGCTGGATTCGAAACCTACGACACTAGAAATAGCAATTTTCTTGTTGCAATGTTTTCTTTTACCTAAATTATGATAAAAAATCATAAAATTCGGGCGCGGAAGCAAATATTTATATGGTTTTTTTACAAAAAAAAGTCAGATTTTACCTATTTTTGATGAATACTTTGTATATTGTAAGCTTCATTGGCTGGATTCTAAAATAACTACCACACTTGAAATAGCAATTTTCTTTTTGCAATGTTTTCTTTTACCTTAATTATGATGAAAAATCATAATATTCGGGCGCGGAAGCAAATATTTATATGATTTTTTACAAAAATAACGTCAGATTTTACCTATTCTTAAAATGGATATTTTTATTAAACCATTCATAAACATGCTTTTAGACCTATACTGTGGATAAAATATGATGAAAAATCATTAAATTCGGGCACGGAAGCAAATATTTATATGATTTTTTACAAAAATAAAGTCAGATTTTACATATTTTGAAATGGATATCTTTGTTAAAACATTCATAAACATACTTTTGGACCTATACTACGGATAAAATATGTTGAAAAATTATAAAATTCGGGCGCGGAAGCAAATATTTATATGATTTTTTACAAAAAAGTCAGATTTTACCTATTTTTGATGAATACGTTGTATATTGTAAGCTTCATTGGCTGGATTCTAGAAACCTACCACACTTGAAATAGCAATTTTCTTGTTGCAATGTTTTTCTTTACCTAAATTATGATGAAAAATCATAAAATTCGGGCGCGAAAGCAAATATTTATATGATTTTTTACAAAAAAAGTCAGATTTTACCTATTTTTGATGAATACGTTGTATATTGTAAGCTACATGGGCTGGATTCTAGAATACCTAACACACCTGAAATAGCAATTTTCTTGTTGCAATGTTTTCTTTTAGCTAAAATATGATGAAAAATCAATAAATTCGGGCGCGGAAGCAAATATTTATATGATTTTTTACAAAAATAAAGTCAGATTTTACATATTTTTGAAATGGATATTTTTGTTAAAACGTTCATAAACATGCTTTTGGACCTATACTATGGATAAAATATGATAAAAAATTATAAAATTTGGGCGCGGAAGCAAATAATTATAAGATTTTTTACAAAAAAAAAGTCAGATTTTACCTATTTTTGATGAATACGTTGTATATTGTAAGCTTCATTGGCTGGATTCTAGAAATCTACCACACATGAAATAGCATTTTTCTTGTTGCAATGTTTTCTTTTACCTAAATTATGATGAAAAATCATAAAATTCGGGCGCGGAAGTAAATATTTTTATGATTTCTTACAAAAATAAAGTCAGATTTTACATATTTTTGAAATGGATATTTTTGTTAAAACGTTCATAAACATGCTTTTGGACCTATACTATGGATAAAATATGATGAAAAATTATAAAATTCGAGCAAGGAAGCAAATATTTATATAATTTTTTACAAAAATAAAGTAAGATTTTACCTATTTTTGATGAATACGTTGTATATTCTAAGCTTCATTGGCTGGATTCTAGAATACCTACCACACTTGAAATAGCAATTTTCTTGTTGCAATGTTTTCTTTTACCTAAATTATGATGAAAAATCATAAAATTCGGGCGCGGAAGCAAATATTTATATGATTTTTTACAAAAATAAAGTCAGATTTTACATATTCTTGAAATGGATATTTTTGTTAAAACATTCATAAACATCCCTTTGGACCTATACTGTGGATAAAATATGATGAAAAATTATAAAATTCGGGCGCGGAAGCAAATATTTATATGATTTTTTACAAAAATAGTCAGATTTTACCTATTTTTGATGAATAAGTTGTATATTGTAAGCTTCATTGGCTGGATTCTAGAATACCTACCACACTTGAAATAGCAATTTTCTTGTTGCAATGTTTTCTTTTACCTAAATTATGATGAAAAATCATAAAACTCGGGCGAGGAAGCAAATATTTATATGATTTTTTACAAAAAAAAGTTAGATTTTACCTATTTTTGATGAATACGTTGTATATTGTAAGCTACATTGGCTGGATTCTAGAATCCCTAATACACTTGAAATAGCAATTTTCTTGTTGCAATGTTTTCTTTTAGCTAAAATATGATAAAAAATCATTAAATTCGGGCGCGGAAGCAAATTTTTATATGATTTTTTACAAAAATAAGTCAGATTTTACATATTTTTGAAAAGGATATTTTTGTTAAAACGTTCATAAACATGCTTTTGGACCTATACTATGGATAAAATAAGATAAAAAATTATAAAATTCGGGCGCGGAAGCAAATATTTATATGATTTTTTACAAAAAAAAAGTCAGATTTTACCTATTTTTGATGAATACGTTGTATATTGTAAGCTTCATTGGCTGGATTCTAGAATACCTACCACACTTGAAATAGCAATTTTCTTGTTGCAATGTTTTATTTTACTTAAATTATGATAAAAAATCATAAAATTCGGGCGCGGAAGCAAATATTTATATGATTTTTTACAAAAATAAAGTCAGATTTTACATATTTTTGAAATGGATATTTTTGTTAAAACGTTCATAAACATGCTTTTGGACCTATACTATGGATAAAATATAAAAAAAATTTATAAATTTCGAGCGCGGAAGCAAATAATTATATAATTTTTTACAAAAATAAAGACAGATCTTACCTATTTTTGATGGGTACGTTGTATATTGTAAGCTTCATTGGCTGGATTCTAGAATACCTACCACACTTGAAATAGCAATTTTCTTGTTGCAATGTTTTCTTTTACCTAAATTATTATGAAAAATCATAAAATTCGGGCGCGGAAGCAAATATTTATATGATTTTTTACAAAAATAAATTCAGATTTTACATATTCTTGAAATGGATATTTTTGTTAATACATTCATAAACATGCCTTTGGACCTATACTGTGGATAAAATATGATGAAAAATTATAAAATTCGGGCGCGGAAGCAAATATTTATATGATTTTTTACAAAAAAAGTCAGATTTTACCTATTTTTGATGAATACGTTGTATATTGTAAGCTTCATTGGCTGGATTCTAGAATACCTACCACACTTGAAATAGCAATGTTTTCTTTTACCTAAATTATGATGAAAAATCATAAAATTCGGGCGCGGAAGCAAATATTTATATGATTTTTTATAAAAATAAAGTCAGATTTTACCTATTATTGAAATGGATATTTTTGTTAAAACATTCATAAACATGCTTTTGGACCTATACTGTGGATAAAATATGATGAAAAATTATAAAATTAGGGCGCGGAAGCAAATATTTATATGATTTTTCACAAAAAAAATGTCAGATTTTACCTATTTGAAATAGCAATTTTCTTGTTGCAATGTTTTCTTTTAGCTAAAATATGAAGAAAAATCATAAAATTAGGGCGCGGAAGCAAATATTTATATAATTTTTTTAAAAATAAAGTCAGATTTTACATATTTTTGAAATGGATATTTTTGTTAAAACATTCATAAACATGCTTTTGGACCTATACTATGGATAAAATATGATGAAAATTTATAAAATTCAAGCGCGGAAGCAAATATTTATATAATTTTTTACAAAAATAAGGTCAGATTTTACCTATTTTTGATGAATACGTTGTATATTGTAAGCTTCATTGGCTGAATTCTAGAATACCTACCACACTAGAAATAGCAATTTTCTTGTTGCAATGTTTTATTTTACCTAAATTATGATAAAAAATCATAAAATTCGGGCGCGGAAGCAAATATTTATATGATTTTTTACAAAAATAAAGTCAGATTTTACATATTTTTGAAATGGATATTTTTGTTAAAACGTTCATAAACATGCTTTTGGACCTATACTATGGATAAAATATGATGAAAAATTATAAAATTCGAGCGCGGAAGCAAATATTTATATAATTTTTTACAAAAATAAAGTCAGATTTTACCTATTTTAGATGAATACGTTGTATATTGTAAGCTTCATTGGCTGGATTCTAGAATACCTACCACACTTGAAATAGCAATTTTCTTATTGCAATGTTTTCTTTTACCTAGATTATGATGAAAAATCATAAAATTCGGGCGCGGAAGCTAATATTTATATGATTTTTTACAAAAATAAAGTCAGATTTTACATATTCTTGAAATGGATATTTTTGTTAATATATTCATAAACATGCTTTTGGACCTATGCTGTGGATAAAATATGATGAAAAATTATAAAATTAGGGCGCGGAAGCAAATATTTATATGATTTTTTACAAATAAAAAGTCAGATTTTACCTATTTTTGATGAATACGTTGTATATTGTAAGCTTCATTGGCTGGATTCTAGAAACCTACCACACTTGAAATAGCAATTTTCTTGTTGCCATGTTTTCTTTTACCTAAATTATGATGAAAAATCATAAAATTCGGGCGCGGAAGCAAATATTTATATGATTTTTTACAAAAATAAAGTCAGATTTTAAATATTTTTGAAATGGATATTTTTGTTAAAACGTTCATAAACATGCTTTTGGACCTATACTATGGATAAAATATGATGAAAAATTATAAAATTCGAGCGAGGAATCAAATATTTATATAATTTTTTACAAAAATAAAGTAAGATTTTACCTATTTTTGATGAATACGTTGTATATTGTAAGCTTCGTTAGCTGGATTCTAGAATACCTACCACACTTGAAATAGCAATTTTCTTGTTGCAATGTTTTATTTTACCTAAATTATGATAAAAAATCATAAAATTCGGGCGCGGAAGCAAATATTTATATGATTTTTTACAAAAATAAAGTCAGATTTTACATATTTTTGAAATGGATATTTTTGTTAAAACGTTCATAAACATGCTTTTGGACCTATACTATGGATAAAATATGATGAAAAATTATAAAATTCGAGCGCGGAAGCAAATATTTATATAATATTTTACAAAAATAAAGTCAGATTTTACCTATTTTTGATGAATACATTGTATATTGTAAGCTTCATTGGCTGGATTCTAGAATACCTACCACACTTGAAATAGCAATTTTCTTGTTGCAATGTTTTCTTTTACCTAAATTATGATGAAAAATCATAAAATTCGGGCGCGGAAGTAAATATTTATAGGATTTTTTACAAATAATTTCACTGTAAATATTTATCCATAATGTTTTAATTTTTAAACAATCCAACCAAAAAATCGGTTGCCTGTAAAGTCGGTTTTACGGGCGAAGATTTTACGTGACAACATCTTTTTCTCGGTAGAATATTTGACACAAGCACGCACCGATTCAACGCGCCTAATTCTCTAGTGCTGCGCGCGCAGCGGACCGATCATGTGTGAGTGGGAGAGAGACGCAAGGCATTCGTCGGTCCGGCGGGCCTCTCTCTCGTTCGGTGACTCATCGTAACAGACGTGAGCGGGCGTTACACTTTTTCATGAGTGACTCCGAGCCACAACCTAATTTAAGACGTTGTCACGTCAAAAAAAAGTCAGATTTTACCTATTTTTGATGAATACGTTGTATATTGTAAGCTACATTGGCTGGATTCTAGATTACCTAACACACTTGAAATAGCAATTTTCTTGTTGCAATGTTTTCTTTTAGCTAAAATATGATAAAAAAATCATTAAATTCGGGCGCGGAAGCAAATATTTATATGATTTTTTACAAAAATAAAGTCAGATTTTTTTGAAATGGATATTTTTGTTTAAAACGTTCATAAACATGCTTTTGGACCTATACTATGGATAAAATATGATGAAAAATTATAAAATTCGAGCGAAGAAGCAAATATTTATATAATTTTTTACAAAAATACAGTAAGATTTTACCTATTTTTGATGAATACGTTGTATATTGTAAGCTTCATTGGCTGAATTCTAGAATACCTACCACACTAGAAATAGCAATTTTCTTGTTGCAATGTTTTATTTTACCTAAATTATGATAAAAAATCATAAAATTCGGGCGCGGAAGCAAATATTTATATGATTTTTTACAAAAATAATGTCAGATTTTACATATTTTTTAAATGGATATTTTTGTTAAAACGTTCATAAACATGCTTTTGTACCTATACTATGGATGAAATATGATGAAAAATTATAAAATTCGAGCGCGGAAGCAAATATTTATATAATTTTTTACAAAAATAAAGTCAGATTTTACCTATTTTAGATGAATACGTTGTATATTGTAAGCTTCATTGGCTGGATTCTAGAATACCTACCACATTTGAAATAGCAATTTCCTTGTTGCAATGTTTTCTTTTACCTAAATTATGATGAAAAATCATAAAATTCGGGCGCCGAAGCAAATACTTATATGATTTTTTACAAAAATAAAGTCAGATTTTACATAATCTTGAAATGAATATTTTTGTTAATACATTCATAAACATGCCTTTGGACCTATACTGTGGATAAAATATGATGAAAAATTATGAAATTAGGGCGCGGAAGCAAATATTTATATGATTTTTTACAAAAAAAAAGTCAGATTTTACCTATTTTTGATGAATACGTTGTATATTGTAAGCTACATGGGCTGGATTCTGGTATACCTTACACACTTGAAATAGCAATTTTCTTGTTGCAATGTTTTCTTTTAGCTAAAATATGAAGAAAAATTATAAAATTCGGGCGCGGAAGCAAATATTTATATGATTTTTTTTAAAAATAAAGTCAGATTTTACCTATTTTTGATGAATACGTTGTATATTGTAAGCTTCATTGGCTGGATTCTAGAATACCTACCACACTTGAAATAGGAATTTTCTTGTTGCAATGTTTTCTTTTGCCTAAATTATGATGAAAAATCATAAAATTCGGACGCGGAAGCTAATATTTATATGATTTTTTTTAAAAATAAAGTCAGATTTTACCTATTCTTGAAATGGATATTTTTGTTAAAACATTCATAAACATGCTTTTGGACCTATACTATGTATAAAATATGATGAAAAATTATAAAAATCGGGCGCGGAAGCAAATATTTATATGATTTTTTACAAAAAAAAAGTCAGATTTTTCCTATTTTTGATGAATACGTTGTATATTGTAAGCTACATGGGCTGGATTCTGGAATACCTAACACTCTTGAAATAGCATTTTTTTTGATGCAATGTTTTCTTTTAGCTAAAATATGAAGAAAAATCATAAAATTAGGGCGCGGAAGCAAATATTTATATGATTTTTTTTAAAAATAAAGTCAGATTTTACATATTTTTGAAATGGATATTTTTGTTAAAACATTCATAAACATGCTTTTGGACCTATACTATGGATAAAATATGATGAAAATTTATAAAATTCAAGTGCGGAAGCAAATATTTATATAATATTTTACAAAAATAAAGTCAGATTTTACCTATTTTTGATGAATACATTGTATATTGTAAGCTTCATTGGCTGGATTCTAGAATACCTACCACACTTGAAATAGCAATTTTCTTGTTGCAATGTTTTCTTTTACCTAAATTATGATGAAAAATCATAAAATTCGGGCGCGGAAGCAAATATTTATATGATTTTTCACAAATAATTTCACTGTAAATATTTATCCATAATGTTTTAATTTTTAAACAATCCAACCAAAAAATCGGTTGCCTGTAAAGTCGGTTTTACGGGCGAAGATTTTACGTGACAACGTCTTTTTCTCGGTAGAATATTTGACACAAGCACGCACCGATTCAACGCGCCTAATTCTCTAGTGCTGCGCGCGCAGCGGACCGATCATGTGTGAGTGGGAGAGAGACGCAAGGCATTCGTCGGTCCGGCGGGCCTCTCTCTCGTTCGGTGACTCATCGTAACAGACGTGAGCGGGCGTTACACTTTTTCATGAGTGACTCCGAGCCACAACCTAATTTAAGACGTTATCACGTCAAAAAAAAGTCAGATTTTACCTATTTTTGATGAATACGTTGTATATTGTAAGCTACATTGGCTGGATTCTAGATTACCTAACAAACTTGAAATAGCAATTTTCTTGTTGCAATGTTTTCTTTTAGCTAAAATATGATAAAAAATCATTAAATTCGGGCGCGGAAGCAAATATTTATATGATTTTTTACAGATATAAAGTCAGATTTTACATATTTTTGAAATGGATATTTTTGTTAATACATTTATAAACATGCCTTTGGACCTATACTGTGGATAAAATATGATGAAAAATCATAAAATTTGGGCTCGGAAGCAAATATTTATATGATTTTTTACAGAAATAAAGTCAGATTTTACATAATTTTGAAATGGATATTTTTGTTAAAACGTTCATAAACATGCTTTTGGACCTATACTATGAATAAAATATGATGAAAAATTATAAAATTCGAGCGAGGAAGCAAATATTTATATAATTTTTTTATAAAAATAAAGTAAGATTTTACCTAATTTTGATGAATACGTTGTATATTGTAAGCTTCATTGGCTGGATTCTAGAATACCTACCACACTTGAAATAGCAATTTTCTTGTTGCAATGTTTTATTTTACCTAAATTATGATAAAAAATCATAAAATTCGGGCGCGGAAGCAAATATTTATATGATTTTTTACAAAAATAAAGTCAGATTTTATATATTTTTGAAATGGATATTTTTGTTAACACGTTCATAAACATGTTTTTGGACCAATACTGTGGATAAATTATGATGATAAATAATAAAATTCGGGCGCGGAAGCAAATATTTATATGATTTTTTACAAAAAAAAAGTCAGATTTTACCTATTTTTGATGAATACGTTGTATATTATAAGCTTCATTGGCTGGATTCTAGAAACCTACCACACTTGAAATAGCAATTTTCTTGTTGCAATGTTTTCTTTTACCTAAATTATGATGAAAAATCATAAAATTCGGTCGCGGAAGCAAATATTTATATGATTTTTTACAA
Organism: Stenolophus ochropezus; assembly: GCA_035578165.1. NCBI lineage: Eukaryota > Metazoa > Arthropoda > Insecta > Coleoptera > Carabidae > Stenolophus > Stenolophus ochropezus. The sequence continues at coordinate 60,691 of JAQOWZ010000246.1, read as the reverse complement.
AAATAAAGTCAGATTTTACATATTTTTGAAATGGATATTTTTGTTAAAACGTTCATAAACATGCTTTTGGACCTATACTATGGATAAAATATGGTGAAAAATTATAAAATTCGAGCGAGGAAGCAAATATTTATATAATTTTTTACAAAAATAAAGTAAGATTTTACCTATTTTTGATGAATACGTTGTATATTGTAAGCTTCATTGGCTGGATTCTAGAATACCTACCACACTTGAAATAGCAATTTTCTTGTTGCAATGTTTTATTTTACCTAAATTATGATAAAAAATCATAAAATTCGGGCGCGGAAGCAAATATTTATATGATTTTTTACAAAAATAAAGTCAGATTTTATATATTTTTGAAATGGATATTTTTGTTAAAACGTTCATAAACATGCTTTTGGACCTATACTATGGATAAAATATGATGAAAAATTATAAAATTCGAGCGCGGAAGCAAATATTTATATAATTTTTTACAAAAATAAAGTCAGATTTTACCTATTTTAGATGAATACGTTGTATATTGTAAGCTTCATTGGCTGGATTCTAGAATACCTACCACACTTGAAATAGCAATTTTCTTGTTGCAATGTTTTCTTTTACCTAAATTATGATGAAAAATCATAAAATTCGGGCGCGGAAGCAAATATTTATATGATTTTTTACAAAAATAAAGTCAGATTTTACATATTTTTGAAATGGATATTTTTGTTAAAACGTTCATAAACATGCTTTTGGACCTATACTATGGATAAAATATGATGAAAAATTATAAAATTCGAGCGCGGAAGCAAATATTTATATAATTTTTTACAAAAATAAAGTCAGATTTTACCTATTTTAGATGAATACGTTGTATATTGTAAGCTTCATTGGCTGGATTCTAGAATACCTACCACATTTGAAATAGCAATTTTCTTGTTGCAATGTTTTCTTTTACCTAAATTATGATGAAAAATCATAAAATTCGGGCGCCGAAGCAAATACTTATATGATTTTTTACAAAAATAAAGTCAGATTTTACATAATCTTGAAATGAATATTTTTGTTAATACATTCATAAACATGCCTTTGGACCTATACTGTGGATAAAATATGATGAAAAATTATGAAATTAGCGCGCGGAAGCAAATATTTATATGATTTTTTACAAAAAAAAGTCAGATTTTACTTATTTTTGATGAATACGTTGTATATTGTAAGCTACATGGGCTGGATTCTGGAATACCTTACACACTTGAAATAGCAATTTTCTTGTTGCAATGTTTTCTTTTAGCTAAAATATGAAGAAAAATTATAAAATTCGGGCGCGGAAGCAAATATTTATATGATTTTTTTAAAAATAAAGTCAGATTTTACCTATTTTTGATGAATACGTTGTATATTGTAAGCTTCATTGGCAGGATTCTAGAATACCTACCACACTTGAAATAGCAATTTTCTTGTTGCAATGTTTTCTTTTACCTAAATTATGATGAAAAATCAAAAAATTCGGGCGCGGAAGCAAATATTTATATGATTTTTTACAAAAATAAAGTAAGATTTTACATATTCTTGAAATGGATATTTTTGTTAATACATTCATAAACATGCTTTTGGACCTATGCTGTGGATAAAATATGATGAAAAATTATAAAATTCGGGCGCGGAAGCAAATATTTATATGATTTTTTACAAATAAAGAGTCAGATTTTACCTATTTTTGATGAATACGTTGTATATTGTAAGCTTCATTGGCTGGATTCTAGAAACCTACCACACTTGAAATAGCAATTTTCTTGTTGCAATGTTTTCTTTTACCTAAATTATGATGAAAAATCATAAAATTCGGGCGCGGAAGCAAATATTTATATGATTTTTTACAAAAATAAAGTCAGATTTTACATATTTTTGAAATGGATATTTTTATTAAAACGTTCATAAACATGCTTTTGGACCTATACTATGGATAAAATATGATGAAAAATTATAAAATTCGAGCGCGGAAGCAAATATTTATATAATTTTTTACAAAAATAAAGTCAGATTTTACCTATTTTAGATGAATACGTTGTATATTGTAAGCTTCATTGGCTGGATTCTAGAATACCTACCACACTTGAAATAGCAATTTTCTTGTTGCAATGTTTTCTTTTACCTAAATTATGATGAAAAATCATAAAATTCGGGCGCGAAAGCAAATATTTATATGATTTTTTTACAAAAAAAAGTCAGATTTTACCTATTTTTGATGAATACGTTGTATATTGTAAGCTGCATTGGCTGGATTCTTGAATACCTAACACACTTGAAATAGCAATTTTCTTGTTGCAATGTTTTCTTTTAGCTAAAATATGATAAAAAATCATTAAATTCGGGCGCGGAAGCAAATATTTATATGATTTTTTACAAAAATAAAGTCAGATTTTACATATTTTTTAAATGGATATCTTTGTTAATACATTTATAAACATGCCTTTGGACCTATACTGTGGATAAAATATGATGAAAAATTATAAAATTCGGGCGCGGAAGCAAATATTTATATGATTTTATACAAAAATAAAGTCAGATTTTACATATTTTTGAAATGGATATTTTTGTTAAAACGTTCATAAACATGCTTTTGGACCTATACTATGAATAAAATATGATGAAAAATTATAAAATTCGAGCGAGGAAGCAAATATTTATATAATTTTTTTATAAAAATAAAGTAAGATTTTACCTAATTTTGATGAATACGTTGTATATTGTAAGCTTCATTGGCTGGATTCTAGAATACCTACCACACTTGAAATAGCAATTTTCTTGTTGCAATGTTTTATTTTACCTAAATTATGATGAAAAATCATAAAATTCGGGCGCGGAAGCAAATATTTATATGATTTTTTACAAAAATAAAGTCAGATTTTATATATTTTTGAAATGGATATTTTTGTTAACACGTTCATAAACATGCTTTTGGACCAATACTGTGGATAAATTATGATGATAAATAATAAAATTCGGGCGCGGAAGCAAATATTTATATGATTTTTTACAAAAAAAAAGTCAGATTTTACCTATTTTTGATGAATACGTTGTATATTATAAGCTTCATTGGCTGGATTCTAGAAACCTACCACACTTGAAATAGCAATTTTCTTGTTGCAATGTTTTCTTTTACCTAAATTATGATGAAAAATCATAAAATTCGGTCGCGGAAGCAAATATTTATATGATTTTTTACAAAAATAAAGTCAGATTTTACATATTTTTGAAATGGATATTTTTGTTAAAACGTTCATAAACATGCTTTTGGACCTATACTATGGATAAAATATGGTGAAAAATTATAAAATTCGAGCGAGGAAGCAAATATTTATATAATTTTTTACAAAAATAAAGTAAGATTTTACCTATTTTTAATGAATACGTTGTATATTGTAAGCTTCATTGGCTGGATTCTAGAATACCTACCACACTTGAAATAGCAATTTTCTTGTTGCAATGTTTTCTTTTACCTAAATTATGATGAAAAATCATAAAATTCGGGCGCGGAAGCAAATATTTATATGATTTTTTACAAAAATAAAGTCAGATTTTACATATTTTTGAAATGGATATTTTTGTTAAAACGTTCATAAACATGCTTTTGGACCTATACTATGGATAAAATATGATGAAAAATTATAAAATTCGAGCGCGGAAGCAAATATTTATATAATTTTTTACAAAAATAAAGTCAGATTTTACCTATTTTAGATGAATACGTTGTATATTGTAAGCTTCATTGGCTGGATTCTAGAATACCTACCACACTTGAAATAGCAATTTTCTTGTTGCAATGTTTTCTTTTACCTAAATTATGATGAAAAATCATAAAATTCGGGCGCGGAAGCAAATATTTATATGATTTTTTACAAAAATAAAGTCAGATTTTACATATTTTTGAAATGGATATTTTTGTTAAAACGTTCATAAACATGCTTTTGGACCTATACTATGGATAAAATATGATGAAAAATTATAAAATTCGAGCGCGGAAGCAAATATTTATATAATTTTTTACAAAAATAAAGTCAGATTTTACCTATTTTAGATGAATACGTTGTATATTGTAAGCTTCATTGGCTGGATTCTAGAATACCTACCACATTTGAAATAGCAATTTTCTTGTTGCAATGTTTTCTTTTACCTAAATTATGATGAAAAATCATAAAATTCGGGCGCCGAAGAAAATACTTATATGATTTTTTACAAAAATAAAGTCAGATTTTACATAATCTTGAAATGAATATTTTTGTTAATACATTCATAAACATGCCTTTGGACCTATACTGTGGATAAAATATGATGAAAAATTATGAAATTAGGGCGCGGAAGCAAATATTTATATGATTTTTTACAAAAAAAAAGTCAGATTTTACTTATTTTTGATGAATACGTTGTATATTGTAAGCTACATGGGCTGGATTCTGGAATACCTTACACACTTGAAATAGCAATTTTCTTGTTGCAATGTTTTCTTTTAGCTAAAATATGAAGAAAAATTATAAAATTCGGGCGCGGAAGCAAATATTTATATGATTTTTTTTAAAAATAAAGTCAGATTTTACCTATTTTTGATGAATACGTTGTATATTGTAAGCTTCATTGGCTGGATTCTAGAATACCTACCACACTTGAAATAGCAATTTTCTTGTTGCAATGTTTTCTTTTGCCTAAATTATGATAAAAAATCATAAAATTCGGGCGCGGAAGCTAATATTTATATGATTTTTTTTAAAAATAAAGTCAGATTTTACCTATTCTTGAAATGGATATTTTTGTTAAAACATTCATAAACATGCTTTTGGACCTATACTATGTATAAAATATGATGAAAAATTATAAAAATCGGGCGCGGAAGCAAATATTTATATGATTTTTTACAAAAAAAAAGTCAGATTTTTCCTATTTTTGATGAATACGTTGTATATTGTAAGCTTCATTGGCTGGATTCTAGAATACCTACCACACTTGAAATAGCAATTTTCTTGTTGCAATGTTTTCTTTTACCTAAATTATGATGAAAAATCATAAAATTCGGGCGCGAAAGCAAATATTTATATGATTTTTTTACAAAAAAAAGTCAGATTTTACCTATTTTTGATGAATACGTTGTATATTGTAAGCTGCATTGGCTGGATTCTTGAATACCTAACACACTTGAAATAGCAATTTTCTTGTTGCAATGTTTTCTTTTAGCTAAAATATGATAAAAAATCATTAAATTCGGGCGCGGAAGCAAATATTTATATGATTTTTTACAAAAATAAAGTCAGATTTTACATATTTTTTAAATGGATATCTTTGTTAATACATTTATAAACATGCCTTTGGACCTATACTGTGGATAAAATATGATGAAAAATTATAAAATTCGGGCGCGGAAGCAAATATTTATATGATTTTTTACAAAAAAAAGTCAGATTTTACCTATTTTTGATGAATACGTTGTATATTGTAAGCTTCATTGGCTGGATTCTAAAATACCTACCACACTTGAAATAGCAATTTTCTTGTTGCAATGTTTTCTTTTACCTAAATTATGATGAAAAATCATAAAATTCGGGCGCGGAAGCAAATATTTATATAATTTTTATTAAAAATAAAGTCAGATTTTACATATTTTTGAAATGGATATTTTTGTTAAAACGTTCATAAACATGCTTTTGGACCTATACTATGAATAAAATATGATGAAAAATTATAAAATTCGAGCGAGGAAGCAAATATTTATATAATTTTTTTATAAAAATAAAGTAAGATTTTACCTAATTTTGATGAATACGTTGTATATTGTAAGCTTCATTGGCTGGATTCTAGAATACCTACCACACTTGAAATAGCAATTTTCTTGTTGCAATGTTTTATTTTACCTAAATTATGATAAAAAATCATAAAATTCGGGCGCGGAAGCAAATATTTATATGATTTTTTACAAAAATAAAGTCAGATTTTATATATTTTTGAAATGGATATTTTTGTTAACACGTTCATAAACATGCTTTTTGACCAATACTGTGGATAAATTATGATGATAAATAATAAAATTCGGGCGCGGAAGCAAATATTTATATGATTTTTTACAAAAAAAAAGTCAGATTTTACCTATTTTTGATGAATACGTTGTATATTATAAGCTTCATTGGCTGGATTCTAGAAACCTACCACACTTGAAATAGCAATTTTCTTGTTGCAATGTTTTCTTTTACCTAAATTATGATGAAAAATCATAAAATTCGGTCGCGGAAGCAAATATTTATATGATTTTTTACAAAAATAAAGTCATATTTTACATATTTTTGAAATGGATATTTTTGTTAAAACGTTCATAAACATGCTTTTGGACCTATACTATGGATAAAATATGGTGAAAAATTATAAAATTCGAGCGAGGAAGCAAATATTTATATAATTTTTTACAAAAATAAAGTAAGATTTTACCTATTTTTGATGAATACGTTGTATATTGTAAGCTTCATTGGCTGGATTCTAGAATACCTACCACACTTGAAATAGCAATTTTCTTGTTGCAATGTTTTATTTTACCTAAATTATGATAAAAAATCATAAAATTCGGGCGCGGAAGCAAATATTTATATGATTTTTTACAAAAATAAAGTCAGATTTTATATATTTTTGAAATGGATATTTTTGTTAAAACGTTCATAAACATGCTTTTGGACCTATACTATGGATAAAATATGATGAAAAATTATAAAATTCGAGCGCGGAAGCAAATATTTATATAATTTTTTACAAAAATAAAGTCAGATTTTACCTATTTTTGATGGATACGTTGCATACTGTAAGCTTCATTGGCTGGATTCTAGAATACCTACCACACTTGAAATAGCAATTTTCTTGTTGCAATGTTTTCTTTTACCTAAATTATGATGAAAAATCATAAAATTCGGGCGCGGAAGCAAATATTTATATGATTTTTTACAAAAATAAAGTCAGCTTTTACATATTCTTGAAATGGATATTTTTGTTAATACATTCATAAACATGCCTTTGGACCTATACTGTGGATAAAATATGATGAAAAATTATAAAATTTGGGCGCGGAAGCAAATATTTATATGATTTTTTACAAAAAAAATTCAGATTTTACATATTTTTGATGAATAAGTTGTATATTGTAAGCTTCATTGGCTGGATTCTAGAATACCTACCACACTTGAAATAGCAATTTTCTTGTTGCAATGTTTTCTTTTACCTAAATTATGATGAAAAATCATAAAATTCGGGCGCGGAAGCAAATATTTATATAAATTTTTTTAAAAATAAAGCTAGATTTTACATATTTTTGAAATGGATATTTTTGTTAAAACGTTCATAAACATGCTTTTGGACCTATACTATGGATAAAATATGATGAAAAATTATAAAATTCGAGCGCGGAAGCAATTATTTATGTAATTTTTTACAAAAATAAAGTCAGATTTTACCTATTTTAGATGATTACGTTGTATATTGTAAGCTTCATTGGCTGGATTCTAAATTACCTACTACACTTGAAATAGCAATTATCTTGTTGCAATGTTTTCTTTTACCTAAATTATGATGAAAAATCATAAAATTCGGGCGCGGAAGCAAATATTTATATGATTTTTTACAAAAATAAAGTCAGATTTTAAATATTCTTGAAATGGATATTTTTGTTAATACATTCATAAACATGCTTTTGGACCTATACTGTGGATAAATTATGATGATAAATAATAAAATTCGGGCGCGGAAGCAAATATTTATATGATTTTTTACAAAAAAAAAGTCAGATTTTACCTATTTTTGATGAATACGTTGTATATTGTAAGCTTCATTGGCTGGATTCTAGAAACCTACCACACTTGAAATAGCAATTTTCTTGTTGCAATGTTTTCTTTTACCTAAATGATGATGAAAAATCATAAAATTCGGGCGCGGAAGCAAATATTTATATGATTTTTTACAAAAAAAAGTCAGATTTTACCTATTTTTGATGAATACGTTGTATATTGTAGGTTGCATTGGCTGGATTCTAGAATACCTAACAAACTTGAAATAGCAATTTTCTTGTTGCAATGTTTTCTTTTAGCTAAATTATGCTAAAAAATCATTAAATTCGGACGCGGAAGCAAATATTTATATGATTTTTTACAAAAATAAAGTCAGATTTTACATATTCTTGAAATGGTTATTTTTGTTAATACATTTATAAACATGCCTTTGGACCTATACTGTGGAAAAAATATGATGAAAAATTATAAAATTCGGGCGCGGAAGCAAATATTTATATGATTTTTTACAAAAAAAGTCAGATTTTACCTATTTTTGATGAATACGTTGTATATTGTAAGCTTCATTGGCTGGATTCTAGAATACCTACCACACTTGAAATAGCAATTTTCTTGTTGCAATGTTTTATTTTACCTAAATTATGATAAAAAATCATAAAATTCGGGCGCGGAAGCAAATATTTATATGATATTTTACAAAAATAAAGTCAGATTTTATATATTTTTGAAATAAATATTTTTGTTAAAACGTTCATAAACATGCTTTTGGACCTATACTATGGATAAAATATGATGAAAAATTATAAAATTCGAGCGCGGAAGCAAATATTTATATAATTTTTTACAAAAATAAAGTCAGATTTTACCTATTTTTGATGGATACGTTGTATATTGTAAGCTTCATTGGCTGGATTCTAGAATACCTACCACACTTGAAATAGCAATTTTCTTGTTGCAATGTTTTCTTTTACCTAAATTATGATGAAAAATCATAAAGTTCGGGCGCGGAAGCAAATATTTATATGATTTTTTACAAAAATAAAGTCAGCTTTTACATATTCTTGAAATGGATATTTTTGTTAATACATTCATAAACATGCCTTTGGACCTATACTGTGGATAAAATATGATGAAAAATTATAAAATTTGGGCGCGGAAGCAAATATTTATATGATTTTTTACAAAAAAAAGTCAGATTTTACATATTTTTGATGAATAAGTTGTATATTGTAAGCTTCATTGTCTGGATTCTAGAATACCTACCACACTTGAAATAGCAATTTTCTTGTTGCAATGTTTTCTTTTACCTAAATTATGATGAAAAATCATAAAATTCGGGCGCGGAAGCAAATATTTATTTAAATTTTTTTTAAAATAAAGTCAGATTTTACATATTTTTGAAATGGATATTTTTGTTAAAACGTTCATAAACATGCTTTTGGACCTATACTATGGATAAAATATAATGAAAAATTATAAAATTCGAGCGCAGAAGCAAATATTTATATAATTTTTTACAAAAATAAAGTCAGATTTTACCTATTTTAGATGAATACGTTGTATATTGTAAGCTTCATTGGCTGGATTCTAAATTACCTACCACACTTGAAATAGCAATTTTCTTGTTGCAATGTTTTCTTTTACCTAAATTATGATGAAAAATCATAAAATTCGGGCGCGGAAGCAAATATTTACATGATTTTTTACAAAAATAAAGTCAGATTTTACATATTCTTGAAATGGATATTTTTGTTAATACATTCATAAACATGCTTTTGGACCTATACTGTGGATAAATTATGATAATAAATAATAAAATTCGGGCGCGGAAGCAAATATTTATATGATTTTTTACAAAAAAAAAGTCAGATTTTACCTATTTTTGATGAATACGTTGTATATTGTAAGCTTCATTGGCTGGATTCTAGAAACCTACCACACTTGAAATAGCAATTTTCTTGTTGCAATGTTTTCTTTTACCTAAATTATGATGAAAAATCATAAAATTCGGGCGCGGAAGCAAATATTTATATGATTTTTTACAAAAAAAAGTCAGATTTTACCTATTTTTGATGAATACGTTTTATATTGTAAGCTGCATTGGCTGGATTCTAGAATACCTAACACACTTGAAATAGCAATTTTCTTGTTGCAATGTTTTCTTTTAGCTAAAATATGCTAAAAAATCATTAAATTCGGGCGCGGAAGCAAATATTTATATGATTTTTTACAAAAATAAAGTCAGATTTTACATATTCTTGAAATGGTTATTTTTGTTAATACATTTATAAACATGCCTTTGGACCTATACTGTGGATAAAATATAATGAAAAATTATAAAATTCGGGCGCGGAAGCAAATATTTATCTGATTTTTTACAAAAAAAGTCAGATTTTACCTATTTTTGATGAATACATTGTATATTGTAAGCTTCAGTGGCTGGATTCTAGAATACCTACCACACTTGAAATAGCAATTTTCTTGTTGCAATGTTTTCTTTTACCTAAATTATGATGAAAAATCATAAAATTCGGGCGCGGAAGCAAATATTTATATAATTTTTTTTAAAAATAAAGTCAGATTTTACATATTTTTGAAATGGATATTTTTGTTAAAACGTTCATAAACATGCTTTTGGACCTATACTATGGATAAAATATGATGAAAAATTATAAAATTCGAGCGCGGAAGCAAATTTTTATATAATTTTTTACAAAAATAAAGTCAGATTTTACCTATTTTAGATGAATACGTTGTATATTGTAAGCTTCATTGGCTGGATTCTAAAATACCTACCACACTTGAAATAGCAATTTTCTTGTTGCAATGTTTTCTTTTACCTAAATTATGATGAAAAATCATAAAATTCGGGCGCGGAAGCAAATATTTATATGATTTTTTACAAAAATAAAGTCAGATTTTACATATTTTTGAAATGGATATTTTTGTTAAAACGTTCATAAACATGCTTTTGGACCTATACTATGGATAAAATATGATGAAAAATTATAAAATTCGAGCGCGGAAGCAAATATTTATATAATTTTTTACAAAAATAAAGTCAGATCTTACCAATTTTTGATGGATACGTTGTATATTGTAAGCTTCATTGGCTGGATTCTAGAATACCTACCACACTTGAAATAGCAATTTTCTTGTTGCAATGTTTTCTTTTACCTAAATTATGATAAAAAATCATAAAGTTCGGGCGCGGAAGCAAATATTTATATGATTTTTTACAAAAATAAAGTCAGATTTTACATATTTTTGAAATGGATATTTTTGTTAAAACGTTCATAAACATGCTTTTGGACCTATACTATGGATAAAATATGATGAGAAATTATAAAATTCGAGCGCGGAAGCAAATCTTTATATAATTTTTTACAAAATTAAAGTCAGATTTTCCATTTTCTTGAAATGGATATTTTTGTTAATACATTCTTAAACATGCCTTTGGACCTATACTGTGGATAAAATATGATGAAAAATTATAAAATTCGGGCGCGGAAGCAAATATTTATATGATTTTTTACAAAAAAAGTCAGATTTTACCTATTTTTGATGAATACGTTGTATATTGTAAGCTTCATTGTCTGGATTCTAGAATACCTACCACACTTGAAATAGCAATTTTCTTGTTGCAATGTTTTCTTTTACCTAAATTATGATGAAAAATCATAAAATTCGGGCGCAGAAGCAAATATTTATATGATTTTTTATAAAAATAAAGTCAGATTTTACCTATTCTTAAAATGGATATTTTTGTTAAAACATTCATAAACATGCTTTTGGACCTATACTGTGGATAAAATATGATGAAAAATTATAAAATTAGGGCGCGTAAGCAAATGTTTATATGATTTTTTACAAAAGAAAGTTAGATTTTACTTATTTTTGATGAATACGTTGTATATTGTAAGCTTCATTGGCTAGCAAATATTTATATAATTTTTTTTAAAAATAAAGTCAGATTTTACATATTTTTGAAATGGATATTTTTGTTAAAACGTTCATAAACATGCTTTTGGACCTATACTATGGATAAAATATGATGAAAAATCATAAAATTCGGGCGCGGAAGCAAATATTTATATGATTTTTTACAAAAAAAAAGTCAGATTTTACCTATTTTTGATGAATACGTTGTATATTATAAGCTTCATTGGCTGGATTCTAGAAACCTACCACACTTGAAATAGCAATTTTCTTGTTGCAATGTTTTCTTTTACCTAAATTATGATGAAAAATCATAAAATTCGGGCGCGGAAGCAAATATTTATATGATTTTTTACAAAAATAAAGTCAGATTTTACATATTTTTGAAATGGATATTTTTGTTAAAACGTTCATAAACATGCTTTTGGACCTATACTATTGATAAAATTTGATGAAAACTTATAAAATTCGAGCGAGGAAGCAAATATTTATATAATTTTTTACAAAAATAAAGTAAGATTTTACCTATTTTTGATTAATACGTTGTATATTGTAAGCTTCATTGGCTGGATTCTAGAATACCTACCACCCTTGAAATTGCCATTTTTTTGTTGCAATGTTTTATTTTACCTAAATTATGATAAAAATTCATAAAATTCGGGCGCGGAAGTAAATATTTATATAATTTTTTACAAAAATAAAGTCAGATTTTACATTTTTTGAAATGGATATTTTTGTTATAACGTTCATAAACATGCTTTTGGACCTATACTATGGATAAAATATGATGAAAAATTATAAAAGTCGAGCGCGGAAGCAAATATTTATATAATTTATTACAAAAATAAAGTCAGATCTTACCTATTTTTGATGGATACGTTGTATATTGTAAGCTTCATTGACTGGATTCTAGAATACCTACCACACTTGAAATAGCAATTTTCTTGTTGCAATGTTTTCTTTTACCTAAATTATGATGAAAAATCATAAAATTCGGGCGCGGAAGCAAATATTTATATGATTTTTTACATAAATAAAGTCAGATATTACATATTCTTCAAATGGATATTTTTGTTAATACATTCATAAACATGCCTTTGGACCTATACTGTGGATAATATATGATGAAAAATTATAAAATTCGGGCGCGGAAGCAAATATTTACATGATTTTTTACAAAAAAAGTCAGATTTTACCTATTTTTGATGAATACGTTGTATATTGTAAGCTTCATTGGCTGGATTCTAGAAACCTACCACATTTGAAATAGCAATTTTCTTGTTGCAATGTTTTCTTTTACCTAAATTATGATGAAAAATCATAAAATTCGGGCGCGGAAGCAAATATTTATATGATTTTTTATAAAAATAAAGTCAGATTTTACCTATTCTTGAAATGGATATTTTAGTTAAAACATTCATAAACATGCTTTTGGACCTATACTGTGGATAAAATATGATGAAAATTTATAAAATTAGGGCGCGGAAGCAAATATTTATATGATTTTTTACAAAAAAAAAGTCAGATTTTACCTATTTTTGATGAATACGTTGTATATTGTAAGCTACATGGGCTGGATTCTGGAATACTTAACACACTTGAAATAGCAATTTTCTTGTTGCAATGTTTTCTTTTAGCTAAAATATGAAGAAAAATCATAAAATTCGGGCGCGGAAGCAAATATTTATATGATTTTTTTTAAAAATAAAGTTAGATTTTACATATTTTTGAAATGGATATTTATGTTATAACGTTCATAAACATGCTTTTGGACCTATACTATGGATAAAATATGATGAAAAATTATAAAATTCGAACGCGGAAGCAAATATTTATATAATTTTTTACAAAAATAAAGTCAGATTTTACCTATTTTTGGATGAATACGTTGTATATTGTAAGCTTCATTGGCTGGATTCTAAAATACCTACCACACTTGAAATAGCAATTTTCTTGTTGCAATGTTTTCTTTTACCTAAATTATGATGAAAAATCATAAAATTCGGGCGCGGAAGCAAATATTTATATGATTTTTTACAAAAAAAAAGTCAGATTTTACCTATTTTTGATGGATACGTTTTATATTGTAAGCTTCATTGGCTGGATTCTAGAATACCTACCACACTTGAAATAGCAATTTTCTTGTTGCAATGTTTTCTTTTACCTAAATTATGATAAAAAATCATAAAATTCGGGCGCGGAAGCAAATATTTATATGATTTTTTACAAAAATAAAGTCAGATTTTACATATTTTTGAAATGGATATTTTTGTTAAAACGTTCATAAACATGCTTTTGGACCTATACTATGGATAAAATATGATGAGAAATTATAAAATTCGAGCGCGGAAGCAAATCTTTATATAATTTTTTACAAAAATAAAGTCAGATCTTACCTATTTTTGATGGATACGTTGTATATTGTAAGATTCATTGGCTGGATTCTAGAATACCTACCACACTTGAAATAGCAATATTCTTGTTGCAATGTTTTCTTTTACCTAAATTATGATGAAAAATCATAAAATTCGGGCGCGGAAGCAAATATTTATATGATTTTTTACAAAAAAAAAGTCAGATTTTACCTATTTTTGATGAATACGTTGTATATTATAAGCTTCATTGGCTGGATTCTAGAAACCTACCACACTTGAAATAGCAATTTTCTTGTTGCAATGTTTTCTTTTACCTAAATTATGATGAAAAATCATAAAATTCGGGCGCGGAAGCAAATATTTATATGATTTTTTACAAAAATAAAGTCAGATTTTACATATTTTTGAAATGGATATTTTTGTTAAAACGTTCATAAACATGCTTTTGGACCTATACTATTGATAAAATTTGATGAAAACTTATAAAATTCGAGCGAGGAAGCAAATATTTATATAATTTTTTACAAAAATAAAGTAAGATTTTACCTATTTTTGATTAATACGTTGTATATTGTAAGCTTCATTGGCTGGATTCTAGAATACCTACCACCCTTGAAATTGCCATTTTTTTGTTGCAATGTTTTATTTTACCTAAATTATGATAAAAATTCATAAAATTCGGGCGCGGAAGTAAATATTTATATAATTTTTTACAAAAATAAAGTCAGATTTTACATTTTTTGAAATGGATATTTTTGTTATAACGTTCATAAACATGCTTTTGGACCTACACTATGGATAAAATATGATGAAAAATTATAAAAGTCGAGCGCGGAAGCAAATATTTATATAATTTATTACAAAAATAAAGTCAGATCTTACCTATTTTTGATGGATACGTTGTATATTGTAAGCTTCATTGACTGGATTCTAGAATACCTACCACACTTGAAATAGCAATTTTCTTGTTGCAATGTTTTCTTTTACCTAAATTATGATGAAAAATCATAAAATTCGGGCGCGGAAGCAAATATTTATATGATTTTTTACATAAATAAAGTCAGATATTACATATTCTTCAAATGGATATTTTTGTTAATACATTCATAAACATGCCTTTGGACCTATACTGTGGATAATATATGATGAAAAATTATAAAATTCGGGCGCGGAAGCAAATATTTACATGATTTTTTACAAAAAAAGTCAGATTTTACCTATTTTTGATGAATACGTTGTATATTGTAAGCTTCATTGGCTGGATTCTAGAAACCTACCACATTTGAAATAGCAATTTTCTTGTTGCAATGTTTTCTTTTACCTAAATTATGATGAAAAATCATAAAATTCGGGCGCGGAAGCAAATATTTATATGATTTTTTATAAAAATAAAGTCAGATTTTACCTATTCTTGAAATGGATATTTTAGTTAAAACATTCATAAACATGCTTTTGGACCTATACTGTGGATAAAATATGATGAAAATTTATAAAATTAGGGCGCGGAAGCAAATATTTATATGATTTTTTACAAAAAAAAAGTCAGATTTTACCTATTTTTGATGAATACGTTGTATATTGTAAGCTACATGGGCTGGATTCTGGAATACTTAACACACTTGAAATAGCAATTTTCTTGTTGCAATGTTTTCTTTTAGCTAAAATATGAAGAAAAATCATAAAATTCGGGCGCGGAAGCAAATATTTATATGATTTTTTTTAAAAATAAAGTTAGATTTTACATATTTTTGAAATGGATATTTATGTTATAACGTTCATAAACATGCTTTTGGACCTATACTATGGATAAAATATGATGAAAAATTATAAAATTCGAACGCGGAAGCAAATATTTATATAATTTTTTACAAAAATAAAGTCAGATTTTACCTATTTTTGGATGAATACGTTGTATATTGTAAGCTTCATTGGCTGGATTCTAAAATACCTACCACACTTGAAATAGCAATTTTCTTGTTGCAATGTTTTCTTTTACCTAAATTATGATGAAAAATCATAAAATTCGGGCGCGGAAGCAAATATTTATATGATTTTTTACAAAAAAAAAGTCAGATTTTACCTATTTTTGATGGATACGTTTTATATTGTAAGCTTCATTGGCTGGATTCTAGAATACCTACCACACTTGAAATAGCAATTTTCTTGTTGCAATGTTTTCTTTTACCTAAATTATGATAAAAAATCATAAAATTCGGGCGCGGAAGCAAATATTTATATGATTTTTTACAAAAATAAAGTCAGATTTTACATATTTTTGAAATGGATATTTTTGTTAAAACGTTCATAAACATGCTTTTGGACCTATACTATGGATAAAATATGATGAGAAATTATAAAATTCGAGCGCGGAAGCAAATCTTTATATAATTTTTTACAAAAATAAAGTCAGATCTTACCTATTTTTGATGGATACGTTGTATATTGTAAGATTCATTGGCTGGATTCTAGAATACCTACCACACTTGAAATAGCAATATTCTTGTTGCAATGTTTTCTTTTACCTAAATTATGATGAAAAATCATAAAATTCGGGCGCGGAAGCAAATATTTATATGATTTTTTACAAAAAAAAAGTCAGATTTTACCTATTTTTGATGAATACGTTGTATATTATAAGCTTCATTGGCTGGATTCTAGAAACCTACCACACTTGAAATAGCAATTTTCTTGTTGCAATGTTTTCTTTTACCTGAATTATGATGAAAAATCATAAAATTCAAGCGCGGAAGCAAATATTTATATGATTTTTTACAAAAATAAAGTCAGATTTTACATATTTTTGAAATGGATATTTTTGTTAAAACGTTCATAAACATGCTTTTGGACCTATACTATTGATAAAATTTGATGAAAACTTATAAAATTCGAGCGAGGAAGCAAATATTTATATAATTTTTTACAAAAATAAAGTAAGATTTTACCTATTTTTGATGAATACGTTGTATATTGTAAGCTTCATTGGCTGGATTCTAGAATACCTACCACCCTTGAAATAGCAATTTTTTTGTTGCAATGTTTTATTTTACCTAATTTATGATAAAAATTCATAAAATTCGGGCGCGGAAGCAAATATTTATATGATTTTTTACAAAAATAAAGTCAGATTTTACATTTTTTGAAATGGATATTTTTGTTATAACGTTCATAAACATGCTTTTGGACCTATACTATGGATAAAATATGATGAAAAATTATAAAAGTCGAGCGCGGAAGCAAATATTTATATAATTTTTTACAAAAATAAAGTCAGATCTTACCTATTTTTGATGGATACGTTGTATATTGTAAGCTTCATTGGCTGGATTCTAGAATACCTACCACACTTGAAATAGCAATTTTCTTGTTGCAATGTTTTCTTTTACCTAAATTATGATGAAAAATCATAAAATTCGGGCGCGGAAGCAAATATTTATATGATTTTTTACATAAATAAAGTCAGATTTTACATATTCTTGAAATGGATATTTTTGTTAATACATTCATAAACATGCCTTTGGACCTATACTGTGGATAATATATGATGAAAAATTATAAAACTCGGGCGCGGAAGCAAATATTTACATGATTTTTTACAAAAAAAGTCAGATTTTACCTATTTTTGATGAATACGTTGTATATTGTAAGATTCATTGGCTGGATTCTAGAATACCTACCACACTTGAAATAGCAATTTTCTTGTTGCAATGTTTTCTTTTACCTAAATTATGATGAAAAATCATAAAATTCGGGCGCGGAAGCAAATATTTATATGATTTTTTATAAAAATAAAGTCAGATTTTACCTATTCTTGAAATGGATATTTTAGTTAAAACATTCATAAACATGCTTTTAGACCTATACTGTGGATAAAATATGATGAAAATTTATAAAATTAGGGCGCGGAAGCAAATATTTATATGATTTTTTACAAAAAAAAAGTCAGATTTTACCTATTTTTGATGAATACGTTGTATATTGTAAGCTACATGGGCTGGATTCTGGAATACCTAACACACTTGAAATAGCAATTTTCTTGTTGCAATGTTTTCTTTTAGCTAAAATATGAAGAAAAATCATAAAATTCGGGCGCGGAAGCAAATATTTATATGATTTTTTTTAAAAATAAAGTTAGATTTTACATATTTTTGAAATGGATATTTATGTTATAACGTTCATAAACATGCTTTTGGACCTATACTATGGATAAAATATGAGGAAAAATTATAAAATTCGAACGCGGAAGCAAATATTTATATAATTTTTTACAAAAATAAAGTCAGATTTTACCTATTTTAGATGAATACGTTGTATATTGTAAGCTTCATTGGCTGGATTCTAAATTACCTACCACACTTGAAATAGCAATTTTCTTGTTGCAATGTTTTCTTTTACCTAAATTATGATGAAAAGTCATAAAATTCGGGCGCGGAAGCAATTATTTATATGATTTTTTACAAAAATAAAGTCAGATTTTACATATTCTTGAAATGGATATTTTTGTTAATACATTCATAAACATGCTTTTGGACCTATACTGTGGATAAATTATAATAAAATTCGGGCGGGGAAGCAAATATTTATATGATTTTTTACAAAAAAAAGTCAGATTTTACCTATTTTTGATGAATACATTGTATATTGTAAGCTTCATTGGCTGGATTCTAGAACCCTACCACACTTGAAATAGCAATTTTCTTGTTGCAATGTTTTCTTTTACCTAAATTATAGTGAAAAATCATAAAATTCGGGCGCGGAAGCAAATATTTATATGATTTTTTACAAAAAAAAAGTTTGATTTTACCTATTTTTGATGAATACGTTGTATATTATAAGCTTCATTGGCTGGATTCTAGAAACCTACCACACTTGAAATAGCAATTTTCTTGTTGCAATGTTTTCTTTTACCTAAATTGTGATGAAAAATCATAAAATTCGGGCGCGGAAGCAAATATTTATATGATTTTTTACAAAAATAAAGTCAGATTTTACATATTTTTTAAATGGATATTTTTGTTAAAACGTTCATAAACATGCTTTTGGACGTATACTATTGATAAAATTTGATGAAAAATTATAAAATTCGAGCGAGGAAGCAAATGTTTATATAATTTTTTACAAAAATAAAGTAAGATTTTACCTATTTTTGATGAATACGTTGTATATTGTAAGCTTCATTGGCTGGATTCTAGAATACCTACCACCCTTGAAATAGCAATTTTTTTGTTGCAATATTTTATTTTACCTAAATTATGATAAAAATTCATAAAATTCGGGCGCGGAAGTAAATATTTATATGATTTTTCACAAAAATAAAGACAGATTTTACATTTTTTGAAATGGATATTTTTGTTATAACGTTCATAAACATGCTTTTGGACCTATACTATGGATAAAATATGATGAAAAATTATAAAATTCGAGCGCGGAAGCAAATATTTATATAATTTTTTACAAAAATAAAGTCAGATCTTACCTATTTTTGATGGATACGTTGTATATTGTAAGCTTCATTGGCTGGATTCTAGAATACCTACCACACTTGAAATAGCAATTTTCTTGTTGCAATGTTTTCTTTTACCTAAATTATGATGAAAAATCATAAAATTCGGGCGCGGAAGCAAATATTTATATGATTTTTCACATAAATAAAGTCAGATTTTACATATTCTTGAAATGGATATTTTTGTTAATACATTCATAAACATGCCTTTGGACCTATACTGTGGATAATATATGATGAAAAATTATAAAATTCGGGCGCGGAAGCAAATATTTACATGACTTTTTACAAAAAAAGTCAGATTTTCCCTATTTTTGATGAATACGTTGTATATTGTAAGCTTCATTGGCTGGATTCTAGAATACCTACCACACTTGAAATAGCAATTTTCTTGTTGCAATGTTTTCTTTTACCTAAATTATGATGAAAAATCATAAAATTCGGGCGCGGAAGCAAATATTTATATGATTTTTTATAAAAATAAAGTCAGATTTTACCTATTCTTGAAATGGATATTTTAGTTAAAACATTCATAAACATGCTTTTGGACCTATACTGTGGATAAAATATGATGAAAATTTATAAAATTAGGGCGCGGAAGCAAATATTTATATGATTTTTTACAAAAAAAAAGTCAGATTTTACCTATTTTTGATGAATACGTTTTATATTGTAAGCTTCATTGGCTGGATTCTAGAATACCTACCACACTTGAAATAGCAATTTTCTTGTTGCAATGTTTTCTTTTACCTAAATTATGATGAAAAATCATAAAATTCGGGCGCGGAAGCAAATATTTATATGATTTTTTAAAAAAATAAAGTCAGATTTTACCTATTCTTGAAATGGATATTTTTGTTAAAACATTCATAAACATGCTTTTGGACCTATACTGTGGATAAAATATGATGAAAAATTATAAAATTCGGGCGCGGAAGCAAATATTTATATGATTTTTTACAAAAAAAAGTCAGATTTTACCTATTTTTGATGAAAACGTTGTATATTGTAAGCTACATGGGCTGGATTCTGGAATACCTAACACACTTGAAATAGCAATTTTCTTGTTGCAATGTTTTCTTTTAGCTAAAATATGAAGAAAAATCATAAAATTCGGGCGCAGAAGCAAATATTTATATGATTTTTTTTAAAAATAAAGTCAGATTTTACATATTTTTGAAATGGATATTTTTGTTAAAACGTTCATAAACATACTTTTGGACCTATACTATGGATAAAATATGATGAAAAATTATAAAATTCGAGCGCGGAAGCAAATATTTATATAATTTTTTACAAAAATAAAGTCAGATTTAATATATTTTTGAAATGGATATTTTTGTTAAAACATTCATAAACATGCTTTTGGACCTATACTGTGGATAAAATATGATAAAAAATTATAAAATTCGGGCGCGGAAGAAAATATTTATATGATTTTTTACAAAAATAAGTCACATTTTACCTATTTTTGATGAATACGTTGTATATTGTAACCTTGATTGGCTGGATTCCAGAATACCTACCACACTTGAAATAGCAATTTTACTTGTTGCAATGTTTTCTTTTACCTAAATTATGATGAAAAATCATAAAAATCGGGCGCGGAAGCAAATATTTATATAATTTTTTACAAAAATATAGTCAGATTTTACTTATTCTTGAAATGGATATTTTTGTTAAAACATTCATAAACATGCTTTTGGACCTATACTGTGGATAAAATATGATGAAAAATTATAAAATTCGGGCGCCAAAGCAAATTATTATATGATTTTTTACAAAAAAAAAGTAAGATTTTACCTATTTTTGATGAATACGTTGTATATTGTAAGCTACATGGGCTGGATTCTGGAATACCTAAAACACTTGAAATAGCTATTTTTTTGTTGCAATATTTTCTTTTAGCTAAAATATGATGAAAAATCATAAAATTCGGGCGCGGAAGCAAATATTTATATGATTTTTTACAAAAATAAAGTCAGATTTTTCCTATTCTTGAAATGGATATTTTTTTAAAACATTCATAAACATGCTTTTGGACCTATACTGCGAATAAAATATGATGAAAAATTATAAAATTCGGGCGCGCAAACAAATATTTATATGATTTTTTACAAAAAAAAGTCAGATTTTACCTATTTTTGATGAATACGTTGTATATTGTAAGCTACATGGGCTGGATTCTAGAATACCTAACACACTTGAAATAGCAATTTTCTTGTTGCAATGTTTTCGTTTAGCTAAAATATGATAAAAAATCATAAAATTCGGGCACGGAAGCAAATATTTATATGATTTTTTACAAAAATAAAGTCAGATTTTACATATTTTTGAAATGGATATTTTTGGTAAAACGTTCATAAACATGCTTTTGGACCTATACTTTGGATAAAAAATGATGAAAAATTATAAAATTCGAGCGCGGAAGCAAATATTTATATAATTTTTTACAAAAATAAAGTCAGATTTTATATATTTTTGAAATGGATATTTTTATTAAAAAATTCATAAACATGCTTTTGGACCTATACTGTGGATAAAATATGATGAAAAATTATAAAATTCGGGCGCGGAAGCAAATATTTATATGATTTTTTACAAAAAAAAGTCAGATTTTACCTATTTTTGATGAATACGTTGTATATTGTAAGCTACATGGGCTAGATTCTAGTATACCTAACACACTTGAAATAGCATTTTTCTTGTTGCAATGTTTTCTTTTAGCTAAAATATGATGAAAAATCATAAAATTCGGACACGGAAGCAAATACTTATATGATTTTTTACAAAAATAATGTCAGATTTTTCCTATTCTTGAAATGGATATTTTCGTTAAAACATTCATAAACATTCTTTTAGACCTATACTGCGGATAAAATATGATGAAAATTTATAAAATTCGGGAGCGCAAACAAATATTTATATGATTTTTTACAAAAAAAAGGCAGATTTTATCTATTTATGATGAATACGTTGTATATTGTAAGCTTCATTGGCTGGATTCTAGAAACCTACCACACTTGAAATAGCAATTTTCTTGTTGCAATGTTTTCTTTTAGCTAAAATATGATGAAAAATCATAAAATTCAGGCGCGGAAGCAAATTTTTATATGATTTTTTACAAAAATAAAGTCAGATTTTACATATTTTTGAAATGGACATTTTTGTTAAAACGTTCATAAACATACTTTTGAACCTATACTATGCATAAAATATGATGAAAAATTATAATATTCGAGCGCGGAAGCAAATATTTATATAATTTTTTACAAAAATAAAGTCAGATTTTACCTATTTTTGATGAATACGTTGTATATTGTAAGCTTCATTGGCTGGATTCTAGAATACCTACCTCACTTGAAATAGCAATTTTCTTGTTGCAATGTTTTCTTTTACCTAAATTATGATGAAAAATCATAAAATTTGGGCGTGGAAGCAAATATTTATATGATTTTTTACAAAAATATAGTCAGATTTTATCTATTCTTGAAATGGATATTTTTGTTAAAACATTCATTGTGCGGGATAACAGGGATATCGAGTATGGATGATGGTAACAATGGTGAGGTCGTAAATCTCACTTTCACACAACCACGCGAAAAACACTTAATTTATTTACACACAGCACAACCAAAAACTATACAAAATAACAGATATAACGAATGTAAATACTTTACGGATCAAAACGGAGCAGTACAACAATGGATTGTTGCGGACCGATACAAAACAACTTTGGCGCAACAAAGCAGGAACCCAACAGAACTTGTCCTTGTACGATGTTTTAAAACCAACAAAATTCGCTAGCGACAGCGCCACTAACTATAAACTACAAAAAAATACAGAGAAGCGTATATGGCGTTGACATTGGCAAATATGCGGTGTACCTTTCACAATAAACGGAGCTGACAACATTAAAATCTCAAACATACTGCCCACCTAGTCGAGAAGCGACTAAACTAAACAATTAACATGGAATAACAATAAAACTTAAGTAAGCAAGATCGTGTGGACATCAGGCCGACTGGGAATGACCTGGACTGCCCACCGTAGAACGACGCAGCGGTGGCGACGGCGGCGCGGCGAGTCTCTGCTTGGCTGAAGGGATGACGTCCGTCTCGATCGGCAGAGGGCTTAGCCGGGAGATAGGTCGGCGAAGCTCTGAAGTGGCAGTCTTGACGGTGACTACCCTGACGAGGCCGTCTGCTCCTGGATGCAGCTCAGTCACTCGGCCCAGTGCCCATCTACCTGGAGGCAGCTGCGGGTGGTGAACCAGCACTAACTGGCCCACACTGAAGTTGGATCTTTCCCCGCGCCAGCGGGAACGTTGTTGCAGCTGGTGCAGGTACTGCGTTGACCACTTCTTCCAGAAGTGCTGTGTGAGTCGTTGAACGAGCTGCCAGCGGGTCACCAGGTCGCTGGGCTCGTCATGGAGGATCCAGACGTGCTTCTGGAGGAGTGAGTGAGTTAATGCTAAGCCAGCGTGGAGGGCTAATGCGTGCCAATGTAGGACATGTAGCTGGCTTAGCGGAGATGACCTTGGAAGGATATGCGGGTGTCTTTCGGAATCGGGAAGTCCGGAATTCTCGAGTCTACCGCCCACGCATAGCATGCCGTGAGCGTTGAGAAATGGATTTAGACTCACGAGAGGCGAAGTCCTTGGAATGGGTCTAGTGCTTTTCAGTTGCGCTATTTCAGTGGCAAACTTCTCTCTCTGGACATTGCGGATCAGACGGACTCTCGCAGCAGTTAGTTCGAATGTGGTTAGGAAGCCGGTGCATGTCTCTTGCTCTCGATCTTCCAGACCTGCAAGTCTGGAAATTCTTCCTCTCTTGTCGCAGCGGCGGGCGAATCGCATGCACTGGGCTGTTACGCGGAGCGTGCGTGACAGGGAGGAATACCGCGCTAACAGAGCGAACTCTTCTTCGACCTGGACCGGCATGGAGCGGGTTTTCTGGACAGCTTCTTCACCTGGTGAATCGGGTAGCTCTTGTGTTGCGGTTGGCCAATTCTGAGTCGCGTCAGAAAGCCATGGGGGACCGTTCCACCACAGGCTCGAGGTGGGAGTCTCCTCAGCCCTACGCATATGACCAAGAAACTCGTATTCGTGCAAGAACTTACTGTAGCTGTCATGAACAGCTGGATCTCGTGCCAGACGTCGCTCTATGGACACAAGCGAACGGACTGCTTGCTCGCGATTGCCGCCTGTGGGAACTCTGGAACGACGTGGCAGCCGCACCACAAAGCGACCACTGGCGTCTCTCTGGTAGGTGGAGGTGAAGAATTCTTCGCAGGCACTCTCTTCTGGGGAGAGCGAGGAAGGAGCGGCGGGAATTTCTTCAAGTTCCCAGAACCGGCGGAGGTTGTGATCCAGGTCCTCCTCTACATGGCAATGTAGAGAGGACACGGGAGATGCACCGTCCTCGTCGACGGCTCCGGACAGGACCCAACCTAGAGCTGTGTTGATGGCTACCACCTTGGAGCCTGGGACTGGATACACTCCTGGACGGAGTAGAGGGCCGAAAACGTGGGCTCCAAGCAGTAGGCCAACCTTCTGGTCTCGGTGATAGCATGGATCGGCCAGCTCGAGGTGCAGCAGCAGCTGCGGATCTAAGGGACGGACTCTCCGTTGTGGAACGTGAGACGTCAGACGTGGAAGCACGTAGGCGGATACCTGGTGCTCGGCACCAGGTGCTGCTCTGGATCGGAAGACGACTTCCACTTGTGAGGAGGCCGTGGCAGAGTGCGAGGCCCCGACGCCGACGACCTTGACATGGGAGCGCCGCCTGGCTAGACCAAGACATTGCACAATGTCTTCAGAGATGAAAGACACCTCGGACCCGGTGTCGAGGAGCGCGCGTGTCTGTACGCGCTGTCCGCTGGGCGAACAGATGGTGACCAGCGCTGTGGTCAGGAGAACCATGGCACGGGATGTGCCCTGGTGCGTGGAGTGACTAGAGACCGTGGAGGTATGGAGAGCAGCAGCTCTTTCTGGAGGACTGGCCGAACCTGTAACAGAACTGGATGGGAAAGCGTCGTGCAGCAGCGTGTTGTGCGTCTGGCTGCACTTGGAGCACGTCTTCGTGGATCTGCATGCGTTACGCTGGTGAGAACCCAGGCAGTTGAAGCAGAGCCGAAGTCGCTTGACCTCGGACAGACGCTCTTGTGGAGACTTCTCCCGGAACGATGAGCAGGAGAAGTTGGAGTGCGAGTCTCCGCAGAACACGCAGTTCGTGTTCTTGACGCTTGCAGAAACCTGGTGTAAGCGAAGTGGCGCAGCCTTCGCGTTGGAGGCCGTTATGGAGCGGGCAGGTGGGCTCAGCGGGGCCGACATCTCTAATGCGCGGATACGCATCTCGAAGAAGGCCTCGAGCTGCTTGAGTGTCGGCTGTTCCAACTTGTAGTCGGGGTTCACCAACGTTTGAGTCGCATCTATGGAAGCGAGATGCAACTCCCATGCTCGGCGGGATGCGGAGTCCATTCGACGGAGGAGTAAGAACACGATGACGTCGTCCCACTTGTCTACAGGTCGCCCTAGCTGCTCGAGTGATCTTATCTCTTCCCGTGCTCGGTCGATCAGGGCCCGCAGGTCGCGTGCGGACTCTTTCGATACCTGGGGCAGGTCGAACAGTGCCGACAGGTGAGCACTTACCAGAAGCCGACTGTTCCGGTACCTGGCGCAGACGGCGTCCCAGGCTCCCTGGAAGTTCGCTGCCGTGGTGGCCATGGTACGCACTAGGAGTGCGGCTTCACCTTTCAGCGCTGCCTTGAGGAGGAGCAGCTTCTGGACGTCGGGAACATCGTCACGGTCTATCACGAGACCCTGAAAGGCGTCGTGGAATGCCTCCCACTCCAAGTATGACCCGGAGAACTCCGGCAGGTTTACCTTAGGTAGAGGCGGAAGGGAAGGCTTTGGCGGTAGAACTGGAGCGACAACTGGAGCTGGCGGAGGAGGCGAAGGACGGAGGGCCTCCAGGATAGCGACACCCGTCAAGTACAAGAGCTCTGTGGCGGAGAAGTGATCTTCAACGAAGTACACCGTAGCTTCTGAGCCCTTTTCTGCTCTAAAAGAGTGGTGGTTAGTCAGGAAGTCATCCCAATGTCTCTGTAGGTTGGCGAGCGCGCTGTCGATCAGCTTGCTTGTCGGAGTTATTTCTTCTTTCGACAGCTGCGTACGGAGTGCCAGCGGTAACTTCCGGATCTGTTCCGTCAACTCTTGCTGGTGGCGCAAGACTTCAGCCATTGTTGAACCTGGTGAAGGTTACGGACGCGAAAACGGAACTGTTTGGCGATGACTGAAGTTATCGTGATTCTACACGCAGGTTTGCGAGGTTAGAATTAACAAAGGATGGGTGGATGACACTGGATTAGGATTTGACAGGCTATGCGCATGGACAAGGATTTGACAGGTTTTGCACGTGGTTTTAAGGGTGTAAAAAACTCGGATAATCCGGATAGTATCCGGCTCGAAGGACCAAAAAATGTGCGGGATAACAGGGATGGATACCCAGGATATCGAGTATGGATGATGGTAACAATGGTGAGGTCGTAAATCTCACTTTCACACAACCACGCGAAAAACACTTAATTTATTTACACACAGCACAACCAAAAACTATACAAAATAACAGATATAACAAATGTAAATACTTTACGGATCAAAACGGAGCAGTACAACAATGGATTGTTGCGGACCGATACAAAACAACTTTGGCGCAACAAAGCAGGAACCCAACAGAACTTGTCCTTGTACGATGTTTTAAAACCAACAAAATTCGCTAGCGACAGCGCCACTAACTATAAACTACAAAAAAATACAGAGAAGCGTATATGGCGTTGACATTGGCAAATATGCGGTGTACCTTTCACAATAAACGGAGCTGACAACATTAAAATCTCAAACATTCATAAACATGCTTTTGGACCTATACTGTGAATAAAATATGATAAAAAATTATAAAATTCGGGCGCGGAAGCAAATATTTATATGATTTTTTACAAAAATAAAGTTAGATTTTACCTATTTTTGCAAAGGATATTTTTGTTAAAACATTCATAAACATGCTTTTGGACCTATACTGTGGATAAAATATGATGAAAAATTATAAAATTCAGGCGCGAAAGCAAATATTTATATGATTTTTTTCAAAAATTAAGTCAGATTTTAACTACTCTTATGAATACATTGTATATTGTACGCTACATGGGCTGGATTCTAGAATAACTACCACATTTGAAATAGCAATTTTCTTGTTGCAATGTTTTCTTTTAGCCAAAATATGATAAAGAATTATAAAATTCGGGCGCGCAAGCAAATGTTATATGATTTTTTACAAAAATAAAGTCAGATTTTACGTTTTCTTAATGAAAACGTTGTATATTGTAAGTTACATGAGCTGGATTCTAGAATACCTATCACACTTGAAATAGCAATTTTCTTGTTGCAGTGTTTTCTTTTAGCTAAAATATGATGAAAAATTATAAAATTCGGGCGCGGAAGCAAATATTAATATAATTTTTAACAAAAATAAAGTCAGATTTTACCTTTTCTTGATGAATACGTTGTATATTGTAAGCTACATATGCTGGATTCTAGAATATCTACCACACTTGAAATAGCAATTTTCTTGTTGAAATGTTTTCTTTTAGCTAAAATATTATAAAGAATTATAAAATTCGGGCGCGGAAGCAAATATTTATATGATTTTTTACAAAAATTAAGTCAGATTTTACATTTTCTTGATGAATACGTTGTATATTGTAAGCTACATGGGCTGGATTCTAGAACACTTACCATACTTGTAATAGCAATTTTCTTGTTGCAATGTTTTCTTTTAGATAAAATATGAAAAAAAATTATAAATTTCGGGTGCGGATGCCAATATTTATATTACTTTTTACAAAAATAAAGTCAGATTTTACCTATTCTTGAAATGGATATCATGCTGTAGGATCTATACTATGGATATTTTTAGCATTGGACATGCAAAAGTGACCATAACGTAGTTCAAATCAAATAATAAACATTCAATTTTCGGGTGTCATTTTAATGAATACGTTGTATATTGTAATCTACATGGGCTAGATTCTAGAAAACCGACTACACTTGAAATAGCAATTTTCTTGTAGCAATGTTTTCTTTTAGTTAAAATATGATGAAGAATTATAAAATTCGGGCGCGGAAGCAAATATTTATATTATTTTTTACTAAAATAAAGTCAGATTTGACCCATTCTTGATGCATATGTTGTATATTGTGAGGATACATGGGCTGGATTCTAGAATACCTACCACACTTGAAATAGCAATTTTTTATATTTTTTATATTATAAATTTCGGGTGCGGATCCTAATATTTATATGACTTTTTACAAAAATAAAGTCAGATTTTACGTTTTCTTAATGAAAACGTTGTATATTATAAGCTACATGAGCTGGATTCTAGAATACCTGTCACACTTGAAATAGCAATTTTCTTGTTGCAATGTTTTCTTTTAGCTAAAATTTAATGAAAAATTATAAAATTCGGGCGCGGAAGCAAATATTTATATGATTTTTTACAAAAATTAAGTCAGATTTTATTTTTTCTTAATGAATACGTTGTATATTTTAAGCTACATGGGCTGGATTCTAGAATACCTACCACACTTAAAATAGCGATTTTCTTGTTGCAGTGTTTTCTTTTAGCTAAAATATGATGAAGAATTATAAAATTCGGCCGCGGAAGCAAATATTTATATGATTTTTTACAAAAATAAAGTCAGATTTTACCTATTCTTGATGAATACGTTGTATATTGTAAGCTACAGAAGCTGACTTCTAGAATACCTACCACACTTGAAATAGCATTTATCTTGTTGCAATCTATTCTTTTAGCTAAAATATGATGAAAAATTTTAAAAATCGGTCGTGGAAGCAAATATTTATATGATTTTTTACAAAAATAAAGTCAGATTTTACCTTTTTTTGATGAATAAGTTGTATATTGTAAGCTACATGGGCAGGATTCTAGATAACCTACCACACTTGAAATAGCAATTTTCTTGTTGCAATGTTTCCATTTAGCTAATATGTAATGAAGAATTATAAAATTCGGGCGCGGAAGCAAATAATTGTATGATTCTTTACAAAAATAAATTTAGATTTTACCTTTTCTTGATGAATACGTTGTTTATTGTAAGCTACATGGGCTGGATTCTAGAATACCTACCATACTTGAAAAAGCAATTTTCTTGTTGCAATGTTTTCTTTCAGCTAAAATATGATGAAGATTTATAAAATTCGGCCGCGGAAGCAAATATTTATATGATTTTTTTTACAAAAATAAAGTCAGATATTACCTTTTCTTGATAAATACTTTGTATATTGTAAGCTACATGGGCTGGATTTTAGAATACCTACCACACTTGAAATAGAAATTCTCTTGTTGCAATGTTTTCTTTTAGCTAAAATATGATGAAGAATTATAAAATACGGGCGCGGAAGCAAATATTTATATGATTTTTTACAAAAATTAAGTCAGATTTTACCTACTCTCGAGGAATACGTTGTATATTGTAAGCTACTTGGATGGATTCTAGAATACCTACTACACTTGAAATAGTAATTTTCTGGTTGCAATGTTTTCTTTTAGCCAATATATGACGAAGAATTATAATATTCAGGAGCGGAAGCAAAAATTTATATGATTTTTTACAAAAATAAAGTCAGATTTTACCTATACTTGATGAATACGTTGTATATTGTAAGCTACATGGGCTGGATTCTAGAATACCTACCACACTTAAAATAGCAATTCTCTTGTTGCAATGTTTTCTTTTAGCTAAAATATGATGAAGAATTATAAAATTCGGGCGCGGAAGCATATATTTATATGATTTTTTACAAAAATAAAGTCAGATTTTACCTATTATTGATGAATACGTTTTATATTGTAAGCTACATGGGCTGGATTCTAAAATACCTACTACACTTGAAATAGCAATTTTCTGGTTGCAATATTTTCATTTAGCTAAAATATTATGAAGAATTATAAAATTCGGGCGCGGAAGCAAATATTTATATGATTTTTTACAAAAATAAGGTCAGATTTTACCTATTATTGATGAATACGTTGTATATTGTAAGCTACATGGGCTGGATTCTAGAATACCTATTACACTTGAAATAGCAATTTTCTTGATGCAATGTTTTCTTTTAGTTAAAATATGATAAAGAATTATAAAATCCGGGCGCGAAAGCAAATATTTATATGATTTTTGACAAATATAAAGTTAGATTTTACCTATTCTTGATGAATAAGTTGTATGTTGTAAGCTACATGGGCTGGATTTTAGAATACCTACCACACTTGAAATAGCAATTCTCTTGTTGCAATGTTTTCTTTTAGCTAAAATATGATGAAGAATTATAAAATTCGGCCGCGGAAGCAAATATTTATATGATTTTTTTACAAAAATAAAGTCAGATATTACCTTTTCTTGATAAATACTTTGTATATTGTAAGCTACATGGGCTGGATTTTAGAATACCTACCACACTTGAAATAGAAATTCTCTTGTTGCAATGTTTTCTTTTAGCTAAAATATGATGAAGAATTATAAAATTCGGGCGCGGAAGCATATATTTATATGATTTTTTACAAAAATAAAGTCAAATTTTACCTATTTTTCATGAATACGTTTTATATTGTAAGCTACATGGGCTGGATTCTAGAATACCTACTACACTTGAAATAGCAATTTTCTGGTTGCAATGTTTTCTTTTAGCTAAAATATGATGAAGAATTATAAAATTCGGGCGCGGAAGCATATATTTATATGATTTTTTACAAAAATAAAGTCAAATTTTACCTATTTTTGATGAATACGTTTTATATTGTAAGCTACATGGGCTGGATTCTAGAATACCTACTACACTTGAAATAGCAATTTTCTGGTTGCAATATTTTCATTTAGCTAAAATATTATCAAGAATTATAAAATTCGTGCGCGGAAGAAAATATTTATATGATTTTTTACAAAAATAAAGTCAGATTTTACCTATTATTGATGAATACGTTGTATATTGTAAGCTACATGGGCTGGATTCTAGAATACCTACCACACTTGAAATAGCAATTTTCTTGATGCAATGTTTTCTGTTAGTTAAAATATGATAAAGAATTATAAAATCCGGGCGCGAAAGCAAATATTTATATGATTTTTGACAAATATAAAGTTAGATTTTACTTATTCTTGATGAATACGTTGTATGTTGTAAGCTACATGGGCTGGATTTTGGAATACCTACCACACTTGAAATAGCAAATCTCTTGTTGCAATGTTTTCTTTTAGCTAAAATATGATGAAGAATTATAAAATTCGGCCGCGGAAGCAAATATTTATATGATTTTTTTACTAAAATAAAGTCAGATATTACCTTTTCTTGATAAATACTTTGTATATTGTAAGCTACATGGGCTGGATTTTAGAATACCTACCACACTTGAAATAGAAATTCTCTTGCTGCAATGTTTTCTTTTAGCTAAAATATGATGAAGAATTATAAAATTCGGGCGCGGAAGCATATATTTATATGATTTTTTACAAAAATAAAGTCAAATTTTACCTATTTTTGATGAATACGTTTTATATTGTAAGCTACATGGGCTGGAATCTAGAATACCTACTACACTTGAAATAGCAATTTTCTGGTTGCAATATTTTCATTTAGCTAAAATATTATGAAGAATTATAAAATTCGGGCGCGGAAGCAAATATTTATATGATTTTTTACAAAAATAAAGTCAGATTTTACCTATTATTGATGAATACGTTGTATAATGTAAGCTACATGGGCTAGATTCTAGAATACCTACCACACTTGAAATAGCAATTTTCTTGATGCAATGTTTTCTTTTAGTTAAAATATGATAAAGAATTATAAAATCCGGGCGCGAAAGCAAATATTTATATGATTTTTGACAAATATAAAGTTAGATTTTACCTATTCTTGATGAATACGTTGTATGTTGTAAGCTACATGGGCTGGATTCTAGAATACCTACCACACTTGAAATAGAAATTTTCTTGATGCAATGTTTTCTTTTAGTTAAAATATGATAAAGAATTATAAAATTCGGGCGCGGAAGCAAATATTTATATGATTTGTTACAAAAATTAAGTAAGATTTTACCTACTCTCGAGGAATACGTTGTTTATTGTAAGCTACTTGGGCTGGATTCTAGAATACCTACTACACTTGAAATAGTAATTTTCTGGTTGCAATGTTTTCTTTTAGCCAAAATATGACAAAGAATTATAATATTCAGGAGCGGAAGCAAAAATTTATATGATTTTTTTCAAAAATAAAGTCAGATTTTACCTATACTTGATGAATACGTTGTATATTGTAAGCTACATGGGCTGGATTCTAGAACACCTACCACACTTGAAATAGCAATTTTTTGTTGCAAGGTTTTCTTTTAGCTAAAATATGATGAAAAATTTTAATATTCAGGCGCGGAAGCAAATATTTATATGATTTTTGACAAATATAAAGTTAGATTTAACCTATTCTTGATGAATACGTTGTATATTGTAAGCTACATGGGCTGGATTCTAGAATACCTACCACACTTGAAATAACAATTTTCTTGTTGCAATGTTTTCTTTTAGCTATAATATGATGAAAATGTATAAAATTCGGGCGCGGCAGCATAAATTTATATAACAAAAATAAAGTCATATTTTACCTTTCCTTGATTAATACGTTGTATACTGTAAGCTACATGGGCTGGATTCTAGAATACCTACCACACTTGAATTAGCAAATTTCGTTTTGCAATGTTTTCTTTTAGCTATAATATGATAAAGAATTATAAAATTCGGGCGCGGAAGCAAATATTTATATGATTTTTTACAAAAATAAAGTCAGATTTTACCTTTTCTTGATGAATACGTTGTATATTATAAGCTACATGGGCTGGATTCTAGAATACCTACCACACTTGAAATAGCAATTTTCTTGTTGCAATGTTTTGTTTTAGCTAAAATATAAAGAAGAATTATAAAATTCGGACGCGGAAGCAAATATTTATATAATTTTTTCAAAAATAAAGTTAAATTTTACCTACTCTTGATGAATATGTTGTATATTGTAAGCTACATGGGCTATATTCTAGAACTCCTACCACACTTGAAAAAGCAATTTTCTTGTTGCAATGTTTTCTTTTAGCTAAAATAAGATAAAAATTTATAAAATTCGTGCGCAGAAGCAAATATTTATATGATTTTGACAAAAATAAAGTCAGATTTTGCCTTTTCTTGATGAATACGTTGTATATTGTAAGCTACAAAGGCTGGATTCTAGAATACCTACCACACTTGAAATAGCAATTTTCTTGTTGCAATGTTTTCTTTTAGCTAAAGAATGATAAAGAATTATAAAATTCGGGCGCGGAAGCAAATATTTATATGATTTTTTACAAAAATAAAGTCAGTTTTACCTATTCTTGAAATGGATATCTTTGGTAAAACATTCATATTCATGCTTTAGGATCTATTCTATAAATAATTTTAGCATTGCACATGCAAAAATGACCAAAACGTAGTACCAATCAGATAATAAACATTCAATTTTCGGGTGTTATTTTAATGAATACATTGTATATTGTAAGCTACATGGGCTGGATTCTAGAATACCTACCACACTTGAAATAGCTATTTTCTTGTTGCAATGCTTTCTTTTAACTAAAATATGATAAAGAATTATAAAATTCGGGCGCGGAAGCAAATATTTATATGATTTTTTACAAAAATAAAGTCAGATTTTACCTACTCTTGATGATTACGTTGTAAATTTTAAGCTACATGAGCTGGATTCTAGAATACCTACCACAACAGAAATAGCAATTTTTTTTTTTGCAATGATTTCTTTTAGCCAAAATATTATGAAGAATTATAAAATTCGGGCTCGAAAGCAATTATTTATATGATTTTTTACAAAAATAAAGTCAGATTTTACCTATTCTTGATGAATACCTTGTATATTGTAAGCTACAAGGCTGAATTCTAGAATACCTACCACACTTGAAATAGCAACATTCTTGTTGCAATGTTTTCTTTTAGCTAAAATATGATCAAAAATTTATAAAATTCGGGCGCGGAAGCAAATATTTATATGATTTTTTACAAAAATAAAGTCAAATTGTACCTACTCTTCAATTATATGATTTTTTACAAATATAAAGTCAGATTTTACATATTTTTGTAATAAATATTTTTGTAAAAACATTTATATTTATGTTTCAGGATCTATACTATGGATGGTTTTAAGCATAAAACATGCAAAAGTAACCAAAACGTGGTAAAAATCAGACAATAAACATTCAATTTTCGGGTGTCATTTTAATGAATACGTTGTATATTGTAAGCTACATGGGCTGAATTCTAGAATACCTACCACACTTAAAATAGCAAGATTCTTGCTGCAATGTTTTCTTTTAGTATAAATTCGATAAAAAATTATAAAATTCGGGCGCGGAAGTAAATATTTATATGATTTTTTACAAAAATAAAGTCAGATTTTACCTGCTCTTGATAAATACTTTGTATATTGTAAGCTACATGGGCATGATTCTACAATACTTACCACACTTGAAATAGCGATTATCTTGTTGCAATGTTTTCTTTTAGCTAATATATGATGAAGAATTATAAAATTCGGGCGCGGAAGCAAATAATTATATGATTTTTTACAAAAATAAAGTCAGATTTTACATATTTTTGAAATAAATATTTTTGTAAAAACATTTATATTTATGTTTTAGGATCTATACTATGGATGGTTTTAAGCATAAAACATGCAAAAATAACCAAAACGTGGTAAAAATCAGACAATAAACATTCAATTTTCGGGTGTCATTTTAATGAATACGTTGTATATTGTAAGCTTCATAGGCCGGATTCTAAAATACCTACCGCACTTGAAATAGCAATTTTCTTGTTGCAGTGTTTTCTTTTATCTAAAATATGATAAAGAATTATAAAATTTGGGCGCGGAAACAAATAATTATATGATTTTTTACAAAAATAAAAATCAGATTTTACCTATTCTTGAAATGGATTTTTTTGTTAAAACATTCATATTCATGCTTTAGGATCTATACATTGGTTAATTATTGCATTGGACAAGCAAAAGTGACCAAAACGTGGTACCAATAAAAAAAAAATCATTCAATTTTCGGGTGTCATTTTAATGAATACGTTGAATATTGGAAGCTACATGGGCTGAATTCTAGAATACCCATTACACTTTAAATAGAAATTTTATTGTTGCAATGTTTTCTTTTAGCTAAAATATGTTAAAGAATTATAAAATTCAGGCGCGGAAGAAAATATTTATATGATTTTTTACAAAATTAATGACAGTTTTTACCTATTCTTGATGAATAAGTTGTATATTGTAAGCAACATGGCCTGGATTCGAGAATACCTACCACACTTGAAATAGCAATTTTCTTGTTGCAATGTTTTCTTTTAGCTAAAATATGTTAAAGAATTATAAAATTCGGGCGCGAAAGCTAATATTTATATGAATTTTTACAAAAATAAAGTCAGATTTTACCTGCTCCTGATAAATACGTTGTAAATTTTAAGCTACATGGGCTGGATTCTAGAATACCTACCACACTTGAAATAGTTATTTTCTAGTTGCAATGTTTTCTTTTAGCTAAAATATGATGAAGAATTGTAAAATTCGGGCGCAGAAGCAAATATTTATATGATTTTTTACAAAATTAAAGTCAGATTTACCTACTCTTGATGATTACGTTGTATATTGTAAGCTACATGGACTGGATTCTAGAATACCTACCACAACAGAAATAGCAATTTTTTTGTTGCAATGGTTTCTTTTAGCCAAAATATTATGAAGAATTATAAAATTCGGGCGCGAAAGCTAATATTTATATGATTTTTTACAAAAAAAAGTCAGATTTTTACCTGTTCTTGATGAATACGTTGTATATTGTAAGCTACATGAGCTGAATTCTAGGATACCTACCAAACTTGAAATAGCAACATTCTTGTTGCAATGTTTTCTTTTATCTAAAATATGATAAAGAATTATAAAATTCGGACGCGGAAGCAAATATTTATAAGATTTTTGACAAAAATAAAGTCAGGTTTTGCCTTTTCTTGATGAATACGTATTATATTGTAAGCTACAAAGGCTGGGTTTTAGAATAGCTACCACACTTGAAATAGCAATCTTCTTGATGTAATGTTTCCTTTTAGCTAAAATATGATAAAGAATTATTAAATTCGGGCGCGGAAGCAAATATTTATATGATTTTTTACAAAAATAAAGTCAGATTTTATTTATTTTTGAAATGGATATCTTTGTTAAAATATTCATATTCATGCTTTAGTATCTATTCTATGGATAATTTTAGCATTTGACATGCAAAAGTGACCATAACGTAGAACCAATCAGATAATAAACATTCAATTTTCGGGTGGCATTTTAATAAATTCGTTGTATATTGTAAGCTACATGGACTTTATTCTAGAATACCTACCACACTTGAAATAGCAATTTTCTTGTTGCAATGTTTTCTTTTACATAAAATATAATGAAGAATTATAAAATTCGGGCGCGGAAGCAAATATTTATATGATTTTTTACAAAAATAAATTCAGATTTTACATTTTCTTGAAATGGATACATTTGTTAAAACATTCATATTCATGCTTTAGGATCTATACTATGGATAATTCTAGCATTGGACATGCAAAAGTGACCATAACGTTGTACCAATCAAATTATAAACATTCATGGGCTGGATTCTAGAATACCTACCACACTTGAAATAGCAATTTTCTTGTTGCAATGTTTTCTTTTAGCTAAAATATGATAAAGAATTATGAAATTTAGGCGCGGAAGCAAATATGTTTATGATTTTTTACAAAAATAAAGTCAGAAATTACTTATTCTTGAAATGGATATTTTTGTAAAAACATTCATAATCATGCTTTAGGATCTATACAATGGATAAATTTAGCATTGGACATGCAAAAGTGACCATAAAGTAGTCTCAATAAGATAATAAACATTCAATTTTCGGGTGTCATTTTAAAGAATAAGTTGTATATTATAAGCTACATGGGCTGGATTTTAGAATACCTACCACGTTTGAAATAACAACTTTCTTGTTGCAATGTTTTCTTTTAGCTAAAATATGAAGAAGAATTATAAAATTCGGGCGCGGAAGCAAATATTTATATGATTTTTTACAAAAATAAACTCAGATTTTACCAATTCTTGAAATGGATATCTATGTTAAAACATATATAATCATGCTTTAGGATCTATACTATGGATAATTTTAGCATTGGACATGCAAAAGTGACCATAACGTAGTTCAAATCAGATAATAAACATTCAATATTCGGGTGCCATTTTAATGAATACGTTGTATATTGTAAGCTACATGGGCTGGATCCTAGAATACCTACCACACTTGAAATAGCAATTTTCTTGTTGCAATGTTTTCTTTTAGCTAAAGTATGATGAAGAATTATAAAATACGGGCGCGAAAGCAAATATTTATATGTTTTTTTACAAAAATTAAGTCAGATATTACCTATTCTTGATGAATACGTTGTATATTGTAAGCTACATTGGCTGGATTCTAGAAACCTACCACACTTGAAATAGCAATTTTCTTGTTGCAATGTTTTCTTTTAGCTAAAATATGATGAAAAATTATAAAATTCGGCCGCGGAAGCAAATATATATATATATATATATATATATATATATATATATATATATATATATATATGAGTTTTTACAAAAATAAAGTCAGATTTTACCTATTTATGATGAATACGTTGTATATTGTAAGCTACATAGGCTGGATTCTAAAATGCCTACCGTACTTGAAATAACAATTTTCTTTTTGCAATGTTTTCTTTTAGCTAAAATTTGATGATGATATATAAAAATCGGGCGCGGAAGCTAATATTTATATAATTTTTTTACAAAAATAAAGTCATATTTTACCTATTCTTAACGAATACGTTGTATATTGTAAGCTACATAGGCTGGATTCTAGAATACCTACCACACTTGAAATAGCAATTTTCTTGTTGCAATGTTTTCTTTTAGCTAAAATATGATGAAGAATTATAAAATTCGGGCGCGGAAGCAAATATTTATATGATTTTTTACAAAATTAAAATCAGATTTTACCTATTCTTGATGAATACGTTGTATATTGTAAGTTAAATTGACTGGATTCTAGAATACCAACCACACTTAAAATAGTAGTACGCCGATGGTAACATATGGTAGAGTTTAGTATTTTGTGTGCAACATTAAATATGTCTAATGTGCGAAAAATTGTGTGCAAACAAAACAAAAACTGTGAATAAAAGTGGATGTGAAATATTTCATCGTGAAAAGTAAAAAAAAAAAATATTTAAAACAATATAAACATGTGTAAAGTGCATAATAATTTTTGTGACAGCTGTGACCTTGGCTTAGCCATCCCGGCAAAACGGCTGAGACGGGTTGCGTGCGCTGCTGCACTGAGCAGTCAGTGGCGTAACAATTACACTTTGTCGAATCATGACTTTCTCGGTAAGTGTTACTAGTTCAAAATGAGTAATATAAAAAACACCATACCACCTCCTAATCAGGAAACGCAAGAAAAATCAATATCAATAGAAAAAAATCCTCTTCAGGGAAATAAGAAACAAGAATGGCCTCCAATTAGAGTGAGGTCAGCATCAATCTCATCTATGCGTGATACAACAGCATGGAGTAACCAACAAAATGAATTACAAATGACACTACCTAAAACTAATAGTGAAATGTCAAATCCAGTTTCACAAGAGAGTAAGATCATTTTAAACTTACAAAAACAACTACAACAAGCTATGAAAGAAATTGAATTATTAAAAAATCAGCTGACAACGCTAAAAACTCAAAACCAGAAATCTTATATTCCACCTACTTGGGAAGAAGAACAGGAAATCGTTGCAAGAGAAACTAATTGGATTCTAAAAGAGAACAAAAATAACAAGAAAAGAAAAGCTGAGGAATCTCCCGAAAAAAGCTATAATACAACTAATACAAACCCGGAAAAAAAAAAGAATTTAAAGCCCCCACCCATTATACTTAGCAATGTGCAAAACTATGAAGAGGTAAAACAAAAAATAGAAATTAACAAGTTTAAATGTACTACTAGAATGATGAACAATAATCAAATTAAAGTTAATGTGAATAGTGACACAGACTACAGAGAGATGACCAAAATACTAAATAACATGAACAAACTAGAATGGCATACTTACGAAAACAAGGCCGATCGACCGATAAGAGTTATTGCAAGAAATCTGCACCCTTCTTGTGAAACTAGTGCCATTTGCAATAAACTTAAAGAAAATGGTTTCAAAATAATATCTGTTGTCCAAAAACTAAAAAAGATTGGGAAAAACGATAAAGGACCAAAATATCTGCGCCTCCCTTTATATATATTAACTTTTGAATCCAAGGAGGACATTAACAAAATATTCGGAATACAACATATAAACTATATGAAAGTAAAAATTGAAGCAATAAGAACTAATAAACTTATTGCTCAGTGTAAAAAATGCCAAAGATTTGGTCATACCCAGAAGTTCTGTAATCGAGGAAACACCTGTGTTAGATGCGCAGAAAATCACTTAACAAAAGATTGCACGATTTCTAGAAATATAGCACCGAAATGTGCCAACTGTAAGGAAGCCCACCCCGCTAACTACAGAGGTTGTGCGGTAGCTAACGAACTTCAAAAAAGAAGAGATAATGAAACTAAGCATAAAAGAATTCTTAACCAACCAAAAACATTCATCTCCAAAACGGTGAAACCTGGAATTTCTTATTCCCAAATGACGAAAAACCGACATGAGGATGGCAGTAATAGTATTCCAAACTCTGAAGCAACAATGTTACAGTTTATGCAAAATATAACAAAACTACTTGATCAGGTAAATCAAAGACTAGATAACCTACAAGCCAAGAACAGTGGTACAATACACAATAAAAATAAACCTTATAGATAAACAAGATATTAGAATTGCAACCTGGAATGCAAATGGCATTCTAAAGAAAAAATATCAACTTGAAGTTTTCTTGCGCATGCAGCATATAGATGTGTGTCTCATCAGCGAAACACATCTAACTACCCAATCAAACTTGAGGATAAAAGGTTACAAAGTATACCACACTATTCACCCTGATAACCAAGCAAACGGTGGTAGTGCGGTCATAATCAAAGAATCTATTGACCACTATGAAGAATGTCACATAGAAAGTGTAGAAATACAACTAACTACTATAAGCATTACATCTACTAAGCAAAAGCTAACGGTTGGAGCAGTTTACTGTCCACCTAAACATAATCTGAAAATAGGAGACTACGAATTGCTATTACAAAATCCTGGCAAAAGATTTATAATAGGAGGGGATTATAATGCGAAACACGTGGACTGGGGATCCAGATTAAACACCACTAAAGGTAGAGAATTGAGAAAAGCAATAAGCAAAACAGGATGTAATTACCATTCTACTGGCAAACCGACATATTGGCCAACCGATTGGGAAAAAATACCAGACTTGCTAGACTTCTTTATCACAAAAAATGTGTCTGCTAACTTTATTGAGGTAGAAGAAAATTTCGATTTGGACTCTGATCACTCAGCAATCATACTAACGCTGAGTGAAAGAATTATCAAAAAAGAGGCTCGTCCTACATTGGTAAATAAAACTACTGATTGGAAGAGTTTTGAGACTGAGCTCCAAGACAACATAAACTTAAATGTAAAACTAAAATCAATTATAGAACTCGAAAAAGCCACGGAAAATTTCACTAAATTAATTCAGACAATAGCTTTCAATAACACCAAACAAATTTTACATTTAACAAAAGGAACTAACTACCCAATAGAAATAAGAGAGTTAGTCAAGGAAAACCGAAAAGCCAGAAGAAAATGGCAACATTCGAGAGACCCGCATGATAAAAACATATTAAATAATACTACACAAAAACTCAACAGAGAAAAAAAAAAAAGATAAAAGAAGAATCAGTAAGAGTATACTTACAGAATTTAACAGCCGATGAGGAAACCGACTACTCGTTATGGAAGGCAACAAAAAAGATCAAAAGGCCAATAACAACTATTCCACCTATCAGAAAAGACAGAGGACCATGGACGAGAAATAATAAACAAAAAGCTGAATTATTTGCAGAGTACCTGGCAGAAATATTCAAACCAAATCAAACTAATGTAGACACTAGATTAGAAGAAATTACTAATCTAAGATCAGTAAATATTCCTGTTGTTACTCCAAAAGAAGTTGCTGAGGAAATAAAATCCAAGTTACGATCAAAAAAAGCACCTGGCTTTGATCTAATTACAGGAGAAATTTTAAAACATCTACCCAAAAAAGGTATAATTATGCTCACATACCTATTCAACGCAGCCTTTCGATTAAGACACGTCCCTGCCTGTTGGAAAGTAGCAGAGGTAATCATGTTGCCAAAACCAGGTAAACCACCAAATGACGTAAAATCATACAGGCCTATTTCTCTGCTACCAATCATCGGAAAACTCTTTGAGAAGCTATTACTAAAGAGATTGAAACCAATAATTGATAACAATAAACTGATCCCGGACTATCAATTTAGATTTAGACCAAAACACTCCACCATCGACCAGGTGCATCGCATTACTGATATAATTGAACGTGCACTTGAAGAAAAACAAATATGCTCGGCAATCTTTCTCGATGTAGCTTAAGCATTCGATCGACTGTGGCACGAAGGCTTGATATTTAAACTCCATAAAATAATACCTACACAGTATGCAGAGATTTTGTCTTCATATATCAGTGATAGACTTTTTAGAATTAAGCAGGATGATGAATATTCTGATTTGAAAGAAATAAGAGCAGGTGTACCATAAGGAAGTGTACTGGGACCCACTCTGTATCTATTATACACTAGTGATCTACCAGACATAAAAGATACTGCAATAGCTACATTCGCCGATGATACTGCTCTCCTCACAGTAGACACTGACCAAGACAAAGCCCTCAGAAAACTGCAAACTGCTAGTAACGTCATCTATAATTGGACTACAAAATGGAAGATAAAACTTAACGAGCTTAAATCTATCCATATTAATTTCACCAACAGAAAAATAATGGATCCTCGTCATTTATACATAAATGGTACAATAGTACCACTAAAGCTTAATGCGAAATACCTGGGCATGATTCTCGACGTCAAACTACAGTGGAAAAAACATATAAAGATGAAAAAAACTGAGCTTA
Organism: Stenolophus ochropezus; assembly: GCA_035578165.1. Lineage (NCBI taxonomy): Eukaryota > Metazoa > Arthropoda > Insecta > Coleoptera > Carabidae > Stenolophus > Stenolophus ochropezus. The sequence continues at coordinate 17,712 of JAQOWZ010000246.1, read as the reverse complement.
ACATCAAATATAGACAATACTTGTGGCTTATTGGAAACACCTCCAAGTTAGCAATACACAATAAATTAATAATATATAATCAAATCATAAAACCAGTATGGGTTTATGGAATACAGCTTTGGGGATGTGCCAGCAAAAGTAACATAAACATTAATCAAACCTTCCAAAATAAAGTGCTGAGAAGTATAGTCAATGCACCGTGGTATATTCGAAACTCCGATCTACATCGAGATCTTGGAATTCTAACCGTTGAGGAAGAAGTAAAAAGGTATGCATGCAAACACGAAGCCAGGCTACACCTTCACGACAATGCAGAAGCTCTTCAACTGCTGGACAACCAAAACCAAGTCCGAAGACTGAAGAGGACGAAACCAGCTGACCTAGTGTAGTGTATTGTGAATAAAAGCAGAGTATAGTGCGCGTGAGTGATTATTATTTAAGAAATATCTTTTGAACAATCTAAAGGGCGTTATTGTATTTACTTTAGTTTTTCAATTAATTAGGTTTAAGATTTATGAGAAAAAAATTAATGGTTAGTCTGTTGTAGACTAGTTTTAATAGATCCACAGCATAGGTGTTGTATTGTTAAATAAATAAAAAAAAAAAACTTAAAATAGAAATTTTCTTGTTGCAATGTTTTCTTTTAGCTAAAATATGATAAAGAATAATAAAATTTTGGGCGCGGAAGCCAATATTTATATGATTTTTTACAAAATTAAAGTCAGATGTTACCTATTCTTGATGAATACGTGATATTGTAAGCTACATGGGCTGGATTTTAGAATACCTACCACACTTGAAATAGCAATTTTCTTGTTGCCATGTTTTCTTTTCGCTAAAATATGGTAATAAATTATAAAATTCGGACGTAGAAGCAAATATTTATATAATTTTTTACAAAAATAAAGTCAGATTTTACCTTTTCTTGATGAATACGTTGTATATTGTAAGCCACATGGGATGGATTCTAGAATACCTACCACACTTAAAATAGCAATTTTCTTGTTCCAATGTTTTCTTTTAGTTAAAATATGATAAAGAATTATAAAATTCGGGCGCGGAAGCATATATTTATTTGATTTTTTACAAAAATAAAGTCAGATTTTACCTACTCTTGAAATGGATATTTTTGTTAAAACATTCATATTTATGCTTTACGATCTATACTATGAATAATTTTAGCATTGGACATGCAAAAGTGCCCATAAAGTGGTACCAATCAAATAATAAACATTCAATTTTCGGGTGTCTTTTTAATGAATACGTTGTATATTGTAAGCTACATGGGCTGGATTCTAGAATACCTACCACACTTGAAATAGCAATTTTCTGGTTGCAATGTTTTCTTTTAGCTAAAATATTATGAAGAATTATATAATTCGGTCGCGGAAGCTAATATTTATATAATTTTTTAACAAATATAAAGTCAGATTTTACCTATTCTTAATGAATACGTTGTATATTGTAAGCTACATAGGCTGGATTCTAGAATACATACCACAGTTGCAATAGCAATTTTCTTGTACCAATGTTTTCTTTTAGCTAAAATATGATGAAGAATTATAAAATTCGGGCGCGGAAGCAAATATTTATATGTTTTTTTACAAAATTAAAGTCAGATTTTACCTATTCTTGATGAATACGTTGTATATTGTAAGCTAAATGGACTGGATTCTAGAATACCAACCACACTTAAAATAGCAATTTTCTTGTTGCAATGTTTTCTTTTAGCGAAAATATGATGAAGAATTATAAAATTCAGGCGCGGAAGCTAATATTTATATTATTTTTTACAAAAATAAAGTCTGATTTTACCTTTTCTTGATGAATACGTTGTATATTGTAAGCTACATGGGCTGGAGTCTAGAATACCTACCACACTTGAAATAGCAATTTTCTTGTAGCAATGTTTTCTTTTAGCTAAAATATGTAGAAAAATTATAAAATTCGGGTGCGGAAGCAAATATCTATATGATTTTTTTAGAAAAATAAAGTCAGATTTTGCCTTCTCTTGATGAATACGTTGTATATTGTAAGCTACATGGGCTGGATTCTAGAGTACCAACCACACTTGAAATAGCAATTTTCTTGTTGCAATGTTTTCTTTTAGCAAAATTATGATGACGGATTAAAAAATTCGGGCGTGGAAGCAATTATTTAATATGATTTTTTACAAAAAAAAAGTCGGATTTTACATATTCTTGAAATGGATATCTTTGTTAAAACATTCATATTCATGCTTTAGGATCTGTACTATGAATAATTTTAGCATTGGTCATGCCAAAATGACCATAACGTGGTACCAATCAGATAATAAACATTCAATTTTCGGGTGTCATTTTAATGAACACGTTGTATATTGTAAGCCACATGGGCTGGATTCTTGAATACCTACCACACTTGAAATCGCAATATTCTTGTTGCAATGTTTTCTTTTAGCTAAAATATGATAAAAACTTATAAAATTCGAGCGCGAAAGCAAATAGTTATATGATTTTTTTACAAAAATAAAGTCAGATTTTAGTTATTCTTGAAATGGATATTTTTGTTAAAATATTCATATTCATGCTTTAGGATCTATACTATGGATAATTTTAGCATTGGACATGCCAAAGTGATCATAACTAGGTACCAATCAGATAATAAACATTCAATTTTCGAGTGTCATTTTAATGAATACGTTGTATATTATAAGCTACATGGGCAGGATTCTAGAATACCTACCACACTTGAAACAGCAATTTTCTTGTTGCAATGTTTTCTTTTAGCTAAAATATGATGAAGAATTATAAAATTCGGGCGCGGAAGCAAATATTTATATGATTTTTTACAAAAATAAAGTCAGATTTTACCTATTCTTGATGAATACGTTGTATATTGTAAGCTAAATAAACTGGATTCTAGAATACCAACCACACTTAAATAGCAATTTTCTTGTTGCAATGTTTTCTTTTAGCTAAAATATGATAAAGAATTATAAAATTCGGGCGCGGAAGCAAATATTTATATGATTTTTTACAAAAATAAAGTCAGATTTTACCTATTCTTGAAATGGATATCTATGTTAAAACATTCATAATCATGCTTTAGGATCTATACTATGGATAATATTAGCATTAGACATGCAAAAGTGACCATAACGTAGTTCCAATCAGATAATAAACATTCAATATTCGGGTGGCATTTTAATGAATACGTTGTATATTGTAAGCTAAATGGACTGGATTCTAGAATACCAACCACACTTAAATAGCAATTTTCTTGTTGCAATGTTTTCTTTTAGCTAAAATATGATGAAGAATTATAAAATTCGGGCGCGGAAGCAAATTTTTGTATGATTTTTTACAAAAATAAAATCAGATATTACCTTTTCTTGATGAATACGTTGTATATTGTAAACTACATGGGCTGGATTCTAGAATACCTACAACACTTGAAATAGCAATTTTCTTGTTGCAATGTTTTCATTTAGCTAAAATATGATAATAAATTATAAAATTCGAGCGTGGAAGCAAATATTTATATGATTTTTTACAAAAATTAAGTCTGATTCTTGATCATATAATTATTTGCTTACGTGGATAAATTTTATAATTCTTCATCATATTTTAGCTAAAAGAAAACATTGCAACAAGAAAATTGCTGTTTCAGGTATGGTAGGTATTCTAGAATCCAGCCCATGTAGCTTACAATATACAATATATTCACAAAGAATATTTAAAATCTGACTTTATTTTTGTAAAAAAACCATATAAATATTTGCCTCCGCGCTCAAATTTTATAATTATTCATCATATTTTAGCTAAAAGAAAACATTGCAACAACAAAATTGCTATTTCAAGTGTGGTAGGTATTCTCGAATCCATCTCATGTAGCTTGCAATATACAACGTATTCATTATGAATAGGTAAAATCTGACTTTATTTTTGTAAAAAATCATTTAAATATATGCTTCCGCGCCCGAATTTTATAATTTTTCATCATTTTTTAGCTAAAAGAAAACATTGCAACATGAAAATTGCTATTTCAAGTGTTGTAGGTATTCTAGAATCCAGTCCATGTAGCTTACAATATACAACGTATTCATTAAAATGACACCCGAATATTGAATGTTTGTTATCTGATTGGTACCACGTTATGGTCACTTTTGCATGTCTAATGCTAAAATTATCCATAGTATAGATCCTACAGCATGAATAAGAATGTTTTAACAAAAATATCCATTTCAAGAATCTGTACAATCTGACTTTATTTTTGTAAAAAATCATATAAATATTTGCTTCCGCTCCCGAATTTAATAATTCTTTATCATATTTTAGCTAAGAGAAAACATTGCAACATAAAAATTGCTATTTCAAGTGTGGTAGGTACTTTAGAATCCAGCCCATGTAGCTTACAATATACAACGTATTCATTAAAATGACACCCGAAAATCGAATGTATATTATCTGATTGGTACTACGTTATGGTCACTTTTGCATGTCCAATGCTAAAATTATCCATAGTATAGATCCTACAGCATGAATATGAATGTTTTAACAAAAATATCCATTTCAAGAATAGGTAAAATCTAACTTAAAACTACTAGAATCTAGCCCATGTAGCTCACAATATACAACGTATTCATCAAGAATAGGTATAATCTGACTTTTTTTTGAAAAAAAAAAAAAAAATATTTGCTTCCGCGCCCGAATTTTAAAATTCTTCATCATATGTTAGCTAAAAGAAAACATTGCAACAAAAGAATTGCTATTTCGAGTGTGGTAGGTATTCTAGAATCCAGCCTATGTAGCTTACAGTATACAACGTATTCATTAAAATTGAATGTTTATTATCTGATTGGTACTACGTTATGGTCACTTTTGCATGTCCAATGCTAAAATTATCCATAGTATAGAGCCTACAGCATGAATATGAATGTTTTAACAAAAATATCCATTTGAAGAATAGGTAAAATCTGACTTTATTTTTGTAAAAAATCCTGTAAATATTTGCTTCCGCTCCGGAATTTTATTATTTTTCAACATATTTTAGCTAAAAGAAAACATTGCAACAAGAAAATTGCTATTTCAATTGTGGTAGGTAGTTTAGAATCTAGCCCATGTAGCTTACAATATACAACGTGTTCATCAAGAATAGGTAAAATCTGACTTTATTTTTGAAAAAGTCATATAAATATTTGCTTCCGCGCCCGTATTTTATAATTCTTCATCATAATTTAGCTAAAAGAAAACATTGCAATAAGAAAATTGCAATTTCAAGTATGGTAGGTATTCTATAATCCAGCCCATGTAGTTTACAATATACAACATATTCATCAAGGATAGGTAAAATATGACTTTATTTTTGTAAAAAATCATATAAATATTTCCTTCCGCGCCCGAGTTTTATAATTCTTCTTCATATTTTAGCTAAAAGAAAACATTGCAACAAGAAAATTGCTATTTCAAGTGTGGTAGGTATTTTTAAATCCAGCCCATGTAGCTTATAATATACAACGTATTTATCAAGAATAAGTAAAATTCTGACTTTATTTTTGTAAAAAATCATATAAATATTTGCTTCCGCGCCCGAATTTTATAGTTCTTTATCATAATTTAGCTAAAAGAAAACATTGTAACAAGAAAATTGCAATTTCAAGTGTGGTAGGTATTTTAGAATCCAGCCCATGTAGTTTACAATATACAACGTATTCATCAAGAATAGGTAAAATCTGACTTTTTTGTAAAGTATCATATAAATATTTCCTTCCGCGCCCGAATTTTATAATTCTTTATCATATTTTAGCTAAAAGAAAACATTGGAACAAGAAAATTGCTATTTCATGTGTGGTAGGTATTCTAGAATCCAGCCCATGTAGCTTACAATATACAACGTAATCATCATGAAAAGGTAAAATCTGACTTTGTTTTTGTAAAAAATCATATAAATATTTGCTTCCGCAAACGAATTTCATAATTTTTCATCACAATTTAGCTAAAAGAAAACATTGCAACAACAAATTGCTATTTCAAGTGTGGTAGGTATTCTAGAATTCTGTCCATGTAGCTTAAAATATACAACGCATTCATCAAGAAAAGGTAAAATCTGACTTTACTTTTGTAAAAAATCATATAAATATTTTTTTCCGCGCCCGACTTTTATAATTTTTTCATCATGTTTTAGCTGAAAGAAAACATTGCAACAAGAAAATTGTTATTTTAATTGTGGTAGGTATTCTAGAATCCAGCACATGTAGCTTACAATATAAAACGTATTCATCAAAAATAGGTAAAATATAATTTTTTTTTGTAAAAAATCATTTAAATATTTGCTTCCGCGCCCGAATTTTATAATTTTTCATCATATTTTATCCACAGTATAGGTCCAAAAGCATGTTTATGAATGTTTTAACAAAAATATCCATTTCAAGAATAGGTAAAATCTGCCTTTATTTTTGTAAAAAATCATATAAATATTTGCTTCCGCGCCCGAATTTTATGATTTTTTATCATAATTTAGGTAATAGAAAACATTGCAATAAGAAAATTGCTATTTCAAGTGTGGTAGGTGTTCTAGAATCCAGCCAATGAAGCTTACAATATACAACGTATTCATCAAAAATAGGTAAAATCTGACTTTATTTTTGTAAAAAATTATATAAATATTTGCTTCCGCGCCCGAATTTTATAATTTTTCATCATATTTTATCCATAGTATAGGTCCAAAAGCATGTTTATGAACGTTTTAACAAAAATATCCATTTCAAAATTATGTAAAATCTGACTTTATTTTTGTAAAAAATCATATAAATATTTGCTTCCGCGCCCGAATTTTATGATTTTTCATCATAATTTAGGTAAAAGAAAACATTGCAACAAGAAACTTGCTATTTCCAGTGTGGTAGGTATTCTATAATCCAGCCAATGAAGCTTACAATATACGACGTATTCATCAAAAATAGGTAAAATCTGACTTTATTTTTGTAAAAAATTATATAAATATTTGTTTCCGCGCCCGAATTTTATAATTTTTCATCATATTTTATCCATAGTATAGGTCCAAAAGCATGTTTATGAATGTTTTAACAAAAATACCCATTTCAAAAATAGGTAAAATCTGACTTTATTTTTGTAAAAAATCATATAAATATTTGCTTCCGCGCCCGAATTTTAAGATTTTTCGTCATAATTTAGGTAAAAGAAAACATTGCAACAAGAAAATTGCTATTTCAAGTGTGGTAGGTATTCTAGAATCCAGCCAATGAAGCTTACAATATACAAAGTTTTCATCAAAAATAGGTAAAATCTGACTTTATTTTTGTAAATAATTATATAAATTTTTACTTCCGCGACCGAATTTTATAATTTTTCATCATATTTTATCCATAGTATAGGTCCAAAAGCATGTTTATGAACGTTTTAACAAAAATATCCATTTCAAAAATAGGTAAAATCTGACTTTATTATTGTAAAAAATCATATAAATATTTGCTTCCGCGCCCGAATTATATGATTTTTCATCATATTTTAGCTAAAAGAAAACATTGCAACAGGAAAATTGCTATTTCAAGTGTGTTAGGTATTCTAAAATCCAGCCCATGTAGCTTACAATATACAACGTATTCATCAAAAATTGGTAAAATCTGACTTTTTTTTTGTAAAAAATCATATAAATATTTGCTTCCGCGCCCGAATCTTATAACTTTTCATCATATTTTTTCCAAAGTATAGGTCCAAAAGCATGTTTATGAATGTTTTAACAAAAATACCCATTTCCAGAATAGGTAAAATCTGACTTTAATTTGTAAAAAATCATATAAATATTTGCTTCTGCGACCCAAATTCATGATTTTTTATCATAATTTAGGTAAAAGAAAACATTGCAACAAGAAAATTGCTATTTCAATTATGGTAGGTATTCTAGAATCCAGCCAATGAAGCTTACAATATACAACGTATTTATCAAAAATAGGTAAAATCTGACTTTTTTTGTTAAAAATTATATAAGTATTTGCTTCCGCGCCCAAATTTTATGTTTTTTCATCATAATTTAGGTAAAAGAAAACATTGCAACAAGAAAATTGCTATTTCAAGGGTGGTAGGTATTCTAGAATCCAGCCATTGAAGCTTACAATATACAACGTATTCATCAAAAATAGGTAAAATCTGACTTTATTATTGTAAAAAATTATATAAATATTTGCTTCCGCGCCCGAATTTTATAATTTTTCAACATATTTTATCCATAGTATAGGTCCAAAAGCATGTTTATGAACGTTTTAACAAAAATATCCATTTCAAAAATAGTTAAAATCTGACTTTATTATTGTAAAAAATCATATAAATATTTGCTTCCGCGCCCGAATTATATGATTTTTCATCATATTTTAGCTAAAAGAAAACATTGCAACAGGAAAATTGCTATTTCAAGTGTGTTAGGTATTCTAAAATCCAGCCCATGTAGCTTACAATATACAACGTATTCATCAAAAATTGGTAAAATCTGACTTTTTTTTTGTAAAAAATCATATAAATATTTGCTTCCGCGCCCGAATCTTATAACTTTTCATCATATTTTTTCCAAAGTATAGGTCCAAAAGCATGTTTATGAATGTTTTAACAAAAATATCCATTTCCAGAATAGGTAAAATCTGACTTTAATTTGTAAAAAATCATATAAATATTTGCTTCTGCGACCCAAATTCATGATTTTTTATCATAGTTTAGGTAAAAGAAAACATTGCAACAAGAAAATTGCTATTTCAAGTATGGTAGGTATTCTAGAATCCAGCCAATGAAGCTTACAATATACAACGTATTTATCAAAAATAGGTAAAATCTGACTTTTTTTGTTAAAAATTATATAAGTATTTGCTTCCGCGCCCAAATTTTATGTTTTTTCATCATAATTTAGGTAAAAGAAAACATTGCAACAAGAAAATTGCTATTTCAAGGGTGGTAGGTATTCTAGAATCCAGCCATTGAAGCTTACAATATACAACGTATTCATCAAAAATAGGTAAAATCTGACTTTATTATTGTAAAAAATTATATAAATATTTGCTTCCGCGCCCGAATTTTATAATTTTTCAACATATTTTATCCATAGTATAGGTCCAAAACCATGTTTATGAACGTTTTAACAAAAATATCCATTTCAAAAATAGGTAAAATCTGACTTTATTTTTGTAAAAAATCATATAAAAATTTGGTTCCGTGCACGAATTTTATGATTTTTTATCATATTTTAGCTAAAAGAAAACATTGCAACAAGAAAATTGCTATTTCAAGTGTGTTAGGTATTCTAGAATCCAGCCCATGTAGCTTACAATATACAACGTATTCATCAAAAATAGGTAATATCTGACTTTTTTTTTGTAAAAAATCATATAAATATTTGCTTCCGCGGCCGAATTTTATAATTTTTCATCATATTTTATCCACAGTATAGGTCCAAAAGCATGTTTAATAATGTTTTAACAAAAATATCCATTTCAAGAATAGGTAAAATCTGACTTAATTTTTGTAAAAAATCATATAAATATTTGCTTCCGCGCCCGAATTTTATGATTTTTCATCATAATTTAGGTAAAAGAAAACATTGCAACAAGAAAATTGCTATTTCAAGTGTGGTAGGTATTCTAAAAGCCAATGAAGCTTACAATATACAACGTATTCATCAAAAATAGGTAAAAATCTGAGTTTATTTTTGTAAAAAATTATATAAATATTTGCTTCCGCGCCCGATTTTTCTAATTTTTCATCATATTTTATCCATAGTATATGTCGAAAAGCATGTTTATGAATGTTTTAACAAAAATATCCATTTCAAAAATAGGTAAAATCTAACTTAATTTTTGTAAAAAATCATATAAATATTTAATTCCGCGCCCGAATTTTATGATTTTTTATCATAATTTAGGTAAAAGAAAACATTGCAACAAGAAAATTGCTATTTCAAGTGTGGTAGGTATTGTAGAATTCAGCCAATGAAGCTTACAATATACAACGTATTCATCAAAAATAGGTAAAATCTGACTTTATTTTTGTAAAAAATTATATAAATATTTGCTTCCGCGCCCGTATTATATAATTTTTATCATATTTTATCCATAGTATAGGTCCAAAAGCATGTTTATGAACGTTTTAACAAAAATATCCATTTCAAAAATAGGTAAAATCTGACTTTATTTTTGTAAAAAATCATATAAATATTTGCTTCCGCGACCCAATTTCATGATTTTTTATCATAATTTAGGTAAAAGAAAACATTGCAACAAGAAAATTACTATTTCAAGTGTGGTAAGTATTCTAGAATTCAGCCAATGAAGCTTACAATATACAACGTATTCATCAAAAATAGGTAAAATCTGACTTTATTTTTGTAAAAAATTATATAAATATTTGCTTCCGCGCCCGAATTTTATAATTTTTTATCATATTTTATCCATAGTATAGGTCCAAAAGCATGTTTATGAATTTTTTAACAAAAATATCCATTTCAAGAATAGGTAAAATCTGACTTTATTTTTGTAAAAAATCATATAAATATTTCCTTCCGCGCCCGAATTTTATGATTTTTCATCATAATTTATCTAAAAGAAAACATTGCAACAAGAAAATTGCTATTTCAAGTGTATTAGGTATTCTAGAATCCAGCCCATGTAGCTTGCAATATACAACGTATTCATCAAAAATAGGTAAAATATGACTTTTTTTTTTGTAAAAAATCATATAAATTTTTGCTTCCGCGCCCGAATTTTATAATTTTTCATCATATTTTATCCACAGTATAGGTCCAAAAGCATGTTTATGAATGTTTTAACCAAAATATCCATTTCAAGAATAGGTAAAATCTGACTTTAATTTTGTAAAAAATCATATAAATATTTGTTTCCTCGCCCCAATTTCATGATTTTTTATCATAATTTAGGTAAAAGAAAACATTGCAACAAGAAAATTGCTATTTCAAGTGTGGTAGGTATTCTAGAATTCAGCCAATGAAGCTTACAATATACAACGTTTTCATCAAAAATAGGTAAAATCTGACTTTATTTTTGTAAAAAATTATATAAATATTTGCTTCCGCGCCCGAATTTTATAATTTTTCATCATTTTTTATTCATAGTATAGGTCCACAAGCATGTTTATGAACGTTTTAACAAAAATATTCATTTCAAAAATAGGTAAAGTCTGACTTTATTTTTGTAAAAAATAATATAAATATTTGCTTCCGCGCCCGAGTTTTATGATTTTTCATCATATTTTATCTAAAAGAAAACATTGTAACAAGAAAATTGCTATTTCAGTGTATTAGGTATTCTAGAATCCAGCCCATGTAGCTTACAATATACAACGTATTCATCAAAAATAGGTAAAATCTGACTTTTTTTTGGAAAAATCATATAAATATTTACTTCTGCGCCCGAATTTTATAATTTTTCATCATATTTTATCCATAGTATAGGTCCAAAAGCATGTTTATGAATGTTTTAACAAAAATATCCATTTCAAGAATAGGTGAAATCTGACTTTATTGTTGTAAAAAATCATATAAATATTTGCTTCCGCGCCCGAATTTTATAATTTTTCATCATATTTTATCCGCAGTATAGGTCCAAAAGCATGGTAATGAATGTTTTAACAAAAATATCCATTTCAAGAATAGGTAAAATCTGACTTTATTTTTGTAAAAAATCATATAAATATTTCCTTCCGCGACCGAATTTTATGATTTTTCATCATATTTTAGGTAAAAGAAAATATTGCAACAAGAAAATTGCTATTTCAAGTGTGGTAGGTATTCTAGAATCCAGCCAATGAAGCTTACAATATACAACGTATTCATCAAAAATAGGTAAAATCTGACTTTATTTTTGTAAAAAATTATATAAATATTTGCTTCAGCGCCCGAATTTTATAATTTTTTATCATATTTTATCCACAGTATATGTCCAAAAGCATGTTTATGAACGTTTTAACAAAAATATCCATTTTAAAAATATGTAAAATCTGACTTTATTTTTGTAAATAATCATATAAATATTTGCTTCCGTGCCCGAATTTTATGATATTTCATCATATTTTAGCTAAAAGAAAACATTGCAAGAAGAAAATTGCTTTTTCAAGTGTTTTAAGTATTCTAGAATCCAGCCCATGTAGCTTACAATATACAACGTATTCATGAAAAATAGGTAAAATCTGACTTTTTTTTTGTAAAAAATTATATAAATATTTGTTTGCGCGCCCAAATTTTATAATTTTTCATCATATTTTATCCGCAGTATAGGTCCAAAAGCATGTTTATGAATGTTTTAACAAAAATATCCATTTCAAGAATAGGTAAAAACTGACTTTATTTTTGTAAAAAATCATATAAATATTTGCTTCCGCGCCCGAATTTTATGATTTTTCATCATATTTTAGCTAAAAGAAAACACAGCAACAAGAAAATTGCTATTTCAAGTGTGTTAGGTATTCTAGAATCCAGCCCATGTAGCTTACAATATACAACGTATTCATCAAAAATAGGTAAAATCTGACTTTTTTTTTGTAAAAAATTATATAAATATTTGCTTCTGCGCCCGAATTTTAGAATTTTTCATCATATTTTATCCACAGTATAGGTCCAAAGGCATGTTTATGAATGTTTTAACAAAAATATACATTTCAAGAATAGGTAAAATCTGCCTATATTTTTGTAAAAAATCATATAAATATTTGTTTCCGCGCCCGAATTTTAAGATTTTTTATCATAATTTAGGTAAAAGAAAACATTGCAACAAGAAAATTGCTATTTCAAGTGTGGTAGGTGTTCTAGAATCCAGCCAATGAAGCTTACAATATACAACGTATTCATCAAAAATAGGTAAAATCTGATTTTATTTTTGTAAAAAATTATATAATTATTTGCTTCCGCGCTCGAATTTTATAATTTTTCATTATATTTTATCCAGAGTATAGGTCCAAAAGAATGTTTATGAACGTTTTAACAAAAATATCAATTTCAAAATTATGTAAAATCTTACATTATTTTTATAAAAAATCATATAAATATTTGCTTCCGCGCCCGAATTTTATGATTTTTCAACACATTTTAGCTAAAAGAAAACATTTCAACAAGAAAATTGCTATTTCGAGTGTGTTAGGTATTCTAGAATCCAGCTCATGTACCTTACAATATACAACGTATTCATCTAAAATAGGTAAAATTTGACTTTTTTTTTGAAAAAATCATATAAATATTTGTTTGCGCGCCCAAATTTTATAACTTTTCATCATATTTTATCCGCAGTATAGGTCCAAAAGCATGTTTATGAATGTTTTAACAAAAATATCCATTTCAAGAATAGGAAAAATCTGACTTTATTTTTGTAAAAAATCATATAAATATTTGCTTCCGCGCCCGAATTTTATGATTTTTCATCATATTTTAGTTAAAAGAAAACATTGCAACAAGAAAATTGATATCAAGTGTGTTAGGTATTCTAGAATCCAGCCCATGTAGCTTACAATATACAACGTATTCATCAAAAATAGGTAAAATCTGACTTTTTTTTTGTAAAAAATCATATAAATATTTGCTTCCGCGCCCGAATTTATAATTTTTCATCATATTTTATCCACAGTATAGGTACAAAAGCATGTTTATGAATGTATTAACAAAAATATCCATCTCAAGAATATGTAAAATTTTACTTTATTATTGTAAAAAATCATATAGATATTTGCTTTCGCGCCCGAATTTAATGATATTTCATTATAATTTAGGTAAAAGAGAACATTGCAACAAGAAAAATTGCTATTTCAAGTGTGGTAGGTATTCTAGAATCCAGCCAATGAAGCTTACAATATACAACGTTCTCATCAAAAATAGGTAAAATCTTACTTAATTTTTTTAAAAAATTATATAATTATTTGTTTCCGCGCTCGAATTTTATAATTTTTCATCATACGTTATCCATAGTATAGGTCCAAAAGCATGTTTATGAACGTTTTAACAAAAATATCTATTTCAAAAATATGTAAAATCTGACCTTATTTTTATAAAAAATCATATAAATATTTGCTTCCGCGCCCGAATTTTATGATTTTTCATCATATTTTAGCTAAAAGAAAACATTGCAACAAGAAAATTGCTATTTCAAGTGTGTTAGCTATTCTAGAATCCAGCCCATGTAGCTTACAATATACAACGTATTTATCAAAAATAGGTAAAATCTGACTTTTTTTTTGTAAAAAATCATATAAATATTTGCTTCCGCGCCCGAATTTTATAATTTTTCATCATATTTTATCCACAGTATAGGTCCAAAAGCATGTTTATGAATCTATTAACAAAAATATCCATTTCATGAATATGTAAAATCTGACTTTATTTTTGTAAAAGATCATATAAATATTTGCTTCCGCGCCCGAATTTTTTGATTTTTTATCATAATTTAGGTAAAAGAAAACATTGCAACAAAAAAATTGCTATTTCAAGTGTGGTAGGTATTCTAGAATCCAGCCAATAAAGCTTACAATTTACAACGTATTCATCAAAAATATGTAAAATCTGACATTATTTTTGTAAAATATTATATAAATATTTGCTTCCGCGCTCGAATTTTATAATTCTTCATCATATATTATCCATAGTATAGGTCCAAAAGAATGTTTATGAACGTTTTAACAAAAATATCTATTTCAAAAATATGTAAAATCTGACTTTATTTTTGTAAAAAATCATATAAATATTTGCTTCCGCGCCCGAATTTTGTGATTTTTCATCATATTTTAGCTAAAAGAAAACATTGCAACAAGAAACTTGCTATTTCCAGTGTGGTAGGTATTCTAGAATCCAGCCAATGAAGCTTACAATATACGACGTATTCATCAAAAATAGGTAAAATCTGACATTATTTTTGTAAAATATTATATAAATATTTGCTTCCGCGCTCGAGTATTATAATTTTTTTATCATATTTTATTCACAGTATAAGTACAAAAGCATGTTTATGAATGTATTAACAAAAATATCCATTTTAAGAATATGTAAAATCTGACTTTATTTTTGTAAAAAATCATATAAATATTTGCTTCCGCGCCCGAATTTTATGATTTTTCATCATAATTTAGGTAAAAGAAAACATTGCAACAACAAAATTGCTATTTCAAGTGTGGTAGGTATTCTAGAATCCAGCCAATAAAGCTTACAATTTACAACGTATTCATCAAAAATAGGTAAAATCTGACTTTATTTTTTAAAAAATGATATAAATATTTGCTTCCGCGCTCGAGTATTTTAATTTTTTTTCATATTTTATTCACAGTATAAGTCCAAAAGCATGTTTATGAATGTATTAACAAAAATATCCATTTCAAGAATATGTCAAATCTGACTTTATTTTTGTAAAAAATCATATAAATATTTGCTTCCGCGCCCGAATTTTATGATTTTTCATCATAATTTAGGTAAAAGAAAACATTGAAACAAGAAAATTGCTATTTCAAGTGTGTTAGGTATTCTAGAATCCAGCCCATGTAACTTACAATATACAACGTATTCATCATAAATAGTTAAAATCTGAATTTTTTTTTGTAAAAATCATATAAATATTTGTTTGCGCGCCCGAATTTTATAATTTTTCATCATATTTTATCCGCAGTATAGGTCCAAAAGCATGGTAATGAATGTTTTAACAAAAATATCCATTTCAAGAATAGGTAAAATCTGACTTTATTTTTGTAAAAAATCATATAAATATTTCCTTCCGCGCCCGAGTTTTATAATTCTTCTTCATATTTTAGCTAAAAGAAAACATTGCAACAAGAAAATTGCTATTTCAAGTGTGGTAGGTATTTTTAAATCCAGCCCATGTAGCTTATAATATACAACGTATTTATCAAGAATAAGTAAAATTCTGACTTTATTTTTGTAAAAAATCATATAAATATTTGCTTCCGCGCCCGAATTTTATAGTTCTTTATCATAATTTAGCTAAAAGAAAACATTGTAACAAGAAAATTGCAATTTCAAGTGTGGTAGGTATTTTAGAATCCAGCCCATGTAGTTTACAATATACAACGTATTCATCAAGAATAGGTAAAATCTGACTTTTTTGTAAAGTATCATATAAATATTTCCTTCCGCGCCCGAATTTTATAATTCTTTATCATATTTTAGCTAAAAGAAAACATTGGAACAAGAAAATTGCTATTTCATGTGTGGTAGGTATTCTAGAATCCAGCCCATGTAGCTTACAATATACTCTGAGATAGCGCGTAAAGGTAAAATCTGACTTTGTTTTTGTAAAAAATCATATAAATATTTGCTTCCGCAAACGAATTTCATAATTTTTCATCACATTTTAGCTAAAAGAAAACATATGCAACAACAAATTGCTATTTCAAGTGTGGTAGGTATTCTAGAATTCTGTCCATGTAGCTTAAAATATACAACGCATTCATCAAGAAAAGGTAAAATCTGACTTTACTTTTGTAAAAAATCATATAAATATTTTTTTCCGCGCCCGACTTTTATAATTTTTTTCATCATGTTTTAGCTGAAAGAAAACATTGCAACAAGAAAATTGTTATTTCAATTGTGGTAGGTATTCTAGAATCCAGCACATGTAGCTTACAATATAAAACGTATTCATCAAAAATAGGTAAAATATAATTTTTTTTTGTAAAAAATCATTTAAATATTTGCTTCCGCGCCCGAATTTTATAATTTTTCATCATATTTTATCCACAGTATAGGTCCAAAAAGCATGTTTATGAATGTTTTAACAAAAATATCCATTTCAAGAATAGGTAAAAATCTGCCTTTATTTTTGTAAAAAATCATATAAATATTTGCTTCCGCGCCCGAATTTTATGATTTTTTATCATAATTTAGGTAATAGAAAACATTGCAATAAGAAAATTGCTATTTCAAGTGTGGTAGGTGTTCTAGAATCCAGCCAATGAAGCTTACAATATACAACGTATTCATCAAAAAATAGGTAAAATCTGACTTTATTTTTGTAAAAAATTATATAAATATTTGCTTCCGCGCCCGAATTTTATAATTTTTCATCATATTTTATCCATAGTATAGGTCCAAAAGCATGTTTATGAACGTTTTAACAAAAATATCCATTTCAAAAATATGTAAAATCTGACTTTATTTTTGTAAAAAATCATATAAATATTTGCTTCCGCGCCCGAATTTTATGATTTTTCATCATAATTTAGGTAAAAGAAAAACATTGCAACAAGAAACTTGCTATTTCCAGTGTGGTAGGTATTCTATAATCCAGCCAATGAAGCTTACAATATACGGACGTATTCATCAAAAATAGGTAAAATCTGACTTTATTTTTGTAAAAAATTATATAAATATTTGTTTCCGCGCCCGAATTTTATAATTTTTCATCATATTTTATCCATAGTATAGGTCCAAAAGCATGTTTATGAATGTTTTAACAAAAATACCCATTTCAAAAATAGGTAAAATCTGACTTATTTTTGTAAAAAATCATATAAATATTTGCTTCCGCGCCCGAATTTTAAGATTTTTTCGTCATAATTTAGGTAAAAGAAAACATTGCAACAAGAAAATTGCTATTTCAAGTGTGGTAGGTATTCTAGAATCCAGCCAATGAAGCTTACAATATACAAAGTTTTCATCAAAAATAGGTAAAATCTGACTTTATTTTTGTAAATAATTATATAAATTTTTACTTACTCTGAGATAGCGCGT
>JAQOWZ010000245.1:22500-87430 GCA_035578165.1 Stenolophus ochropezus | reverse complement strand
ATGCTATAGGATCTATACTATGGATGGATTTAAGCATTGGACTTGCAAAAGTGACCAAAACGTGGTACCAGTCAGATAATAAACATTTAATTTTCGGGTGTCATTTTAATGAATACGTTGTATATTGTAAGCTACATGGGCTGGATTCTAGAATACCTACCACACTTGAAATAGCAATATTCTTGTAGCAATGTTTTCTTTTTGTTAAAATATGATGAATAACTATAAAATTCGGGCGCGGAAGCCAATATTTATGTGATTTTTTACAAAAATAAAGTCAGATTTTACCTATACTTGAAATGGATATTTTTGTTAAAACATTTATTTTCATGCTTTAGGATCTATACTATGGATGTTTTTAAGCATTGGACATGCAAAGGTGACCAAATCGTGGTACCAATCAGATAATAAACATTTAATTTTCGGGTGTCATTTTAATGAATACATTGTATATTGTAAGCTACATAAGCTTTTTTTTGTTAAAATATGATGAATAATTATAAAATTCGGGCGCGGAAGCAAATATTTATGTGATTTTTTACAAAAATAAAGTCAGATTTTACCTATTCTTGAAATGGATATTTTTGTTAAAACATTCACATTCATGCTTAAGGATCTATACTATGGATGGTTATAAGCATTGAAAATGCAAAAGTGACCAAAACATGGTACCAAACAGATAATAAACATTTAATTTTCGGGTGTCATTTTAATGAATACATTGTATATTGTAAGCTACATAAGCTGGATTCTAGAATACCTACCACACTTGAAATAGCAATATTCTTGTTGCAATGTTTTTTTTTAGCTAAAATATGATGAAGATTTATAAAATTCGGGCGCGAAAGCATATATTTATATGATTTTTTACAAAAATTAAGTCAGATTTTACCTATTCTTGAAATGGATATTTTTGTTAAAACATTCATATTCATGCTTTAGGATCTATACTATGGATGGTCTTAAGCATTGTACTTGCAGAAGTGACCAAAACGTGGTACCAATTAGAAAATAAACATGCAATTTTCGGGTGTCATTTTAATAAATACGTTGTACATTTTAAGCTACATGGCCTGGATTCTAGAAAATCTACCACACTTGATATTGTAATTTTCTTGTTTCAATGTTTTCTTTTAGCTAAACTATGATGAAGAATTATAAAATTCGGGCACGGAAACAAATATTTATGTGATTTTTTACAAAAATTAAGTCAAATTTTACCTACTCTTGAAATAGATATTTTTGTCAAAACATTCATATTCATGCTTTAGGATCTATACTATGGATGGTTTTAAGCATTGGACTTGCAAAAGTGACCAAAACTTGGTACCAGTCAGATAATAAACATTCAATTTTTGGGTGTCATATTAATGAATACCTTGTATATTGTAAGCTACATGGGCTGGATTCTAGAAAACCTACCACACTTTAAATAGCAATTTTCTTGTTGCAATGTTTTCTTTTAGCTAAAATACGATGAAGAATTATAAAATTCGGGCGCGGAAGCAAATATATATATGATATTTTACATAAATAAAGTCAGGTTTTACTTATTCTTGAAATGGATAATTTTTGTTAAAACATTCATATTCATGCTATAGGATCTATACTATGGATGGTTTTAAGCATTGGACATGCCAAGGTAACCAAATCGTGGTACCAATCAAAAATAAACATTCAAATTTCGGGTCTCATTTTAATGAATACGTTGTATATTGTAAGCTACATGGGCTGGATTCTAGAATACCTACCACACTTAAAAAAGCAATTTTATTGTTGCAATGTTTTCTTTTAGCTAAAATATAATGAAGAATTATAAAATTCGGATGCGTAAGCAAATATTTATATGATTTTTCAGAAAAATAAAGTCAGATTTTACCTGTTTTTGACAAATACGTTGTTTATTGTAAGCTACATGGGCTGGATTCTTATATACCTACCACACTTGAAATAGCAATTATCTTGTTGCAGTGTTTTCTTTTTGCTAAAATATGATGAAAAATTATAAAATTCGGGCGCGGAAGCAAATATTTATATGACTTTTTACAAAAATAAAGTCAGATTTTACGTATTTTTGAAATGGATATTTTTATTAAAACATTCACATTCATGCTTAAGGATCTATACTATGGATGGTTTTAAGCATTGAGCATGCAAAGTGACCAAAACGTGGTACCAATCAGATAATAAACATTCAATTTTCGGGTGTCATTTTAATGAATAAATTGTATATTGTACACTACATAAGCTGGATTCTAGAATACCTTCCACACATGAAATAGCAATATTCTTGTTGCAATGTTTTCTTTTAGCTAAAATATGATTAAGAATTATAAAATTCGGGCGCGAAAGCAAATATTTATATGATTTTTACAAATATTAAGTCAGATTTCACCTATTCTTGAAATAGATATTTTTGTTAAAACATTCATATTCATGCTTTAGGATCTATACTATGGATGGTTTTAAGCATTGGACATGCAAAAGTGACCAAAACGTGGTACCAATCAGATAATAAACATGCAATTTTCGGGTGTCATTTTAATAAATACGTTGTATATTGTAAGCTACATGGCCTGGATTCTAGAAAATCTACCACACTTGATATTGCAATTTTCTTGTTGCAATGTTTTCTTTTAGCTAAAATATGATGAAGAATTATAAAATTCGGGCGCGGAAACAAATATTTATGTGATTTTTTATAAAAATTAATTCAGATTTTACCTACTCTTGAAATGGATATTTTTGTTAAAACATTCATATTCATGCTTTAGGATCTATACTATGGATGATTTTAAGCATTGGACTTGCAAAAGTGACCAAAACTTGGTACCAGTCAGATAATAAACATTCAATTTTTGGGTGTCATTTTAATGAATACGTTGTATATTGTAAGATACATGGGCTGGATTCTAGAATACCTACCATACTTGAAATAGCAATTTTCTTGTTGCAATGTTTTCTTTTAGCTAAAATATGATGAAAAATTATAAAATTCGGGCGGGGAAGCAAATATTTATATGATTTTTTCCAAAAATAAAGTCAGATTTTACCTATTCTTGATAAATACGTTGTATATTGTAAGCTACATGGGTTGGATTCTAGAATACCTACCACATTTGAAAAAGCAATTTTCTTGTTGCAATGTTTTATTTTAGCTATAATATGATAAATAATTATAAAATTCGGGCGCGGAAGCAAATATTTATATAATTTTTTACAAAAATAAAGTCAGATTTTACCTATTCTTGAAATGGATATTTTTGTTAAAACATTTATTTTCATTCTTTACGATCTATACTATGGATGTTTTTAAGCATTGGACATGCAAAGGTGACCAAATCGTGGTACCAATCAGATAATTAACATAAAATTTTCGGGTGTCATATTAATGAATACGTTGTATATTATAAGCTACATGGGCTGGATTATAGAATACCTACCACACTTGAAATAGCAATTTTCTTGTTGCATTGTTTTCTTTTAGCTTAAACATTATAATGAATTATAAAATTCGGGCGCGAAAGCATGTATTTATATGATTTTTTACAAAAATTAAGTCAGATTTTACCTATTCTTGAAATGGATATTTTTGTTAAAACTTTCATATTCATGCTACAGGATCTATACTATGGATGGTTTTAAGCATTGGACTTGCAAAAGTGATCAAAACGTGCTACCAATCAGAAAATAAACATTCAAATTTCGGGTGTCATTTTATTGAATACGTTGTATATTATAAGCTACATGAGCTGGATTCTAGAATACCTACCACACTTGAAATAGCAATTTTCTTGTAGCAATGTTTTCTTTTTGTTAAAATATGATGAATAATTATAAAATTCGGGCGCGGAAGCAAATATTTATGTGATTTTTTACAAAAATAAAGTCAGATTTTACCTATTCTTGAAATGGATATTTTTGTTAAATCATTTATTTTCATGCTTTAGGATCTATACTATGGATGTTTTTAAGCATTGGACATGCAAAGGTGACCAAATCGTGGTACCAATCAGATAATAAACATTTAATTTTCGGGTGTCATTTTAATGAATACATTGTATATTGTAAGCTACATAAGCTTTTTTTGTTAAAATATGATGAATAATTATAAAATTCGGGCGCGGAAGCAAATATTTATGTGATTTTTTACAAAAATAAAGTCAGATTTTACCTATTCTTGAAATGGATATTTTTTTTAAAACATTCACATTCATGCTTAAGGATCTATACTATGGATGGTTATAAGCATTGAAAATGCAAAAGTGACCAAAACATGGTACCAAACAGATAATAAACATTTAATTTTCGGGTGTCATTTTAATGAATACATTGTATATTGTAAGCTACATAAGCTGGATTCTAGAATACCTACCACACTTGAAATAGCAATATTCTTGTTGCAATGTTTTTTTTTAGCTAAAATATGATGAAGATTTATAAAATTCGGGCGCGAAAGCATGTATTTATATGATTTTTTACAAAAATTAAGTCAGATTTTACCTATTCTTGAAATGGATATTTTTGTTAAAACATTCATATTCATGCTTTAGGATCTATACTATGGATGGTCTTAAGCATTGTACTTGCAGAAGTGACCAAAACGTGGTACTAATTAGAAAATAAACATGCAATTTTCGGGTGTCATTTTAATAAATACGTTGTACATTTTAAGCTACATGGCCTGGATTCTAGAAAATCTACCACACTTGATATTGTAATTT
Organism: Stenolophus ochropezus; assembly: GCA_035578165.1. Taxonomy (NCBI): domain Eukaryota; kingdom Metazoa; phylum Arthropoda; class Insecta; order Coleoptera; family Carabidae; genus Stenolophus; species Stenolophus ochropezus. Next base: position 82,706 of record JAQOWZ010000245.1, on the reverse strand, counting down.
TCTTGTTTCAATGTTTTCTTTTAGCTAAAATATGATGAAGAATTATAAAATTCGTGCGCGGAAGCAAATATTTCTATGATTTTTTACAAAAATTAAGTCAGATTTTACCTACTCTTAAAATAGATATTTTTGTCAAAACATTCATATTCTTGCTTTAGGATCTATACTATGGATGGTTTTAAGCATTGGACTTGCAAAAGTGACCAAAACTTGGTACCAGTCAGATAATAAACATTCAATTTTTGGGTGTCATATTAATGAATACCTTGTATATTGTAAGCTACATGGGCTGGATTCTAGAATACCTACCACACTTTAAATAGCAATTTTCTTGTTGCAATGTTTTCTTTTAGCTAAAATACGATGAAGAATTATAAAATTCGGGCGCGAAAGCAAATATTTATATGATATTTTACATAAATAAAGTCAGGTTTTACTTATTCTTGAAATGGATATTTTTGTGAAAACATTCATATTCATGCTATAGGATCTATACTATGGATGGTTTTAAGCATTGGACATGCAAAGGTGACTAAATAGTGGTCCCAATCTGATAATAAACATTCAATTTTCGGGTGTCATTTTAATGAATACATTGTATATTGTAAGATACATGGGCTGGATTCTAGAATACCTACCATACTTGAAATAGCAATTTTCTTGTTGCAATGTTTTCTTTTAGCTAAAATATGATGAAAAATTATAAAATTCGGGCGGGGAAGCAAATATTTATATGACTTTCCCAAAAAATAAAGTCAGATTTTACCTATTCTTGATGAATACGTTGTATATTGTAAGCTACATGGGTTGGAATCTAGAATACCTACCACACTTGATATTACAATTTTCTTGTTGCAATGTTTTCTTTTAGCTAAAATATGATGAAGAATTATACAATTTGGACACGGAAGCAAATATTTATATGATATTTTACAAAAATAAAGTCAGATTTTACTTATTCTTGAAATGGATAATTCTTGTTAAAACATTTATATTCATGCTTTAGGATCTATACTATGGATGGTTTTAAGCATTGGACTTGCAAAAATGACCAAAACGTGGTACCAAACAGATAATAAGCATTCAATTTTCGGGTGTCATTTTAATGAATACGTTGTATATTGTAAGCTAGATGGGCTGGATTCTAGAATACCTACCACACTTGAAATAGCATTTTTCTTGTTACAATGTTCTATTTTAGCTAAAATATGATGAAGAATTATAAAATTCGGGCGCAAAAGCAAATATCTATATGATTTTTTACAAAAATAAAGTCAGATTTTACCTATTCTTGAAATGGATATTTTTGTTAAAACATTCATATTCATGCTTTAGGATCTATACTATGGATAATTTTAGCATTGGACATGCAAAAGTGACCAAAACGTGGTACCAATCACATAATAAACATTCAATTTTCGGGTGTCATTTTAATGAATACTGTTGGGTGTGTCGATTTACTTAAGAAAACTATATTGTATTTTTAAATATATATTCTTAACAACACACGAAATAACACAAAAACTACAAGTAACTATATACAAAATGTACACTGTAATAAAGCAATGTTTATACAAAGGTGCAACTCGAAAGCTTGAATACAACTCGAGAACTAGTTAACAAGTCTAGAGCTAGTTAGCAACTGATAAACAAAATTATTTCAAAAACATATCAGAATTCTAAACAACGCCTACAAAGAAGGGTAGGGAGCCAATAGTGGATGAAGAACATAAGTACAAATATTACTCAGAATAGAATATTCTGGAAGAAACATATAGCAGCTGCATGTAATTAAAAAAAGAAAATTTACTAATCTGCTTACATGAGTTAATACCTGGAAAGGTACAAGCTTTACAATCTCTATTGTCGTTGAAAGTGAAAAAATTCTGAGTAACAAGAATAAAGGATATATAAAACTAGATAATAAAAGTGCCATAAACAAACGAAAATTCTTAATCCCTAAACAAATAAGTCTAGACACACTTTTATAATAAATTGTTTATTTAAAACTAAAGGCTTTACTCAACATCCCGCCCGCCTTGAAAGGCTTCACTTTCAACACACAAATGTTTCAAAAACACTAGCACTTCACTCTAAGGGAAGGGGGCATAGTTTAACAGCGGATTTTGACCAGGGAGGACTTCCTCGATGCGTCCTAGATGCCACTGAAGAGGGGGGATGTTATCATAGCGAATGATAACTAGTTGATCGGGTTGAAGATCTTTGCTGTCCTTGGTTCTCCACTTGTTGCGGATCTGTAGGTGAGATAAGTACTTCTTGGACCATCGGGACCAAAAGTGTTGGCGTAAAAGTTCTATATGTTGCCAGCGCGAAAATTGATTGATTGCAGTCGAAGTTAGATCTGGTTCAGTGTTAGAAGTCACTAAGTCTCCAATAAGGAAATGGGCAGGGGTTAAAGGAGCAAGGTCGTTGGGGTCGTTGGATAAAGGTATTAGAGGCCTTGAATTTAACATAGCTTCGATTTGTACCAAGAATGTATATGTCTCTTCGTAAGTTAAATATGCATTACCTATCACGCGACGAATGTGATATTTTACTGACTTCACTGCGGCTTCCCATATGCCGCCGAAATGTGGAGCGCTTGGTGGTATGAAATGCCAGTTGATATTATTTGAAGCCATTGTCGAGATTATAGCATTTTTTGACGAATCTTCAATGAACATTTCACGAACTTTTACAAGTTCATGATTAGCTCCAACAAAGTTGGTGCCGTTGTCGGAAAACACGGCTAACGGCTTGCCTCTTCGTGCCATAAATCGCTTCATAGCGCCCAAAAATGCCTCAGTAGTTAAGTCGGTAACCAGTTCTATGTGGATTGCCTTTGTGGCTAAACATATGAATATTGCCCCATAAGCCTTAAATGTCTTATAATTTCGCTTTCTGTTTTCTCGAAGATTTATGGGACCAAAGTAATCTACGCCACATTGAGCGAATGGGCGTGATGGTGTTACTCGTTGCCGTGGTAATGTGCCCATTATAGGTTGCAATCCTCGTGGTTTGGTTTTAAAACAGATTATGCATCTTCGTATTACTTGTCGAACTAAATCTCTGCCACTTATGATCCAGTATTTCTGTCTAATGGTTGTAAGAACTGCCTGTGAACCGGCATGTAGGCGGGAAACATGCTCGTGCTCAACCAATAGTCGTGTAAATGCGTGTGTCTTAGGCAATACGATTGGATGTTTTTGTGGAGTAGGAAGAGATACATTATGCAATCGGGCACCAACTCGAATAATTCCGTTGTCATCCAAGAATGGGTTGAGTGATAACAATTTACTACCTTTACTTATGTTTTTATTTTGCCTTAAGTTGTATAATTCTGCAGAGAAAGCTGATTTTTGAACAATTTTTATTAGCGCATTTGTGGCAACACTTATTTCTGATGTTGACAATGGGCCTGTGAATTTATCAACGGTGTTATTTGCCTTTATGTTGTGAGTAAAGCGCAAGCAATATGCTATGACATTAATTTGTTTAGAGTATTGCGAAAATTTGAAGAGTTCATTGTTGGTGTTCGAAACATGTGCATTAATTGTTATATTTGAACGCTGTTCGGGTATTGGATGATCGTATGTCACCATATTTGATTGATTTATTATGTCCGAATAATCGCTAAGCAACCATGGTGCTCCATGCCACCATAAATTAGAATCCAGTAAGGTTAATAAAGCACTGCCCCTTGAAATTATATCTGTAGGATTTTCGTGAGTTCTCACATGGTGCCAATCATCAGGATTGGATAATTCTTGGATTTCTTTGACACGGTTCGCAATGAATGTTTTCCAGTTACGTGCTGTTGATTTGATCCATGCAAGCGTTATTGTGGAGTCAGTCCAGAAGAGAATACGACCAATTTTCCGGCTTAATGCATTTGTCGCTTTACTCATGAGTCTTGCGAGAAGTGCTGCGCAAAGTTCTAGTCTCGGAAGTGACACACTTTTTAGCGGTGCAACTCTGGATTTGGAGCATAATAAGATACTGGAATGCTGATTTTGCTTGTCTGTGACACGGACATAAATGCAAGCACCATATGCTCGTTCGCTGGCATCGACAAAACAATGAAGTTCTAAATGAATGTCATCTTCTGTGGGAACTACGCATCGGGGAATACGTAGCTCATTTAAATTGTTCAATTGCTTCTCGAAATTAGTCCACTCGGTATGTATTGACATTGGCACGGACTCATCCCAAGTGATTTGACTTTGACATAATTGTTATATTATTAATTTCGCGTTGGTAATAAGTGGACCGATTAAACCAAGAGTGTCGAAAATTTGAGAAATATTTGATAAAATTTTTCTTTTGGTAATTTTAGTGTTCGTTTGATATTCCGGTTGCGAAAACAGAAAACTATCATCATGAGCACTCCACTGTAGACCAAGAGTACTGATCGTTTGGTTTTTGTCCAAACTTATTGTATCGAATTCAGAATTGTTCATTATTTTTGGAAGATTAGAAAACCATTTTCGTAAATTGAATCCTCCTTTGGCTAGCATTTGTAAAAGTTCTCGTTGAATTTGAATTATTTCTTCTTTGGAGTTGGAGTTAGTTATCAAGTCGTCCACGTAGAAATCGCGAAGCGCTATTTCCGATCCTACTGGAAAATTGTCCTGCTCAATCTCAGCCAATCGACGAAGGGAACGAATTGCCAGGAATGCGGCTGATGCTGTGCCGTAAGTGACTGTCGCTAACTCGTAGGTTTTAATTTCATCATTTGAGTCATCTCGCCATACAATTCGCTGAAGATGTCTTTGAGAAGGATCGATGAGAACTTGCCGGTACATTTTAGCGATGTCTGCGGTGATAGCGTATTTATGCATTCGAAATCGAAGAATTATAGACACTAGATCTTGCTGCAAGACGAGGCCTACTATTTAAACATCATTGATAGACATACCCGTAGAAGATTTGGCTGAGCCATCAAAAACTACTCTCAGTTTGGTGGTTAAACTTGATTGTTTAGTGACTGCATGGTGTGGTAGATAATAAGATGGTGATGAGTCGCAGTGAATATTTTCTGTGGGAACAAGATTCATTTGACCGAGTTCGATATACTCATGAATGAAAGTCTTGTAAGAATCCTTTAAAACTTAATTTCTATGAAATTTGCGTTCAAGTGTAAATAAACGTTTTTCAGCCTGTATTCTTAATTCGCCCAAAGATGAAACACCGCTCTCTTTGAAAGGAATTTTAAAGATGAAGCGTCCGTCTTCATTTCTGTGATGTGTAGTTAGAAAATGTTTTTCACATGCGTTATCTTTGGGTGAAAGGAAAATTTTGCCAGAGCATTCTTCTATATTCCAAAATTGCGTTAATTTTTTATTTAATGATGAGTATATGGAGATATTGCAAGATGTAATTTTTAATGGAGATGAGTTGGCTGATAAATGTCCGGTGGTGACCCAACCCAGCTGTGTTTTTTGAAACACTGGTTTATTTTTTCCTTGTCTAATCTGTCCAACAAAGAACAACTCGCTGTATACTTCAGCACCGATGAGAAGATCAATTGTACTTGAAGTATAGAAATTTGGATCCGACAATTTTATATTTTTAGGTATGTTGATCTGGCTAGCATCAATTGATTTTAGTGGTAATTTTTCTGTTATATTATCCAAAATGAAACAGTCAACACGCCTCTTGTAGGAATTGTACTGCGATTTAATAGTTATAGAAATTTTGGAAGATATTTCTATTTGCGTGCGATTTACAGCTGACACAGAGTTACATACAGATTTTAATGGTAAATTTAAACGTTTAGCGAATGATTTTGTCATAAAACATGAATGCGATCCAGAATCAAGCAACGCACAGCACTGATGAATATGTCCAGCAGCATCAGGAATGTTTACAATTGCTGTACCGAGTAAAACTTGCGTCGCCTCTTGTGAGGAATGATGAGCATGATTTGTGACCGTAGGTGTAGTTTCTGGTGCGCTGTCTAGATGAATCATCGTGTTATGTTTTTTTGTGACATTTACGACAGTTACCGGAAGTGCACATTTTTAATTGCCATTTTTAAACAGTTCACACACAAATTTCTAGAATGTACTTCTTTAATGCGTTCTTCGTTTGAAAGGGCTCTGAATTTCATGCAGTTGTAGATGGGGTGATTCTTATTGCAGAATGTACACAATGTATTGTTCGTAGTGACATTAGTGCTTAGTAAAGCTGTCTGACGTTTCGGATTATTTAAATGAATAACTTTATTTGCGGGGATGGACGATTGATTTTTTCTAGAAACCGCTTCCAATATTTCACATTTTTTCGATAGAAAAGTAGTTAATTCATTGAGAGTTGGTAACCTTTGTTTAGATAAAGACGATTCCCATTCTTTAATTGTAGTTGGATCTAGTTTATTGGAGATTATGTAAACAATGATATCATCCCAATTGTGAGTAGGTAATTTTAATGAATTTAAAATACGAATGTGTTTTGTGACACCATCTACTATTTGACGTAGCATAGCATGGTTTTCTTTAAAGAGAACTGGTAAATCAAAAATAGATCTGATGTATTTGTTTATAATGAGTCTTTTATTGTCGTAACGTTCTTTGAGCATTTCCCAGGCACAATCGTAATTTCTTTCTGTTATTTCCAAAGAAGAGAGAATTGTAGACGCCTCTCTACTAAGGACTGATTTTAAATATTACAGCTTCTGAATCTTACACAAAGTTTTGTTTGAGTTAATCAAAGACTCGAAAGTATTATAAAAATCGTTCCATTCTTCATAGTTTCCCGTGAATTTAGGTAGGTTAATTTATGGCAGACGTAAAGAATTTGTTGAAGTTGTTGCAGACTCTAAGTTTTGTTTATCGCGCGTTATTATCTTCTCAGCTTTACTGTATAACTCGTAATATTGGTTCTCGAAATTTTCCCGTTCTTTAATTACTGCATCAGAATCGTCATCTTCTTGGAGAGTTTCTATTTCATCTTGAACATCGTTATATTGCGAAAGAAGTAGCTTGAAATGAGATCTTCTGTGTTGGACTTCAACAATATCGATGTCATCGTCATGGAGTGAATTCAGATAGGTTTCAAATCGCGTGACTGCCCGTTTAATAGAAGCTCGTTTTGCTTTGAGTTGCTTGATTTCGGCCATAGCAACGGAAAGGATTGATAGAGAACGTAAACAAAATGAGGGAAAGGATATTGGAAACTAACCTGGTGAATGTTGACTCGCTGAAGACGTAAACTGCTGCAAGGGACGCTGGATGTCCAGGATCGTCGATGTACAGGTCGTTGACACGTGCAAAGGGCCTTCTCGAAGTTTTAGACTGCTGTTGTGCTGGATACACTTGTAGTTGATGTGACCACTGTTACACTTTACACTGATACACAAATACGGTTCGAAGGACCATATGTTGGGTGTGTCGAGTTACTTAAGGAAAACTATATTGTATTTTCAAATATAAATTCTCAACAACACACGAAATAACACAAAAACTACAAGTATATATACAATGTACAATGTAAAAAAAGAAATGTTTACACAAAGATGCAACTCGGAAGTTTGAATGCAATTCGAGAACTAATTAACAACTCTAGAGCTAGTTAGCAACTGATAAATAAAATTATTCCAAAAACATATCAGAATTCTAAACGACACCCACAAAGACGGGTAGGGAGCCAATAGTGGATGAAGAACATAAGTACAAATATTACTCAGAATAGAATATTCACATGAGTGAATACCTGGAAAGGTACAAGTTTTACAATCTCTATTGTCGTTAAAAGTGAAAAAATTCTGAGTAACATGAATAAAGCATATAAAAAACTCGATAATAAAAGTGCCATAAACAAACGAAAATTCTTAATCCCTAAACAAATAAGTCTAGACACAGTTTTACAATAAATTGTTTATTTAGAACTAGGGGCACTACTCAACAAACACGTTGTATATTGTAAGCTACATGGACTGGATTCTAGAATACCTACCACACTTGAAATAGCAATTTTCTTGTTGCAATGTTTTCTTTTAACTAAAATATGATGAAGAATTATAAAATTCGGGCGCGGAAGCAAATATTTATATGTTTTTTACAAAAATTAAGTAAGATTTTACCTATTCTTGAAATGGATATTTTTGTTAAAACATTCATATTTATGGTTTAGAATTTATACTATGGACGGTTTTAAGCATTGGACATGCAAAGGTGACCAAAACGTGGTACGAATCAGATAATAAACATTCAATTTTCGGGTGTCATTTTAATGATTACGTTGTATATTGTAAGCTACATGGGCTGGATTCTAGAATACTTACCACCCTTGAAATAGCAATTTTCTTGTTGCAATGTTTTCTTTTAGCTAAAATATGATGAAGAATTATAAAATTCGGGCGCGGAAACAAATATTTATATGATTTTTTACTAAAATATAGTCATATTTTACCTATTCTTGAAATGGATATTTTTGTTAAAACATTCATATTCATGCTATAGGATCTATACTATGGATGGTTTTAAGCATTGGATATGCAAAAGTCACCAAAATGTGGTACCAATCAGATAATAGACATTCAATTTTAGGATGTCATTTCAATGATTACGTTGTATATTGTAAGCTACGTGGGCTGAATTCTAGAATACCTACCACACTTGATATAGCAATTATCTTGTTGCAATGTTTTCTTTTAGCTAAAATATGATAAAGAATTATAAAATTCGGGCGCGGAAGAAAATATTTATATGATTTTTACAAAATTAAAGTCAGATTTTACCTATTCTAAAAATAAATATTTTTGTTAAAACATTCATATTCATGCTTTAGGATCTATACTATGGATTGTTGAAAGCATTGGACATGCTAAAGTGACCAAAACGTGGTACCAATCAGATAATAAACATTCCATTTTCGGGTGTCATTTTAATGAATACGTTGTATATTGTAAGCTAGATGGGCTGGATTCTAGAATACCTACTACACTTGAAATAGCAATTTTCTTTTTGCAATGTTTTCTTTTAGCTAAAATATGATGAAGAATAATAAAATTCGGGCGCGGAAGCAAATATTTATATGTTTTTTTACAAAAATAAAGCCAGATTGTACCTATTCTTGATGAATACGTTGTATATTGTAAGCTACATGGGCTGCATTCTAGAATACCTACCACACTTGAAATAGCAATTTTCTTGTAGCAATGTTTTCTTTTTGTTAAAATATGATGAAGAATTATAAAATTTGGGCGCGGAAACAAATATAAGTTAGAAGTACAACTTCTCACGGGAACAGTTGATCATGCTGAGTCCCAGACGCTACTCGAATCCACATTTCCTATTTTTGCATACTCAATATTTTTCATATTTTTGTAACATTACTTAATTCTATGCAGTTACATTCTGTATTCTGTACAATAAACATTGTTATATTTCACTGCTGAATCTTTGTACTTTCGTTTAATAAAATCATTTTTTTTGTTGTTAACTTACACCCGTAACTTAACTAGTGCAGTCGGTAGGATATCCAGGCGTAATTATTCAAAAATAAATTTGCGTTTCGTTTCTACGATTTACTGGATATCGCAACGGAAGTGTCCGCGAACCTGCATCAAAGACTTTTACAAGTACGAGAGCACATCGTGCAGAAATAGAAGTCGCCAACCAGCCCTGAAGAATACAGAGCTACCACGACCAGGTTCATCGTTCCAGCACAGAGAAATCGTCGGAACATATCCATGGACAAATTGATTTTGATCAAGTAAGTGCACATGTCATTTAGAAAATTGATTGATATCAATACCGATTCAGTAAGTGAAACAGAATCAGATTCTGACCAATCCTGTAACTCACCAAACCAAAATTATAATAATAATCAAAATAACTTATTATTTGACGATCTAGCAAATAGAATAGATAGTCTAAACTTAACAATCATGGCAACCCCTGTATTAAAAAGAGAATATCTCGACATGATTCCCGAATTTCACGGCGATACTAAATTACTCTCCAGATTCATTGAAATCTGCGAAAAATTAGTTAATAAATTTTATGTCACAGCTGACGTCTGCTGATTTTCAAAACGAATTTCTTATGTCTAGCATATTAACAAAAATCAAAGGTGAAGCTGCGGTTAATATCGCCAGTTGCACAATCTCTGATTGGAACAGTCTACAGACAGCGTTATTGAACACATATCAAGATAAATGCGATTGTTTTACTTTAAATATCGAAATGACAGAATTGAGACAAACAAATGAAAATGCTTTTGAATTTTTCAATAAAGTTTAGGATCTACTTAATTTGCAAGTTTCTTACTTGACAAATAAGATAGAACAAGCCAGTGCTAAAGTATTAATTGCCTATTTTCAAAAATATGCAACAAGAATTCTCTTGCGTGGTTTAAAGGATCCCCTAGGACATTTGTTAAGAACTAAAAACCCTGAAGATCTAAATTCGTCATCAAAATTTCAATTTAAAACAAAAACCAATACCGATCAACCAAAATACCAGCCATCGATCACCCGTTACACGAAATATTCCTCAATTAATGTACCGACCATTACCAAATAACAGCTTTAATAAACCTCAATTTCAAAATCAAATGGTCAAACAAAATTCTTCTAAACCAAATTCAAATAACAATTTTATTCCTAAACAACCGAAACCAACACCAATGAGCATAAGCACTAATCAGACTTTTAGACCTAAACCCGGACCATCTGGCTATAATAATTATAGACAACAACATAATTACTTTCAAAACCACACACAACGTGCACCAGACTTCACTTTTGAGGAATTGCATAACACCGAAATACAAGACTTAGACCCAGTAGACCCCGACAATAGTAATGCTATCGTTGAAGAAATCGACTCCGAATACGATAATTACAACCAGCAATATGACGATAATTATTTTTTAGAGAAGAATGCCTCGGAAACAGAATAGAATCACTAAATTTATCTCACAATCAAAGTGAATTGCCTTTTATTATTTATCCCGAACATAATAAAAAGTATTTATTGACACAGGCAGCACTCGATCGTTTATCAAACCAGAAATTGCTTATAAATATTTTCAAAACAAAATTCAAAACGACTTCTTCAAAATTACAACAGCACATGGCACTTCAACCGAAAATTCTAGTGTCATATTACCATGTTCAAAATTGTTTCAAAAACCTGATATATTTCTTAAATATTATTTATTTGATTTTCATAGTCAATTCGACATTTTATTAGGCCTAGATAATTTAAAATTATTAGATACTATTCTTGATCTTGGCCGAGATAAAATGATAACACCAACTCAGACTATTAAATTACATTATTTAAAAATTATGCTACGACCCAACTATATAAACATTCCTGCAAAATCAGAGAAAATTATTCGTTTTCATATCAATAATATAGAAAACGGTGAAGGTTTTTATACCGGAAACATTTGTTGATAATTTAATTATTCCAGAGGGCATAGCCAAAATTGAAAACCACATACTCTACTACCCAATTATTAATCCCGAGAACGTAGAATGCGTGACCGATACAACAAATAATATTACCGTTGAACCCCTTGAAAATTTTGAAATAAATAATGTAAATTTTCAAAACACAAATTTAGACAATGATCTAGATATCACAAAAATTAGAACAGATCATATGAACCGGGAAGAGAAAAACGAAATTTTAAAATTAATAACAGAATATTCCGACATCTTTCATACTGATAATAAATCTCTTTCTTTTTCTAACGAAGTCATACATCACATCCAAACAAAAGATGAAATTCCAGTTTACAGTAAAACTTATAGATATCCGGAAGTACTTTGGAAAGAAGTAAAAAATCAAATTGACAAAATGTTAGAACAAAACATCATCAGATCGTCCCACTCTCTTTGGTCCTCTCCTGTATGGGTAGTGTCAAAGAAATTAGACGCGTCGGGAAAAAAGAAATGGCGTATAGTTATTGACTATCGTAAGCTCAACGAGAAGACAATAGATGATAAATATCCCATTCCTAATATAAATTCACTTTTGGATAAACTCGGTAGATGTCAGTATTTCACAACTTTGGATTTAGCATCTGGATTCCATCAGATAGAGATGCATCAAAATGATATTCAAAAAACAGCGTTTAGTACCGAATCTGGGCACTATGAATTTCTTCGGATGCCATTTGGATTAAAAATGCCCCCGCGACATTTCATCGAATAATGGATAACGTACTTCAAAATTTAACTAACGAAATTTGCCTAGTTTACTTGGATGATGTAATAATCTTAAGCACTAGCCTGCAGGAGCACATCCAAAGTTTACGCGCGGTATTTGACCTATTGAGAAAAGCTAATTTGAAAATTCAACACGATAAATCAGAGTTCTTTCAACGCGAAGTTGCATATTTAGGCCATATAGTTACCCCACAAGGTGTAAAAATCGCAAGGACCGATAGGCTCCGACCTACCGATCGCTTATGCGAGTCGAACCTTCAACGATTCGGAACAAAATTATTCAACCATCGAAAAGGAACTCCTCGCTATAGTTTGGGCCACAAAATATTTTCGCCCCTATCTATTCGGACGTAAATTTAAAATTATAACAGACCAGAAACCCCCCCAGTGGTTATCCTCACTCAAGGAACCAAATTCTAAATTAATACGATGGAGATTGCAATTGGAGGAATTCGACTTTGAAATTTAATATAAAAAGGGTTCATTAAACAAAAATGCTGACGCACTATCACGTATCGAATTGAACGTAAATTCTGTAGAACCGGAAGTTCAAAATTTCTTTGACTACATAAAAAATTTTAACGACAACTTTAACCCTGATAACGAATCAATGATTGCGGAACCCGACAATGACCGAAATTCTGACTCTGACAATACGATCCACTCCAACCAAGAAAATCCTATTTTTGGTATCACAGTTAGCGATTCCTCTGTGAACGTTGGCAAAAACCAACTGTTTATATCAAATCTCACAAGAAAATTTCGAAACAGATGTTATAAATTTTGTAAAAGAATTCATAATTCCAAAAGTCAAATACTCCTTGTTTTTTGAACAACCAATATACGAAAAATTCTCTATTGTAATGCAAACACACTTTAAGAATTCAGAAATAAATTTTGTTAAGTGTAATAATAAATTAATTGATGTTGAAATAGATAACGAAATTAATAATATAATTAAACAATTTCACGAAGGAAAAACGAATCATCGTGGAATCCTCGAAACACACAACCAAATTAAAAATATTTACTATTGGCCAAATCAACATAGAAACATTACAAACTATATTAACCAGTGTGAAATTTGCTTACAAGTTAAATACGAAAGAAATCCTATTAAAACCAAATACAATATAACACCAACACCCGACAAACACTTTCATACAATACACATAGACACACTCACTTTAGAAAACTGTAAATTTTTGACGATAATAGACGCATTTTCCAAATACGCGCAAGCCTAGAAAGTAAATTCGACAAATGCTATCGAGATCACAAATAAATTAACCAAATTCTTCTCACATCATGGAATTCCCAAATTAATAATTTGCGATAATGGTTTCGAATTCAAAAATAATATTTTAAAAGAATTATTAGCTATTCATAAAGTCGACGTACACTTCACGAGTTCTCAACACCCGGACTCAAACGGAGTGATAGAGAGATTCCACTCAACACTAATCGAACACATTCGTCTTTTTAACATACAAGAAAATTTCAAAAACGAGCCTATTAAAACTAAAGTAAATTACGCTTTATTAGCTTATAATAATACCAATCACACAACAACTGGACTGAAACCCATAGAAATTATATCCGGACATTTTGACTCAAATTCACCCCTCGAAATAGATTTGGAAAAACAAGTGACTCAAGATTACGTTCAAAACCATAGAGAAAGGATGAAATTGACCTATAAATCAAATAACGAACGAATACAAAATAATAAATCCAAAACAAAACAAAACGTGTTTGTTCATAATAAACAAAAAGTAAACAAACTCGAAACCCAAAATTTAAAAAGGAACAAGTTGTTAAAGTAAACAAAAAACTTAAAATTGCAGAAATTAAAGTAGATGAGAGAAATAAAAAACAACCCAAAATGCACTTATCAAATATAAAACGACCACGAAAGATTACTGATAAGAAATCCGATATTCCAGGTCCCTCCTCATCACAATAACCCTTGGACTACAAATTAAAGACATTACGAATAATCTCGGACTACTAACGCTGAAATTAGGAACAGCCAGACTACAACAGACGAAACACACCCTCATTCATTACTATGACTTGAAACCTATTCTGATAAATTATAACAACTTAAACAAACAATACGAAAATCTAAACCAAATTGTAATCGAAGACAAATTAAATGCAAAAGAATTTGACAATAACAATAAAATAATTCATCACTTACAAAATTCCACAACCAACAAATTTGAACACCTCAATATTCACTATACAATAAAAGAGAAATAAAAGAGGAATTTTGAATGGCCTTGGATCGATCGTAAAATCGATAACTGGTAATTTGGATGCAGAAGACGAAAAACGGTACGATAAAATCCTGAAACACCTGCAATCTAATCAAAACAAATTAAACGAACAAATAAAAAATCAATATTCTGTCAATCACCAACTGATCGATCAATTTAATAAAACAATCGAAATAATTAGGCATAACGAATTAGAATTAAAATCAAAGGTTGAGCAATTTTCGCATATTATCTCAAACGATTTCCAAAGTAGTATTTTCTACATCTTCGAAATTTATAATCAATTAACGACATTATTCACATTAATTTTAAATAATTTACAAGAAATCGAGAATTCTCTAACTTTTTGCAAATTGCATGTAATGCACCCCAGTGTAATCAAAATCAATGAAATAAATTTAGAATTGAATAAAATTTATAAACACTATGAAAACAAAATTCCTTTAGAACCAACCCCAGAAAATATGCTAGAAATTGAAAAATTACTTAATCTGAATTGCAAATTAGAATCAGATAAAATTATTTATTTTATTGACATTCCTATAAATTATGAAAAAGATTTTGAGCTACTCCATGTCATTTCAACCCAATCAAAATTTAAATCTGACTTTATTACAATTATTCCCGATAAGGGTTACTTTCTGATATCGGTTGACGATCAGTTAATTTCTCTGAATGATATTTGTACCAAAAGTATCAATTACCAATGTCCCAATAAAATAAATCACATACCAAACAACACCTGCGAGAAGAACATAATCCTGCATTATAATAACATAAATTGCAAGTACACCAAATTAAATTTGAAACAAAATCACGTCGAATATATTGAAGAAATAAATCTATACTTGGCTATCTTTCCAACAGAAGAAATTGTTCAAGAAGCTTGCGAAAAGAAAACAACTGCGAAATAAAAATTAAAAATCAATTTCTAAATTTCAAAGCAGG
Organism: Stenolophus ochropezus; assembly: GCA_035578165.1. Classification (NCBI taxonomy): domain Eukaryota; kingdom Metazoa; phylum Arthropoda; class Insecta; order Coleoptera; family Carabidae; genus Stenolophus; species Stenolophus ochropezus. The sequence continues at coordinate 67,289 of JAQOWZ010000245.1, read as the reverse complement.
AACATTTGGGAAGCCCATCTTATTGGAAAATTTCAAGATCTAAATCAACACCAGTCAAATCCCAAAATTGGCAATCGAACTCAAGAATATTCAAGATCTGAACATTCCAATCAACAAGTTCGAGGACTTAATCACCGATGACGACTTCGAGCTCAACACCACTAATTATTTAATTATAATCCTGTACGTATTACTGATGTTGACAGGTACTGCAATCACTAGTTCCCTTCTGTGGAAGAAACTCTCAAGCCAGAAGAAACCCAGGAGCCAAGACGAAGAACTCCGATCAAGGCCAACCCATCTCACTCACAGGTGAACCTCCCCGGCGATGCCAGATTCTAAGGGTGGAGGAGTTAGAAGTACAACTTCTCACGGGAACTGCTGACCATGCTGAGTCCCAGACGCTACTCGAATCCACATTTCCTCTATTTTAACATACTCAATATTTTTCATATTTTTGTACCATTACTTAATTCTTTGCAGTTACATTCTGTATTGTGTACAATAAACATTGTTATATTTCACTGCTGAATCTTTGTACTTTCGTTTAATAAAATCATTTTTTTTGTTGTTAACTTACACCCGTAACTTATCTTATATATATGATTTTTTGCAAAAATTAAGTCAGATTTCACCTATTCTTGAAATAGATATTTTTGTTAAAACATTCATATTCATGCTTTAGGATTTATACTATGGATGGTTTTAAGCATTGGACATGCAAAAGTGACCAAAACGTGGTTCCAATCAGATAACAAACATTCAATTTTCGGGTGTCATTTTAATGAATACGTTGTATATTGTAAGCTACATGGGCTGTATTCTAGAATATTTACCAAACTTGAAATAGCATTTATCTTGTTGCAATGTATTCTTTTAGCTAAAATATGATGAAAAATTATAAAATTCTGGCGCGGAAGCAAATATTTATATGATTTTTTACAAAAATAAAGTTACATTTTATCTATTTTTGAAATGGAATTTTTTGTTAAAACATTCATATTCATGCTTAAGGATCTATACTATGGATGGTTCTAAGCATTGAACATGCTAAAGTGACTAATACGTGCTACCAATCAGGTAATAAACATTTAATTTTCGGGTGTCATTTTAATGAAAACGTTGTATATTGTAAGCTACATGGGCTGGATTCTAGAACACCTACCACACTTGATATAGATATTTTCTTGTTGCAATGTTTTCTTTCAGCTAAAATATGATGAAGAATTATAATGTTCGGGCGCGGAAGCAAATATTTATATGATCTTTTACAAAAATTATGTCAGATTTTACCTATTCTTGAAATGGATATTTTTGTTAAAACATTTATTTTCATGCTTTAGGATCTATGCTATGGATGGTTTTAAGCATTGGACATGCAAAAGTGACCAAAACGAAGTACCAGTCAGATAATAAACATTCAATTTTTTGGTGTCATTTTAATGAATACATTGTATATTGTAAGCTATATGGGCTGGATTCTAGAATACCTACCACACTTGAAATAGCAATTTTCTTGTTGCAATGTTTTCTACGTGGTACAAATCAGATAATAAACACTAAATTTTCGGGTGTCATTTTAATGAATACGTTGTATATTGTAAGCTACATGGGCTGGATTCTAGAATAACTACCACACTTAAAAAAGTAATTTTATTGTTGCAATGTTTTCTTTTAGCTAAAATATAATGAAGAATTATAAAATTCGGGCGCGTAAGTAAATATTTATATGATATTTTACAAAAATAAAGTCAGATTTTACTTATTCATGAAATGGATATTTTTGCTAAAACATTCATATTCATGCTAAAGGATCTATACTATAATTGGTTGTAAGCATTGGATTTCCAAAAGTGATCAAAACGTGGTACCAATCAGATAATTGACATTCATTTTTCGGGTGTCATTTTAATGTATACGTTGTATATTGTAAGCTACATGGGCTGGATTATAGAATACCTACCACACTTGAAATAGCAATTTTCTTGTTGCAATGTTTTCTTTTAGCTAATATATGATGAAGAAATATAAAATTCGGGCACGGAAGCTAATATTTATATGATTTTTCACAAAAATAAAGTCAGATTTTACCTACTCTTGAAATGGATATTTTTGTTAAAATATTCATATTCATGCTTTAGGATCTATACTATGGATGGTTTTAAGCATTGGACTTGCAAAAATGACCAAAACTTGGTACCAGTCAGATAATAAACATTAAATTGTTGGGTTTCATATTAATGAATACCTTGTATATTGTAAGCTACATGGGCTGGATTCTAGAGTACCTACCATACTTTAAATAGCAATTTTCTTGTTGCAATGTTTTCTTTTAGCTAAATTACGATGAAGAATGATAAAATTCGGGCGCGGAAGCAAATATTTATATGTTTTTTTCAAAAATAAAAACAGATTTTACCTATTCTTGTAATGGATAATTCTTGTTAAAACATTTATATTCATGCTTCAGGATCTATACTATGGATGGTTTTAAGCATTGGACATGCAAAGGTGACCAAATAGTGGTACCCATCAAAAATAAATATTCAATTTTCGGGTCTCATTTTAATAAATACGTTGTATATTGTAAGCTACATGGACTGGATTCTAGAATACATCCCACACTTAAAAAAGCAATTTTATTTTTGCAATGTTTTCTTTTATCTAAAATATAATGAAGAATTATAATATTTGGGCGCGGAAGCAAATATTTATATGATTTTTTACAAAAATTATGTCAGATTTTACCTATTCTTGAAATGGATATTTTTGTTAAAACATTTATTTTCATGCTTTAGGATCTATACTATGGATGATTTTAAGCATTGGACATGCAAAAGTGACCAAAACGTAGTACTAGTCAGATAATAAACATTCAATTTTTTGGTGTCATTTTAATGAATACATTGTATATTGTAAGCTATATGGGCTGGATTCTAGAATACCTACCACACTTGAAATAGCAATTTTCTTGTTGTAATGTTTTCTTTTAGCTAAAATATGATGAAGAAATATAAATTTGGGGCGCGGAAGCAATTATTTATATGATTTTTCACAAAAATAAAGTCAGATTTTACTTATTCTTGATGAATACGTTGTATATTGTAAGCTACATGGGCTGGATTCTAGAATACCTACCACACTTTAAATAGCAATTTTCTTGTTGCAATGTTTTCTTTTAGCTAAAATACGATGAAGAATTATTAAATTCGGGCGCGGAAGCAAATATTTATATGATTTTTTACAAAAATAAAAACAGATTTTACTTATTCTTGATGAATACGTTGTATATTGGAAGCTACATGGGTTGGATCCTAGAATACCTACCACACTTGAAATAGCAATTTTCTTGTTGTAATGTTTTCTTTTAGCTATAATATGATGAATAATTATAAAATTTGGGCGCGGAAGCAAATATTTATATGATATTTTACAAAAATAAAGTCAGATTTTACTTGTTCTTGGAATGGATAGTTCTTGTTAAAACATTTATATTCATGCTTTAGGATCTATACTATGGATGGTTTTAAGCATTGGACTTGCAAAAGTGACCAAAATGTAGTACCAAACAGATAATAAACATTCGATTTTCGGGTGTCATTTTATTGAATACGTTGTATATTATAAGCTACATGGGCTGGATTCTAGAATACCTTCCACCCTTGAAATAACATTTTTCTTGTTACAATGTTCTATTTTAGCTAAAATATGATGAAGAATTATAAAATTCGGGCGCGGAAGCAAATATTTATATGATATTTTACATAAATAATGTCAGGTTTTACTTATTCTTGAAATGGATATTTTTGTTAAAACATTCATATTCATGCTATAGGATCTATACTATGGATGGTTTTAAGAATTGGACATGCAAAGGTGACTAAATAGTGGTCCCAATCTGATAATAAACATTCAATTTGCGGGTGTCATTTTAATGAATACATTGTATATTGTAAGATACATGGGCTGGATTCTAGAATACCTACCATACTTGAAATAGCAATTTTCTTGTTGCAATGTTTTCTGTTAGCTAAAATATGATGAAAAATTATAAAATTCGGGCGGGGAAGCAAATATTTATATGATTTTTCCCAAAAATAAAGTCAGATTTTACCTATTCTTGATGAATACGTTATATATTGTAAGCTACATGGGTTGGAATCTAGAATACCTACCACATTTGAAATAGCAATTTTCTTGTCGCAATGTTTTCTTTTAGCTATAATATGATAAATAATTATAAAATTCGGGCCCGAAAGCAAATATTTATATGATTTTTTTACAAAAATAAAATCAGACTTTACCTATTCTTGAAATGGATATTTTTGTTAAAACATTTATTTTCATGCTTTAGGATCTATACTATGGATGTTTTTAATCATTGGACATGCAAAGGTGACCAAATCGTGGTACCAATCAGAAAATAAACATGCAATTTTCGGGTGTCGTTTTAATGATTACGTTGTATATTGTAAGCTAAATGGGCTGGAATCTAGAATACCTACAACCCTTGAAATAGCAATTTTCGTGTTGCAATGTTTTCTTTTAGCTAAATTATGTCGAAGAATTATAAAATTCGGGCGCGGAAACAAATATTTATATGAGTTTTTACAAAAATATAGTCATATTTTACCTATTCTTGAAATGGATATTTTTGTTAAAACATTCATATTCATGCTATAGGATCTATACTATGGATGGTTTTAAGCATTAGATATGCAAAAGTGACCAAAATGTGGTACCAATCAGATAATAGACATTCAATTTTAGGATGTCATTTCAATGAATACGTTGGATATTGTAAGCTACGTGGGCTGAATTCTAGAATACATACCACACTTGATATAGCAATTATCTTGTTGCAATGTTTTCTTTTAGCTAAAATATGATGAAGAATTATAAAATTTAGCCGCGGAAGCCAATATTTATATGATTTTTACAAAAATTCAGTCAGATTTTACCTACTTTTAAATAGATATTTTTGTTAAAACATTCTTATTTATGCTTAAGGATCTATACTATAGATGGTTTTAAGCATTGGACATGGAAAAGTGACCAATACGTGGTACCAATCTGATAATAAACATTTAATTTTCGGGTGTTATTTTAATGAATACGTTGTATATTGTAAGCTATATGGGCTGCATTCTAGAATACCTACCACACTTGATATAGAAATTTTCTTGTTGCAATGTTTTCTTTTAGCTAAAATATGATGAAAAATTATAATAATCGGGCACGGAAATATTGCAACAAGAAAATTGCTATTTAAAGTGTGGCAGGTATTCTAGAAACCAGCCCATGTAACTTACAGTATACAACGTATTCATCAAGAATAGGTAAAAATCTGACTTTATTTTTGTAAAAAATCATATAAATATTTGCTTCCGCGCCCGAATTTAAAATTCGTTATCATATTTTAGGTAAAATAAAACATTGCAACAAGAAATTTGCTATTTCAAGTGTGGTAGGTATTCTACAATCCAGCCCAAGTTGCTTACAATATACAACGTATTCACTAAATGACACTCGAAAATTGAATGTTTATTATCTGATTGGTACCACGTTTTGGTCACTTTTGCATGTCCATTGCTTAAAACCATCCATAGTATAGATCCTAAAGCATGAATATGAATTTTTAACAAAAATAACCATTTCAAGAATAGGTAAAATCTGACTTAATTTTTGTAAAAAATCAAATAAATATTTGCTTCAGTGCCGGAATTTTATAATTCTTTATCATATTTTAGCTAAAAGTAAACATTGCAACAAGAAAATTGCTATTTCAAGTGTGGTAGGTATTCTAGAATTCAGCCCATGTAGCTTACAATATACAACGTATTCATCAAGAATATGTAAAATCTGACTTTATTTTTGTAAAAAATTATATAAATATTTGCTTCCGCGCCCGAATTTTATAATTCTTCATCATATTTTAGCTAAAAGAAAACATTGCATCAAGAAAATTGCTATTTCAAGTGTGGTAGTTATTCTAGAATCCAGCCCATGTAGCTTACAATGTACAACGTATTCATTAAAATGACATCCGACAATTGAATGTTTATTATCTGAATGGTACCACGTTTTGGTCACTTTTGCATGTGCAATGCTTAAAACCATCCAAAGTATAGATCCTAAAGCATGAATATGAATGTTTTAACAAAAATATCCATTTCAAGAATAGGTGAAATCTGAATTAATTTTTGTAAAAAATCATATAAGTATTTGCTCCCGCGCCCGAATATTATAATTCTTCACCATATTTTAGCTAAAAGAAAACATTGCAACAAGAAATTTGCTATTTCAACTGTGGTAGGTATTCTAGAATCCAGCTTACAATATACAACGTATTCATCAAGGATAAATACCATCTGACTTTATTTTTGTAAAAAATCATATAAATATTTGCTTCCGCGCCCGAATTTTATAATTCTTCATCATATTTTAGCTAAAAGAAAACATTGCAACAAGAAAATTGCTATTTTAAGTGTGGTAGGTATTCTAGAATCCAGCCCATGTAGCTTACAATATACAACGTATTCATTAAAATGACACCCGAAAATTGAATGTTTATTATCTGATTGGTACCATATTTTGGTCACTTTTGCATGTCCAATGCTAAAATTTTTCATACTATAGATCCTAAAGCATGAATATGAATGTTTTAATAAAAATATCCATTTCAAGAATAGGTAAAATCTGACTTAATTTTTGTTAAAAATAATATAAATATTTGCTTCCGCGCCCGAATTTTATAATTCTTAATCATATTTTAGCTAAAAGAAAGCATTGCAACAAGTAAATTGCTATTTCTAGTGTGGTAGGTATTCTAGAATCCAGACCATGTAGCTTACAATATACAACGTATTCATCAAGGATAGTTAAAATCTTACTTTATTTTGTAAAAAATCATATAATAATTTGCTTCCGCGACCAAGTTTTATAATTCTTCATTATATTTTAGCTAAAAGAAAACATTGCAACAATAAAATTGCTATTTCAAGTGTGGTAGGTTTTCTTGAATTCAGTCCATTATGCTTACAATATACAACGTATTCATTAAAATGACACCTAAAAATTAAATTTTTATTATCTGATTAGTACCACGTTTTGGTCTCTTTTGCATGTCCAATGCTTAAAACTATCCATAGTATAGACCCTAAAGCATGAATATGAATGATTAACAAAAATATCTATTTTAAGAATAGGTAATTTCTGACTTTCTTTTTGTAAAAAATCATATAAATATTTGCTTCCGCGCTTAAATTTTATAAGTCTTTATCATATTTTAGCTAAAAGAAAATATTGCAACAAGAAAATTGCATTTCAAGTGTGGTAGGTATTCTAAAACCCAGCCCATGTAGCTTACAATGTACAACGTATTCATTAAAATGACATCCGACAATTGAATGTTTATTATCTGAATGGTACCACGTTTTGGTCACTTTTGCATGTGCAATGCTTAAAACCATCCAAAGTATAGATCCTAAAGCATGAATATGAATGTTTTAACAAAAATATCCATTTCAAGAATAGGTGAAATCTGAATTAATTTTTGTAAAAAATCATATAAGTATTTGCTCCCGCGCCCGAATTTTATAATTCTTTACCATATTTTAGCTAAAAGAAAACATTGCAACAAGAAATTTGCTATTTGAACTGTGGTAGGTATTCTAGAATCCAGCTTACAATATACAACGTATTCATCAAGGATAAATACCATCTGACTTTATTTTTGTAAAAAATCATATAAATATTTGCTTCCGCGCCCGAATTTTATAATTCTTCATCATATTTTAGCTAAAAGAAAACATTGCAACAAGAAAATTGCTATTTTAAGTGTGGTAGGTATTCTAGAATCCAGCCCATGTAGCTTACAATATACAACGTATTCATTAAAATGACACCCGAAAATTGAATGTTTATTATCTGATTGGTACCATATTTTGGTCACTTTTGCATGTCCAATGCTAAAATTTTTCATACTATAGATCCTAAAGCATGAATATGAATGTTTTAATAAAAATATCCATTTCAAGAATAGGTAAAATCTGACTTAATTTTTGTTAAAAATAATATAAATATTTGCTTCCGCGCCCGAATTTTATAATTCTTAATCATATTTTAGCTAAAAGAAACCATTGCAACAAGTAAATTGCTATTTCTAGTGTGGTAGGTATTCTAGAATCCAGACCATGTAGCTTACAATATACAACGTATTCATCAAGGATAGTTAAAATCTTACTTTATTTTGTAAAAAATCATATAATAATTTGCTTCCGCGACCATGTTTTATAATTCTTCATTATATTTTAGCTAAAAGAAAACATTGCAACAATAAAATTGCTATTTCAAGTGTGGTAGGTTTTCTTGAATTCAGTCCATTATGCTTACAATATACAACGTATTCATTAAATGACACCTAAAAATTAAATTTTTATTATCTGATTAGTACTACGTTTTGGTCTCTTTTGCATGTCCAATGCTTAAAACTATCCATAGTATAGACCCTAAAGCATGAATATGAATGATTAACAAAAATATCTATTTTAAGAATAGGTAATTTCTGACTTTCTTTTTGTAAAAAATCATATAAATATTTGCTTCCGCGCTTAAATTTTATAAGTCTTTATCATATTTTAGCTAAAAGAAAATATTGCAACAAGAAAATTGCATTTCAAGTCTGGTAGGTATTCTAAAACCCAGACCATGTAGCTTAAAATATACAAAGTATTCATTAAAATGACATCCGAAAATTAAATGTTTATTGTCTGAATGGTACCACGTTTTGGTCACTTATGCATGTGCAATGCTTAAAACCATCCATAATATAGATCCTAAAGCATGAATATGAATGTTTTAACAAAAATATCCATTTCAAGTATAGGTAAAATTTGACTTTATTTTTGTTAAAAATCATATAAATATTTGCTTTCGCGCCCGAATTTTATAATTCTTTATCATATTTTAGCTAAAAGCAAACATTGCAACAAGAAAATTGCTATTTCTAGTGTGGTAGGTATTTTAGAATCCAGCCCATGTAGCTTACAATATACAACGTATTCTTCTAGAACAGGTAAAATCTGACATTATATTTGTAAAAAATCATATAAATAGTGGCTTCCGCGCCTAAATTTTATAATTCTTCATCATATTTTAGCTAAAAGAAAACATTGCAACAAGAAAATTGCTATTTCAAGTGTGGTAGGTTTTCTAGAATCCAGCCCATGTAGCTTACAATATACAACGTATTCTTTGAAATTACACCCGAAAATTAAATGTTTACTATCTGATTGGTACCCACGTTTTGGTCACTTTTGCATGTCCAATGCTTAAAACCTTCCGTAGTATAGATCCTAAAGAATGAATATGAATGTTTCAACAAAAATATCCATTTCAAGAATAAGTAAAATCTGACTTTATTTTTCTTAAAAATCATATAAATATTTGATTCCGCGCCCGAATTTTATAAATCTTTATCATATTTTAGCTAAAAGAAAACATTGCAACAAGAAAATTGCTATTTCAAGAGTGGTAGGTATTCTAGAATTCAGCCCATGTAGCTTACAATATACAACGGAGTCATTAATATGACACCCGACAATTGAATGTTTATTATCTGATTGGTACCACGTTTTTAGCACTTTTGCATGTCCAATGCTAAAATTATCCATAGTATAGATCCTAAAGCATGAATATGAATGTTTTAACAAAAATATCCATTTCAAGAATAAAAAGAATCTGACTTAATTTTTCTAAAAAATCATATAAATATTTGCTTGCGTGCCCAAATTTTAAAATTCTTCGTCATGTTTTAGCTAAAAGAAAACATTGCAACAAAAAAATGCTATTTTAAGTGTGGTAGGTATTCTAGAATCCAGCCCATGTAGCTTACAATATACAACATATTCATTAAAATGACACCTAAAAATTGAATGTTTTTTATATGATTGGTACTACGATATGGTCACTTTTGCATGTCCAATGCTAAAATTTATCCATAGTATAGATCCTAAAGCATGATTATGAATGTTTTAACAACAATATCCATTTCAAGAATAGGTAAAATCTGACTTAATTTTTGTAAAAAATCATATAAATATTTGCTTCCGCGCCCGAATTTTAAAATTCTTCATCGTATTTTAGTTAAGAGAAAAAACAGGAAAAGTTCTATTTCAAGTGTGGTACTTATTCTAAAATCCAGCCCATGTAGCTTACAATATACAACGAATTCATTAAAATGACACTCGAAAATTGAATGTTTATTATCTGATTGGTACCTCGTTTTGGTCACTTTTGCATGTCCAATGCTAAAATTATCGATAGTATAGATCCTAAAGCATAAATACGAATTTTTTAACAAAAATATCCATTTCAAGAATAGGTAAAATCTGACTTTTTTTAAAAAAAAATATGTAAATATTTGCTTCCGCGCTCGAATTTTATAATTCTTCATTATATTATACCTAAAAGAAAACAATGCAACAAGAAAATTGCTATTTCAAGTGTGGTCGGTGTTGAGTGTTGTGTTTTAATTAATGTTATATTCTTTAATATATTTAACATATTTTATTAAACAATTTTAAGAATACAATCTTTAGTATCTATTATAACAAAAACATAATTTACTGTCAACTAACTTAGCATTCTTTGATAAATCATAAGATATATCCCTACACGTCCCCTTTTAAATTTAGTCTTATTTATAAGTTAACCTATCTGGTTGTTTTCTGATACGTCCTGGTAGTACAGAATATGTAGGAACAGTATTATTATTTACATTATAGTCGTCGAAAACAAAACTTCCTTTTCTTTTCTTTATAAATATTGTGTTTCTTCTATATTATGTATTATTTTCAGTTTTTACTAGAAATGATTTTGGAGCTTCTAATTTTTCAATTATTTTAGCTTTTTTCCACAATTTTGTTTTAACATTTTGAAGCCATATCTTATCTCCCTTCTGAAAGGTTTGTTCTTTACGAGCAGAATTATTATAGTATAGTTTTGAACATTTTGAATGTCTTACATAGACTTATAAATAATGTTTCTATTTAAAGGGACATGCTTCAATTTTTCAGTCTTTATTGGTATTTTAGATCTAAGTGTTCTAGACATCATTAATTCAGCAGATGAATATTTTAAATTTGCAACAGGAGCATTGCGATAATTTAACAAATACAATTCTATATCGTGATTGTTTTCATTAGCCTTTTTTAACATATGTTTAGCTATACCGGCAGCTTTTTCTGCAAGACCATTGCTTTTCGGATAATGTGGGCTAGACGTATTAAACTTAAAATTCCATTCATTAACAAACTTTCCCATCTCATAGCTATCAAAAGGCATGTTATCAGCTATAATGATTGACGGTATACCATAACTATTAAACACCTTTTTTAGAGTATTTATAACAGAAGTACTATTTTTATTTGTTAAATTTAATATTTCTAGCCACCTGGAATAGTAATCATATACTATTAGAAAATTATTTCCAGCATATTCTGCTACATCTACACCTAATTAAAAAAATGGTATGTCTGGTATAGTATGATTTATTAGTGGTTCCTTTATGTTTGACTAACTAAACTTAGCACAGATTGAACAACTAGATATGTAAGTTTCTACGTCAGACATTATACCTGGCCAATATAAATAGTTTTTAATAATTTCCTTTGTTTTCCGTACTCCTAAATGAGTTTCATCCACGAGATTCAGTATGTATTTTCTTAAATTTTTTGGGACCACTAATCCATCATCATAGTATACTAGATTTTTCTCTACAGTAATATTATTTCTAATTTTAAAATAATGAGATAATTCATCTGAACTTCTAGAAATTTTCTTTTAAGTCATTGTCTTCAACAGTCTCATTTTCAAATTCATGTTGTTTATTATCAGACATAGTAAACAAACCTTCACAAATTGTATGTACTACATCATTCATCGTAGCAGCATCTTTTTGTGAACGTTTAATAAAATTTCTAGATAGTAGATCAGCAATGTACATTTTGCTTCCTGGTAGATATTTTAAATTAAAATCATATATAAACAATTTAAGCCTTAGCCTTTTAAGCCTATTGTTTTTAATTTTATGCAAACCTTTAACTATCAAGGAAACTAATGGTTGATGATATTGTATATTGTAATATTATGTCCATAAATGTAATAATGAAATTTATTACATGCAAATACTACAGATAGCAATTCTTTTTCGTTCTGAGCATAACGTGTCTCAGTTTCTGTCATTGATCGGGAAGCATACATAACTGGTTTACCTTCTTCAAGTAAACAACATCCTAGTGCATCTTTTGAAGCATCACACTATATTTCTATATTTTTATTAGGAATAAAAGGACTTAAAATAGTTGCTTCACTTATCAGTGCTTTTAGTTTTTCAAGTAATTCTGTATGCTTGTCTGTCCATAACCATGTAGTACTTGTTTTGAGTAATTCTCTTAAAGGCGATATGATATCAGACATATTTGGAATAAAACTACGTAAGTAATTCACAAAGCCAACAATTTTTTGTAAATATTTCTTATTTTGTGGTTTTCCTAAATCTTGTATCGCTTTTACCCTATCTTCATCTGGTTTTATGCCATGTTCATTAAATATAAATCCAAAGTACTTAACTTCATTTACAAAATATTGCAATATATCAGGATTAAATTTAATATTGTTTTTTTCTTGCTTTATCTATAACTTTGTTGACAATATTTTTTAACTCTTCTTTAGAACTAGCTGCGCAAAGTAAATCATCAAAATAAATTGTTGTACCATATATGTCGCCAAAGTATTTAATAGTCCGTTTTTGAAATATTTCTGGCATAGATTTCAAGCCAAAAGGAGCACGTAAAAATCTGAAGCATCCAAAGGGAGTACTAAAGGTGCATAAATTTTTAGAATGCTCATCTAATTTAATATGGTGGAAACCATCTGTCAAAACAAAAACACAAAAATACTTTTTGCCTGTTAAGTTTGGAATAATTTCTTTAATAGAAGGTATCAAGTAAAATTCTCGGACTATATATTTATTTAATTCATTAAGATCTACGCAAACTCTTAAAGTTCCATTTGGTTTTTCCACTATAACGATGTTACTCACCCATTCTCCTGGATTTTCTACTGGTTCTATTATTTTCTTTTCTACTAACATTTTCAGTGTGCTTTCTAATTTGCCCTTAATTTTCAGAGGTACTCTACGAGGTGGTACTGACTTCGGAACAGCATTTTTAATCAGTTTTATTCTATGCGTTTCAGGAAACTCGCCTAGACCAGTAAATACATCATTATTTGCTTCAAGAAATTCTTCTTTACTTAAAAGCGTGTCATTAGTACCTTTATTGACTAATTTGATATAATTTAATACTATGCAAGTAGGCAATCCTAAAATACATATATCTTTGTTATAATCTATAACGTAAAACTTTGTACTGACTTCTTTAATATCATCTCTAATTTCAGCTTCTAATAGACTTATAGGAGCAATTTTAGAGCCTCCAAATGCTATTAATTTAACATCTGTATTTTGTAGTTTATTTTCCTACCCATATTCTTTTATATTTTTATAAGGTAGTGTATTTACTTGAGCTCCGCTGTCTATTTTTAATCTAATGTTTTTACCATTGATATTAAAATGTTTATACCACGTTGTATTATTGCTACCTTTAATATTTTTTAATGAGTTCATTTGTAAATCAATACTTTAATCTTCAACTAAAATAGTTTTTAAATTTTTGCTTTTATTTTGAGTTGACTTTGACACATTATTTTTTTTTAAACTTACACATATTACTGAAGTGGTTTAATTTTGAACAATAATTACATGTTTTACCTTTAGCCGGGCATATTTGATCAATTTTGTGATTCATGCCACACTTATAACATTTATTATTTGTTTTACATATAAAATTATTGTGGTATTTAGACTTTACAGGGTACTTATCTTTTTTCAACTCATTTATTTCTTGATTTCGACTTGAGATAACCTTCATGTTCTGTTCAGCTAAATCTACCGCTTTGCAGTATAGTACCACTTTCTGTAGTTCTCGATCTTCACGAAGTAGGTTCTCTTGCAGCTCCTTGCGGTTTACCCCCATGATGACTTGGATCTTCATTATTTTGTTGCGCTAATTTCCAAATTCACAAGACTTTATCAAATCTTGTAGGTTCGCATAAAATGTAACGAAGGGTTCACCAATCTCTTGTTTTCTGGAGAAAAACTTATAGAGATCTATCAAATCATTCTTCTTCGGCATACAGTGTTCTTTTAAAACTTTTAGAATTTTGTCCACTGTCTCATCTGGTTCTTTTAAGGTTGTTATAGACTGATACAGCCTAAGAGCTACAGTTCCCATTAAATTCTTCAATCTTGCAACTTGAACTTCCATAGATATTTTCTCAGTTTCAGTTGCAATAAAGTATATTTTTACTTCATTTTTAAAATTTCTGTAGTTGGCAGCTACATTATTAGTAAGACTTAGAGTTGGTGGTTTATTGAATTCCATTTTATTTATTTTTTCAGACAGCACCACTTATGTCTTGCTTTGCTCCTTCTTGTTCGAAGATTACAAAACTTTGTTTAACGACTGCGCCATGTTGAGAGTTGTGTTTTTAATAATGTTATATTCTTTAATATATTTAACATATTTTATTAAACAATTTTAAAAATACAATCTTTAGTAACTATTATAACAAAAATATAATTTACTGTCAACTAACTTAGCATTCTTTGATAAATCATAATACTGTTCTTTTATAAAAATATTTAACTTGTTTATATATTTATTATATAAATCCCTACAGAAGGTATTCTAGAATCAAGCCCATGTAGCTTACAATATACAACTTATTCATCAAGACTAGGTATAATCTGACATTATTTTTGCAAAAAATCATTAAAATATTTGCTTCCGCGCCCGAATTTTAAAATTCTTCATCATATTTTAGTTAAAAGAAAACATTGCAAGAAGAAAATTGCTATTTCAAGTGTGATAGGTATACTAGAATCCAGCCCATGTAGCTTACTATATACAACGTATTCATTAAAATGACACCCCTAAATAGAATGTTTATTATCTGATTGGTAACACGTTTTAGTTACTTTTGCATGACCAATGCTTCAAATCATCCATAGTATAGATCCTAAAACATGAATATGAATGTTTTAACAAAAATATCCATTTCAAGAATAGGTAAAATCTGACTCAATTTTTGTAAAAAATCATATAAATATTTGCTTTCGCGCCCGAATTTTATAATTTTTCATCATATTTAAGCTAAAAGAAAACATTGCAACAAAAAATTGCTATTTCAAGTGTGGTAGGTATTCTAGAATCCAGCCCATGTAGCTTAAAATATACACCGTATTCATTAAAATGACATCCGAAAAATGAATGTCTATTATCTGATTGGTACCACGTTTTAGTCACTTTTGCATGTCCAATGCTGAAATTTTTCATAGTATAGATCCTGAAGCATGAATATGAATGTTTTAACAAAAATATCCATTTTAAGAATAGGTGAAATCTGACTTTTTTTTGTATAAAATCATATAAAGATTTGCTTCCGCGCCTGAATTTTGTAAATCTTCATCACATTTTAGCTAAAAGAAAACATTGCAACAAGAAAATTGCTATTTCAAGGGTGGTAGGCATTCCAGAATCCAGCCCATGTAGCTTACAATATACAACGTGTTCATCAAGAATAGGTAAAATCTGACTTTATTTTTGTAAAAACTCATATAAATATTTGCTTCCGCGCCCAAATTTTATAATTCTTCATCATATTTTAGTTGGAAGAAAACATTGCAACAAGAAAATTGCTGTTTCAAGTATGGTAGGTATTTGAGAAACCAACACATGTAGCTTACAATATACAACGTATTCATTAATATGACACCCGAAAATTAAATGTTTATTATCTGATTGGTACCTTATTTTGGTCACATTTGCATGTTTTAAAAAAATATCTATTTCAAGAACAGGTAAAATCTGACTTAATTTTTATAAAAAATCATATAAATATTTGCTTCCCTGCCCGAATTTTATAATTCTTAATCATATTTTAGGTAAAAGAAAACATTGCAACAAGAAAATTGCTATTTCAAGTGTGGTAGGTATTCTAGAATTTAGCCCATGTAGCATACAATATAGAACGTATTCATTAAAATGACACCCGAAAATTGAATGTTTATTATCTGATTGGTACCACATTTCGGTCACTTTTGCATGTCCAATCTTTAATACTGAAGCAGTACTGCTCGCATGTATAATTTTGTTATTATAATATTAGGAATAATCTTTATTACGATAAAATATTTTTGTGAATAATTATTTTACAAACATCTGTTATTATTTGTAAACTAGTCAAGGGTTGGATTTGTTTACATTTACGAGGTCATGACAGAAAACACTTGACATATTCGGAAATATATGCATTTTACTATTTGTATTTGGAGCAAAGGCGTAGATTTTACGAATTTCTATGCGGTATTCATACTTCCGTAGATTATTATATAAAATCATATCGTCGTTTAAATACGTTAGGATGTGCCAATCAAGTATTTTAAATAACAGAAATATCTATTTTATTATTGTATTGGTAAAAAAAAAACATGTCCTTTCAGTTATCATTTAATTACAAATACCTTTAAATACATAAAGTAGATAAATTATTATGTATTTGAATCATTCTTAAAGTCTCTAAAATGATGCTCAAATATTCCGTAATAAAATACGCTCTAAATTAATAAGACATTAGTTCTTAACTAATATATATTTAACTAGTTCACGCTAAGACAAGTGACACAATATAATATTTGAGGATGGTACTGCTAATTAAAATAAATATGTAATATAACAGAGAATATAATGTTTTTGTTTGAAATGCACAAATGTACTAAAGGGATCATCCACAATCCCATGGACTCCACGTCCTGGCGCTAAAACCAGATGGCCAACCCAATCGAAAGGGACAGACTGCAAGACGCTGAACATGTACCTGCATGGTTGATATGTAGATTCTATAAGATTCCACGATCACGCATCTGGGGCGTGGTTGGTTACCCCCGAAACACCCTCATTCTGAAGGAGAGAACAGGGATATTTTTGTATATAACCCGAGACAAAATCGGTACTCGAGGAGTCGAATCCAAGGCTCCGCTTATGCCTGGCTTGTCCGGGGTAAGTCAACCTTAACCCTTCCTCTCTTATTAACTCAGTTCTATGGCTGCGCCAGGAATAAAGTTAACCCTTCCTCTCCTATAAACTCAGTTCTATGGCTGCGCCAGGAATAGAGTTAACCCTTCCTCTCCTATAAACTCAGTTCTATGGCTGCGCCAGGAATAGAGTTAACCCTTCCTCTCCTATAAACTAAGTTCTATGGCTGCGTCAGGAATAGAGTTAACCCTTCCTCTCCTATAAACTCAGTTCTATGGCTGCACCAGGAATAGAGTTATCCCTTCCTGTCCTATAAACTCAGTTCTATAGCTGCGCCAGGAATAGAGTTAACCCTTCCTCTCTTATTAACTCAGTTCTATGGCTGCGCCAGGAATAGAGTTTACCCTTTCTTTCTTATTAACTCGGTTCTATGGCTGCGCCAGGAATAAAGTTAACCCTTCCTCTCCTATAAACTCAGTTCTATGGCTGCACCAGGAATAGAGTTAATCCTTCCTCTCCTATAAACTCAGTTCTATGGCTGCGCCAGGAATAGAGTTAACCCTTACTCTCTCATTAACTCAGTTCTATGGCTGCGCCAGGAATAGAGTTAACCCTTTCTCTCTTATTAACTCGGTTCTACGGCTGCTTTAGGAATAAAGTTAACCCTTCCTCTCCCCGTAATTAATCCTCACATAAATTACCATTTACCCACGATTCAACTCGGCCAAGTGTTATTTCTTTTGGATTATAGTTGTCACAATGATATCATATTTTTATTAAATATAACCGATCTAATATTGGTTGTCTAACAATTGTAATTTGCGAGACTTTGTGCTCTGCACAAACTCTCAGGCTCAAGAATGTGCCGTTTCAGCACGAACGAACGTTCACTTGGGTATTAATAAACAATACACAACCGTAGTGCGGCACCGGCACTACGAGGAGCGTGCAACCACTCAGTGGTAATCGCTTTATACTCGCCAGCTCAGCTGGGTGTCTACCCCAAAAACAACGGCCCTCAGGCCATGCCGAGCGCCCCCAGAAACAAAAGATATCAGAGCAACGGCATGCTGACTCTGAAATAATTAATAAAAACTTACGCAAACCAACACTCACACACTGTCAATGACTTCTAATATTGGTTTGGTCACAATCACTCCATTTTACCATAAATGTTTATAATAAATTATTGGGACAACTCTTTATGTATTGAATACAATATTTTTATATGATTGTTCAATGTTCAAAATTGTCTCTCCACCTGGTGTTTGAGATGTGGTTTCTCTCAGGTACATAAGGTGAAAACCAGAGAGCGTAATATTTCACAGCCCTTTCCGATTTTATTCAATTATAATAAATGCAAAAGTCAGATATTTTGTCTGTCTTTGGGAGTGAATATCATTTTTTATTTTATCAAATACCTGTCCCGATTCCTCCACTCTTAACAGCTACTCTGTATTACGACGATAAAGGGTTACTTATTTAAATAAACACAACGTAGAGTTAGTTAAACCGTCCACTAGACGATCTTTGGCCAATTTATGCATGTGTCCGAAGGTAGGTAACGTACTGTTACAAAACCATCCATGGTATAGATCCTAAATCATGAATATGAATGTTTTAACTAAAATATCCATTTCAAAAATAGGTAAAATCTGACTTAATTTTTGTAAAAAATCATATAAATATTTGCTTCAGCGCCCGAATTTTATAATTCTTTATCATATTTTAGCTAAAAGAAAACAATGCAACTAGAAAATTGCTATTTCAAGTGTGGTAGGTATACTAGAATCCAGCCCTTGTAGCTTACAAAATACAACGTTTTCATTAAAATGACACCCGAAAATTAAATGTTTATTATCTGATTGGTACCACATTTTGGTCACTTTTGCATGTCCAATGCTTAAAACCATCCATAGTATAGACCCTAAAGCATGAATATGAATGTTTTAACAAAAATATCCATTTTAAGAATAGGTAAAATCTGACTTCATTTTTGTAAAAAATCATATAAATATTTGCTTCCGTGCCCGAATTTTATAATTCTTTATAATATTTTAGCTAAAAGAAAACATTGCAACAAGAAAATAACTATGTCAAGTGTGGTAGGTATTCTAGAATCCAGCCCATGTAACTTACAATATACAACGTATTCATTATAATGACACCCAAAAATTGAATGTTTTAATCTAATTAGTACCACGTTTTGGTCACTTTTGCATGTCCAATGATAAAATTATCCATAGTATAGATACTAAAGCATGAATATGAATGTTTTCACAAAAATATCCATTTCAAGAATAGGTAAAATCTGACTTTATTTTTGTAAAAAATCATATAAATATTTGCTTCCGCGCCCGAATTTTATAATTCTTCATCATATATTAGCTAAAAGAAAACATTGCAACGAGAAAATTGCTATTTCAAGTGGTGTGGTAGGGATTCTGGAATCCAGCCCATGTAGCTTACTGTAACAGTCAATGCGTTTGGGTAGTGAACCGCACTGTCGTTGACGTATTGAACTATTACCCGGACAACCACAGAAAGAATAATGAAATTTATACTTACCTGTGTCACTACGCTGCCTGGGTAGACACACTGCTGCAGAATCGGATAATGGGTGCACACACGAAAGAACGAAACAAGTTGATAAAAATATAAATATAATTAAAGATTAATTAATAACAAAATCTAAGATATGAATATAATTTGGAAAGGTGCGACTGTTCGCTTCCACGACCGAATCGAGAATCCTCTCTGCTGGAAACGCACAGTCTTTGCAAGCTGGTTCATTTGACCACGTTAGCAATTTTCGGCCGGTAAGTTTCCGCGGTTCTACTAGAATTTACGTGTGCGGACACTCGCCAGCCACGAGTCAGCGAGTGCAACGAACACGGTGCACCATAAACAGAAAATTAATAAAATTTCCGAAGGCACACACGTGGCTGTTACACTGCCTCCCCCTTTGAACTCAACTGTATAAAACCAATACAGTTGATCACAAAGAAGCAAATGAACCAACTTACAATCTACTTAACTACTCTAAACTAGCAATGGCTACATTTTAATTCTCTACAAGTAAACTTAATGTCCCTACTGAACTACACTTGATGACTGACTGAACTAAGGCACTACATGCTGACGGAGCGGACCGACATCGGCTGGCGGATCGGTGGCGTACGCAGGAGGGTGAGTCGCCATCTGTTGGAGGCTCGGGTACATGGTTAACGGGGATCCGATGTTGGTCGTGTCCGTCGGTCTGTCGTCTCGGCGCTCTGTTGTTGGATGAGGTTGACCAAATACCGCGTCGTCATTGCATCCCATAGGCTCGCCAACAGAAACCATCTGCGTTGGGGCTGGTTGTTTGCTGCCCTCCTCAAACTAAACATGTTTAGTACGACTGAGCATACGTACCGTATCACATTATATAGAGTGTATAGGAGCATAAATACACTGAACAGGTTCCCGGTATATGACAGGAATCCCCAAACTTCTGCTGCGGCACCCTAAGCCATCTTCACGAACTCCTTTTGACTGAAGACGTGGAGGTCTTGTCCATCAGTTTCGGCTCCTATCACTCGACGCGTCATGATGTTCGTTACGGCACGCCGCTCGTTCGGGAAGAGCAGTGTTTGTTGAAACGCAGCCATATCCTGTTGGGTGTAAACACCGTGTGCGCTTATGGGTGCAATCTTGGTCATAGGGATCGCTTCGCTAGCGTCATTAGCGTCCAGTGTCGTTGGGTCAGGTTGTGTTCTGCGTAGATCTGGATCCAACTCCAACCACTTGCCCTCTAAGTGGAACATGACTGGAAGTTGGTTCCCGCAGTCGACTTGCGTGCCATGGTCCTGGATTATGTGTGTAATGGGTGCCATGAATTTGCTTATGTTCTTGTACGTGATCGGCAGTTCTTGGTAGCACGACGTCGTTTTCCGATAGTCTACTACTTTCGGGCTACATTTTATCACATACAGGACCTCGCCCATTACTCGCCCCATGTGTCCTGATGCTTCTTTCACTAAGCCGCTCACCACGTCTGGGTTCTCTAGGGCTAGCATGATACGGTTCCGCATGATCTGTTCTCTTAGATGACACCGTTTCAATATAGCATCATACACTAAATCCTTAGCCTGTTGTTTAAATGCTATTTCCAAAAACAATAGTTTGCTAAGGACTTGTGTCATCAAGTCCGTATTTTGGCTCACTCTTCCAGATTTCTTGAAGTAGAAGCCTAGAGAGGATTCCGTGATAATTAGAAGTCGATTCTGCTCAGTCCGCCAAGCTGGTTGGTGGCAGAGCAGCTCCTGTCGAACTAATCGGAGGGCGAAAACCGTATCTTGAGCCTCTACGACGACATACTTTGTGGTGTTGTTAATAGTTAGCGCCACAGCGGCTCCTTCATACAGGACGTCGATCCCCTCAGCCGAACATCGGTCATTGACTTGGGTTTTCCAGGTTACTTCACCCGCCAGATCATCGAAACAGTAAGTATCGGTATAAGTACATACGGTTCCGGATCGTAGCCGTACGGTATTCTCTTCGACATCTGCGATGGTGACGTAATCCGACAATTTTATAGTAATCGCCGCGCTGACAATGACGTCTTTGTAGGTGGTGCCTTGCTGCGTGTATTGTACCCCAGAACAACGACCACTAGGTTCCAAGTGACCGGCTATCGTTGTTGATACTTCTGTGGTCTCGTTTACTAGTAATCCAGATACAATTCCGGCTCCCAGGCCGGTGAGATCGATTCTTTGGAAACGGTGGGCTTCTAGACATCGTTCTCCCTTTACTAGATGCACATACCGTGCCAGACCCCCTGAGACTGCACTGGTGTGGGAATGCATACCACAGTGTTCAATTAGTTGTCGAACTGTCACAAGACAGTTAAACACGTGTATTTCCGAGTAGCGTCGTTCTTGTACTAACTGGATCTTGGTGGTGGTCTCGGTCGAATCCTTCATGGGGTCTCGACAAGGCTGTACGTCCAGTAAGGATATCCTTGATATCTCCGAGTCGGTGTCTGCACAGTCATATGCTATTAGTTTAGCCCATAGTCCAGTATAACTTACAACTAATATAATACTAAGTATTCTAACGCTATACATGATTCAGATTCTATTCGACCGGATCCAAGAGTGGTCTGGGACAGCTCCGCGACTCCTTGTGGCGTAGCGGGCGTTTTGTGGCAGTGTATTTTCTTCTACCGTCGAATAGGAGTCTGAGGATGTCGAAGTTTGCAAGGTGGAGTCTATCGCCTCAGGAGATTCGCTAACTACTGTTAAGGAACTGCTATCTGAAACTGGCAAATTATTAGTCTGTGTTACGATATTCTTTTGCTGGGCCGGCTTATGCCACGGTATAATAGGCGTAATCCCTTCTTGACCGTTTAACAGTTCAACCGTCTTAGGCGAGTCGACATAATCGAGTGGGGGTGTTAAGTCAACGTCATTTATTGACATGTAACAGGGTTTTAATCTGTTAACATGTACGGTCATTTGTCTTCGTCCATAAATTTCTTTTATGACAGCGTTTACTTCACGCAACTCAATTATGCGATACGGTCCTGACCATTTCTTTGCCAATTTCGCACTAGTGCCCACTTTAACTGTTGGAGTAAATAGGAGCACCCTGTCACCTACTTTAAATTTAACATCGCCACTTTTTTTGTTAAAAGTTCGATGTACAAGTTATGTAACTACAAAATATGTCATACTACGCTTTATAAACATGTCTAGCCAGAAATCTTAGACCTTATGAGTAATCCCTGCAGAACTGTATATATACTGTAATTAAATAATAAACATTCATTCTCATTCTTGTAATCAAACTGTACACTTCGTTGTTAATAAATAAATATTTTTAAAAAAGGAAAGTCAAACTGATTTTTCATTACTGGCGCAGTCGGTAGGATAGCGAAACAAATTTATTATCGGAATACTGTGCAAAAGTATCAATCCGTTGAAGTAGTATTTTGTTCGTTTTTAAACGTTAATTCGCTATTCGAATCAAAGAAGTTACCCAGAGCCCGCAACGCGAGTGCCCGTATCTTTCTTTCATCAAGAAGTGCAGGAGAGTGAGAATCCGGTGCAGAGTGCCACCAAGTGTAGAGCCAGCATCGTCAACCCCAGTTGCAAAGAGCCACCAAGCGTAGTGCCAGCAGCCAACCCCTGTCCAACCCCGTTGCAGAGAGCCACCAAGCGTAGTGCCAGCAGCCAACCCCTTCCAGACCCAGTGCCCGTATACCGAGAGCCTGTCTGTTCCACATACTACAACCCCTAACACGCCCATGAAAAGTGCAGTGTTCGGTGTGTGCATAATTTTATTGTAAGTAAAATTTCAATAAATATTCTATTAAAAATCTAAATTACAATGGCTGACAGAATAAGTCAAATTAATTTTGCTCTAAGTGCTGTTCCCAGTTATGATGGAAACATCGAATATCTGTCATGTTTCATAGCAGCAGTAGATGCCGCTCAAGATGCAATAGGTTTATTGCAACCACCCCTAAATGATTTCGAAACGGCTTGTGCGTTTCAAATAATTAAGAGCCGATTAATAAACGAAGCTCAAAATACAATTAAATATAATAATATAGATACTTGGAATGAACTTAAGATTCAGTTAGCATCAAATTTTGATGATAGAGAAACATCATTAACATTATTATGTAAAATTTTAGATAAACAAATAAGTAAAAATCCTCTTGATCAATTTAAATATATTCAATCAAACTTTAATAAATGTAAATCGAAAATTCTGTTACAAAACGGAACTAATGAAGAAAAACAATATTTGGTTAATTACTTAGAAAAATTAGTAATAAGAAAATTCATCACAAATTTAAATGATCCCTATCGCAATAATCTCGCGACAAGAAATCCTAATACACTCTTAGAAGTAAGACAACTTTTATTCAACGATTTTGAATATCTAGTAGGAAATTCTTATAATAGATTTCCAAACAAAGTAACAAATAATCAATCAATGAAATTTCCAAATAAACCACCTCAACAAATGTCACAACCCTACATTACAAAACAACCTCAATTCCCAACTGGTCCTATTAATTTTAATAATAATAGACCTAATAAACCATTTGCACAAAGGCAGCAAATTAAAAATGCTCAAACAACCAATGCCTCTCAACCTACTCCTATGTCAGTGCAAACTCGACAAACATTTCAACCCCGAAATCAACAAAGTTATTTCCATCCACAGACTCATTCCTCACCAAAATATCATGTTGAAGAATTATTCAACACTGAGGAAATAAATCATGACGAAACTAATATACAAAATATGAATAACGACGAATCCTCTGATTTTGAGTACAAACAAACTTACGAATCCACCGAAGACAATGACTCTTTTTTAGATTTAACCAGCCTCAATATGATGGAGACCTCTTAAATATAAATTGCAATTCTAAATTACCATTTTTAAACGTTAAAGACTATATTATGTTACTAGACACTGGTTCATCAATAAATTTAATTAATAAAGATTTTGTTAAAAATAATCCCGGTCGTTTTAAAATTTATAACGAAAAATTTAGTTTTACAACAGCTTTAGGAAAAACATCTGGAAACGAATTCATTATTTTAACTATAGAAAATCAAAAAATTAAATGTTTCCTATTTAACTTTCACAAAAATTTTAATGTATTATTAGGATTACCAGCATTGTTACAATTAAAAATAAATCTAAATTTTGAAAATAACAGCGTTAAAATTAATAATAAAAAATTTAAATTACAATACTTTAAAACCGAAAATAATATAAATCACACCGAAATTGAAGAAATAAAAATTCGCGCAGAACACTTAAACAATGAAGAAAAAAGAGAAATTTTTAAAGTAATAAATGAATTTAACGAATTATTCCCGCGTGAAAATCAAGTTCTAACACATACAAGTGCAATAAAACACGAAATACGAACAACAGACGAAGTCCCAGTTCATTCAAAATCTTACAGATATCCTGAATGTTATAAAAAAGAAATTGACTCCCAAATTGATAAATTATTAGAAGACAAAATTATCCGCGAAAGTTATTCACCATGGAGCTCACCCATTTGGATGGTTCCAAAAAAATTAGACGCCTCTGGAAAACGCAAATTTCGAATGGTTATCGATTATAGAAAATTAAATTCAAAAACAATAGACGACAAATTTCCCATACCAAATATTACAGACGTTTTAGACAAACTAGGACGCAATATGTACTATACGACATTAGACCTTACTTCCGGTTTTCATCAGATCCAAATGCACGAAAACTCAATACAGAAAACAGCTTTTAATACGGAACATGGACATTACGAGTTTACTCGCATGCCCTTTGGTTTGAAGAACGCCCCCGCAACATTTCAACGTCTTATGAACTTTGTTCTAAAAGACTATATAAATAAAATATGTCTCGTTTACCTAGATGATATTATTGTACTAGGTACTAGTTTACAAGAGCATATGGAAAACATCAAAAAAGTCTTTGAAAGACTACGCGAACACAATTTAAAGATTCAGCTTGATAAGTCTGAATTCTTGCAGAAAGAAGTTGCTTACCTCGGACATATTGTGTCGAGAGAAGGCGTAAAACCTAACCCCTCAAAAATTCAAGCCGTAAAAGAATATCCAATTCCAAAGACCCCTAAAGAAATTAAATCATATTTAGGATTATTAGGGTACTACAGAAAATTTATTCCAAATTTTGCAAAGCTTACTAAACCCATGACAAAATGTTTAAAGAAAGGTAGTAAAATTGATATTGAAAATTTAGAGTATAAAAATTGTTTTGAAGAAAGTAAAAATTTATTAATAAATGCCCCAATACTACAATATCCAAATTTTAATGAGAAATTTATTTTAACTACGGACGCTAGCGATTATGCTATAGGAGCCGTATTGAGTCAAAATTTAACTGGTAAAGATTTGCCAATTGCATATGCTTCCAGAACCCTTAACGAACACGAAATTCATTATAGTACCACAGAAAAAGAACTTTTAGCTATAGTATGGGCTACTAAATATTTCAGACCTTATCTTTACGGTAACAAATTCAAAATTTTCACAGACCATCAACCATTAGAATGGCTAATGAATGTAAAAGACCCGAATTCAAAACTCATGCGTTACAAAATAAAATTAGACGAATATAACTATGAAATAGGATTCAAAAAAGGTACTCTTAACAGCAATGCAGATGCCTTATCCCGAATTAGACAAAAATTTGAAATTAAAGAGACAACTAAAGACATTTTCGATAATTATCACAACTTAGTACATTGCATATCTGCAGATAAAAAATTTGGTATAGGATTTGCAAAACAAATAGAATCAAAATTTAACTGTAAAGAATATTTTAAAAATCAAAATAAAACAAAAGGTAATATATTAATACAACCCATTTATAATAGGCATAAATTATTTAATTTAATAACTAAAGAACATTTTTACGATAAACCGACAATAGATACGATTAAAAATTGTTTAACCAAATTAAAAGAATATTGTATTCAAAACGAAATATATGAACTTCACATGCCGAAAATTTGCAGCGGACATGATAGAGTAAATTTTGAAATAATAAAAGATTTAATAATCCAAATTTTTAAAGAAACACATATTCAAATTATAATTCACAAATTATTAGACGAAGTAAATGTTAATGACAATGACAGTACTACACCCCAAATCAGTGAAACTGACTCAGAGACATGCCACTCCGATGACGAAAATATTGTAAACGGTATAACATACAAAGACACCGCTATAAACATAGGAAAAAACCAATTAATTATTTCGACACATAATTTACCTACACAAGTTAAATTGCAAAAATTATTTAAAAATTCTAAACAAAGATTAATAATAAAATTAAATAATAAAAATTTAGATAAAGAAATAATAACATTTATAAAAGAATATCTCGTTCCGAAAGTTAAATATTATTGTTTAATAGAAGACGACTTACATTTCAAAATAAACGATATACTTAAAAATAATTTCACTCATGACTCTTATAAATTAATTAAATGTGAATCTCTACTACAAGACATAGAAAAAGATGACGAACAATTAGAAATTTTATTAAATTATCATCAAGGAAAAACAAATCATAGAGGTATACTAGAATCTTACCATAAATTAAAACAAAAATATTACTGGCCAAATTTATATTTGAGTATTCAAAAATATATTAATAATTGCGATATATGTCAAATTAATAAATATGAAAGAACCCCTTTTCAAATCAACGACAACCTAACAAAAACTCCTACAAAACCCTTTCAAATAATTAATATAGACACCCTAACACTAGAACAGGAAAAGTACTTGACAATAATTGACCAATTTTCCAAATTTGCACAAGTTTATCATTTGAAAAATCTAAATGCTATTACCATAGTAACAGAGTTACTAAATTTCTTTAATACATATAAAATACCAGACGAAATTATTCACGACAATGGTACTGAGTTTAACAATAACTTAGTAAGAGACTTATTAAAAATGTACAATATCAAGATCCATATGACTTGTATAGCTAATCCGAAAAGTAATGGACCCATAGAAAGATTCCATTCAACCCTTATCGAACATTTACGAATAATTAATCAAAGAAACGAATTTAAAAACATTAATAATCAAGAAAAAATTAAATTTGCATTAATCGGTTATAATAATTCAATAAATTCCATAACTAAAATATCCCCTTCCGAAATATTGTTTGGTAAAGATAACGATAATAAAAATATATTTAAAACTAATATTGCATCAGAAGATTGTATAGCTGAGTACAAAAACAAAATACAAGTAATTGAAAACCAAGTCAGACATAACATACAAGCAGAGAAAAATAAGCGATTGTCATTACAAACTAAAAACAACAATAACAAACCTGATAAGTTACCACAACAAATTCTTATCAAAGAAGGCAAACGAAGAATTCAAAAGATTAAAAAACCATTATTTAAAATACACGAAATTAAAAATTATAAACCTAAACTCGGTGTAATAAAAACCAATAATAATAAGAGATTTAAAATTGATAAAATAAAGAAACCGCGTTTGTATGTTACAGATGCACAATAACTACTGGACAAGAAGATCTCGAAGAGATAAATGAAAATCCCGGCATAAACATTTTAGAATTAGGACATGTATATACGCATATTAACTCACGCTATAATTATTATAAATATAATCTTAGTAGTATTATAAATGAATATTATAAAATTATTTACTATAAAAATGAATTAGATATTAAAATATATAATCACACTACTAACATAAAAAATAATCGTTTTAAACGTGAATTTGAAACATATACTAACATTTTACAGTTTAATTTAAACCGTTTAGATAATAAAATCAAAAACATTTCTAACAAAAAACGTGTAAAAAGAGGATTAATTAATGGTCTTGGAAATATAATTAAAACTATCACTGGAAATTTAGATGCTAACGATGGCCAAAAATACGAGGAATTATTCTCAAAAATTGAGAAAAATCAAGACATACTTCAAACTCAAAATTTAGAAAATATTAAAATGAATAAAGAAATGATCAATAAATTTAATTTGCAAATTAGAAATTTACAACATAATGAAGAAGTATTGAAATCTAGAATAATCCAAAGTGAAGAAATTCTTAATAAAACTATCGATTGGAATAATATATTATTAATAAAAGATATATTTACGCAACTAATTATTTTAACAATAAATTTAATCGAAATTATATCGGAAATAGAAACAAGCCTTACTTTTTGTAATATAAATAAACTACATTCCTCCATTATAAATTTAGACGAGTTGCAGAAAATTATTGCAGAAATAACTGACATAAACTTTTGGGAAATATCAGCACTTATAACAAGCCATTGTAAATTGGAAAACAACATAATAGAATATTTGTTGGAAATACCCATATACATAAACAATTCCAATAGACTTTTTCAAATAACACCCATACCAATATATAAAAATAGAACAATGTATATGTTAGATTTAAGCAAAGAATTAATTATGAAAAATAAAGATAACATAGTTTTAATGAACAAATGTATTCAAATAAAAAATAATTATTATTGTAAGACAGATTATTTAGAAGTAGATATATGTTTAAGTAATATTATTAACCTACAAAATAACGATAATTGTAGATACCACCAAATTGACGAAACTTTTGTTATAACTAAAATAGAAAATTCAAACATTATAATAATAGCCAGTACAGTTAACCAAAATTTAAAAATAAAGTGTAAAGATTTTGAAAAACAGAAACAAATTGTTGGTATATACAAATTTAAAACTAACAATAATTGTATAATAAATGATTATAATTTGGAAAATTATGTAACAAATAGTAAAGAAATAATTTTCGAGAACTACAATTTTAATATCAAAAACGAACATTTAACTAATAGAACTATAAAATTAAAACAAATTGATACTCAAAACATAATTGTAAATGAAATCCCTAAAATTCAGAAATTGAAATTGGAAACAGAAAATTATCACTCTATTATAAATTCTATAATATTAACCATTATTGTTATAATAATAGCAATAATTATACTTGTAAAATATAAAATTAAGAAAAGAGAACCTGTAAAGCAATCAACATTAGAATTAACGGAAATTCCGAAAAAAAGAGATAAAGCTCCGTTTTAGAAGGGAGGAGTTATGTAACTACAAAATATGTCATACTACGCTTTATAAACATGTCTAGCCAGAAATCTTAGACCTTATGAGTAATCCCTGCAGAACTGTATATATACTGTAATTAAATAATAAACATTCATTCTCATTCTTGTAATCAAACTGTACACTTCGTTGTTAATAAATAAATATTTTTAAAAAAGGAAAGTCAAACTGATTTTTCATTACTTACACGATCTATGTTTTTATCCAACTGTTCTCGGGCCTTGGCGTGTGCGATCTTTAACCGTTGTATCATTTCGCTCGCATAATTGAGGTCTGTGTCATAACGCGTCTTAAAGGGGCGAAATATTTCGTCAAATGGTAACTCTATGTCTCGTCCATACATAAGGAAAAATGGAGTTTCTCTAGTCATAGAATGGACAGTACTGCAGAAGGCAGACACGGCAAACGGTAACCACTCATCCCAGTCAGTATGGCTCGAATTTACATAGTGCGACAGTATATCCTTCAATGTCCTGTGACTACGTTCTATAATACCATTAGTCTGTGGTCGAAATGCGGTCGTGTGTAATCGTTCTATTTGTAATATTTGACAAATTTCTTTCATAAGTTTAGAAAGGAAATTTGTACCAAGGTCGGTCAGTAATTGTCGAGGTGTCCCATGACGTAAGATTATGCCCTTTACAAAAGTTTTAGCGACAGTATAAGCGGTTTGATACTTCAAAGGAAATGCCTCTAGATAACGAGTTGCGGCATCCTGTACTGTCAGGATGTATTTATTACCTGAGTCAGTAGTAACTAACGGACCAACTACGTCCATGGCAATGTGTTCGAACGGTCGAGTGACGGGATTAAACTTTTTTAAAGGGGCCGGTTTCAAATGAGGAGACGTTTTCCGTTGTGCGCACGACATACACTTCTTTACATAGTCCTGAACGTCGGAACGGAGATTTGGCCAAAAGAATCTTGAATTTACTTTTTCGAAGGTTTTCTCCGTTCCACAATGACCTGATAAAGGTGAGTCATGGCACGCTTTCAAAATTGGTTTCCGAAATTTGGCAGGCACTACTAGGCGATCTTCATAGCGTTCATCGTCCGACTTACGATAAACAAGTCCGTCGTCATCAAAATAAAAGTCACAGTGGGGTTGGTCACGGATTTTATCTAAGTAGGTCGCAACTTGAGCATATTTTCTTTGTTCGGCCTTCATGACATCGCGATCCCATATCACTGGCTCGTAATGTTTCTGATGAAACATAAGCCGTAGGGGCTTGATACGCGAGAGAGCGTCTGCATTAGTATGCTTCTTACCAGGACGATAATTAATTTCGAAATTGTACTCTGATAAGAGCAATGACCATCTGATCAGTCTGCTTGATGGCTCCGATGTTTTCATTAACCATTTAAGTGGCTGATGATCGGTATACACTATGAACTTATGACCATAGAAGTAAATTCTGAAAAGTTTAATACTCCATACTAATGCAAGGCATTCTCTTTGCGTAGTATCGTAGTTACGTTCAGCCGAACTGAGTTGTCTACTCGCATATGCCACGGGAAACTCATGACCCTCGTACACCTGACACAACACAGCACCTATCGCGTAAGCGGAAGCATCGGTACAAAGTATAAAAGGTTTTTTGGTATCCGGATATTTCAAAATGGGAGCGGAATAAGGACTAATCGATGGCTGAATGATGTTATTTTGTAACATCTCATCTACAATTTCTTTCAATACTTGTTGGCGACTAAAAGGTACACGATAAGGAGCGCGTGCCACTGGGACGTCAGTGCTTGTGTGTATCCGGTGTTGTACAAGTGTCGTCTTACTGAGCGGTGCGATCTTTACTTTGAATACGTCAGCATATTCATTTAAAAAATTTTCAAATTTATCTCGTTCGTTGTCTGGCAAATGATCTAAATTAAATTTATGAGGGCTGATCATATTCAAGGTATTGATACTGTTGCTATGATTCTCGTCGGCTTCTAATTGCACTTCGGCTTCTACTGCCAAACCTACAGGTGTACGTTTAGGAATTACTACTTCCTCATTATTAACATTTACTATATTAATAAATGAAGGGCTACTTGTTTTTTGAAACAGCGTTCGTGCTATTAGAATGCCGGGCGAGTTTACATCATGCGGCTCTATTACGTACGTCTTATCGGGCATCCTGTTATCAAGAGATAACTCGAGAACAGCGATATGTCTCGCGGAAATTTTTAAATTTTCTTTCAAACGAACTACAAAATTTTGATGAAGAGTGTTCGAAATCGCCGGACTAATATTAATTTTACGAGTATTTACAGGGTGCGACTCATTTTTCGTTAAACACTCTTCGGTCAATGCTCTCGAATTTTGATTTGACGGTACAGGATCCGAACAAGGTTGATCACAGTCTCGTTCATCAACGTTACTGCAATCTATAGTATTATTAATTTGATCCTGGGATTCAAACAAATTTGTCGAGCATACTTTACTGCTTATCTCCATTGCTTCGTCAGCAGAGATAGCACACACGTTCTCGCCTGAGCTGTAATTGTTCCGTGTTATTTGATCTAACATAGATAAGACCTGATTATAAATCTTAAATCGATTTTTCCCAAAGTCAATGGTTACTTTATGGCGGATTAAAAAATCTATTCCGATCAGTCCGTCAGCTGGTAAATGCAGCTCATCGGGACAAACTACAAAACGATGTATTAAATTACTGGAACCTACGGTCAATTCTACATTAGTAACCCCGTGGCTATTCATTTGGTTTCCAGAAACGTCTACTAATATATCGTTCGAGGGTGTGATAGATAAATTTAACTCGTCAACTACACTTCGTTTTAATAGCGATACGGCGGCACCGGAATCTATTAAAAACGTACGATCTGATTGATTTATTTTCAAAATGAGAAATTTAGTCTTATCCGTGTTAGAATCTGCGACCCGTGGAACAATAAAGTGGCGTTCTTCTAAACTGTCTGACGTTGGGTCGCCATCGAGACAGGTTTGGTGTTTAAAGGACACGACTTATCATCCGCACGGTGACCGACTTTAACGCAGTTATAACATAATATCTGCTTAGGTTAAGGTCACTTTTTCGATATGTGATCAGTACTACCACAGTTAAAGCAACGACCCCTCATATTGTGGTATCGCTGATCCGTGCGTAACACTGTGTTCTTCTTTGGTGTTATTTTACGGTGGGATTCCGAAGATGTAACTACTGATGCAACCCGTGTGCCTTTATTATTTTGAGACGAACTCAACGCGCGGACATATGCTTTATGTGCGTCGGCTTTCGTTTCACGATAAAGACGCGCTAAGACCTCCTCCCAATGCTCCGCGTACGGTAATGCCTCCTCAACAGTTTCAAATTGCCGAATTCTACTAACTTCATTTGCTAATTTAGTATCCAGGCCCTCGAAAAATTGTTTAATCATCATCGTCTCGCGTTTTATTCGATTTCGCAAGCTCGTCAAATCGCTGCCATCTGACACAGGAAACAGTTTTGCGGCTGCAATTTCCAAACGTAATGCGAATTTTTGCAGTGGTTCATCTTTTCTACGGAAAATTTTGAAGAATTCCTTTTCGGCTATTGCAAAATCGGTTTTCTTTCCAAATAATTTAACTAACCATTCACGAATACTAATAATTGAATTTGGCCGTTTATCTACCGGAAGAGAATAAAAGCAATTTTGAGGTTCCCCTTTTAATTTCAATTTTATGGCTGTAACCACCTGACTATCGGTCCATCTATAACATTCGGCTACCGTCGCTACATTATCTAGAAAGGCTTCCAGATCAGGACCACCGGAATAAGTATCAATCGTTTTAAGGGCTGATATAGACGTCGGGTCAGTAAATGCTTGTCTCGCTTGTGGAGAACTGGTTTGTATCGGTTGTTCTGTAGGTAGACCAATCTATGGTTTATAATTTGGGAGGTGATATGAAAAAGGTGCCATATGAAGTTCTGGTGGTGGGACACGGGACGGGCCAGGTTGCGTTAGATATTCGTAAGGATAATAATAGGGCATTGTAACTGGAGGAGTGGTCGGATTCTCTACTGTTGTCGTAGTCGTAGTGGTTGAATATACAACCGTCGTGGAAGTAAGCGGATTAAGAACAGTCGTCGTAGTCGTGGTTGGAGTCACTACATCCGTGTGATTTACCATTTTGGTTTTGTGTCAAACTAATTCAATCGATCGTTTGCTTATCTAGTAATAACATTTTTTTTTTACTAGATCCTACCGACTGCGCCAATTGTAACAGTCAGTGCGTTTGGGTAGTGAACCGCACTGTCGTTGACGTATTGAACTATTACCCGGACAACCACAGAAAGAATAATAAAATTTATACTTACCTGTGTCACTACGCTGCCTGGGTAGACACACTGCTGCAGAATCGGATAATGGGTGCACACACGAAAGAACGAAACAAGTTGATAAAAATATAAATATAATTAAAGATTAATTAATAACAAAATCTAAGATATGAATACAATTTGGAAAGGTGCGATTGTTCGCTTCCACGACCGAATCGAGAATCCTCTCTGCTGGAAACGCACAGTCTTTGCAAGCTGGTTCATTTGACCACGTTAGCAATTTTCGGCCGGTAAGTTTCCGCGGTTCTACTAGAATTTACGTGTGCGGACACTCGCCAGCCACGAGTCAGCGAGTGCAACGAACACGGTGCACCATAAACAGAAAATTAATAAAATTTCCGAAGGCACACACGTGGCTGTTACATTACAATATACAACGTATTCATTAAAATGACACCCAAATAATGAATGTTTATTATCTAATTGGTACTACGTTTTGGTCACTTTTGCATGTCCAATGCTTAAAACCATCCATAGTATAGATCCTAAAGCATGAATATGAATTTCAAGTTGAATTTAGCGTCCACTCGTTGTAGTTTTAGGAAAAGATAGTCGGAATTTGGACATCGGGTGAAAAAAATTTTTTATACCATTTCCTTCAACGTTTCGGTTTAATTTAAACCATTATCAAGAATCTACAGTATGAAAGTACAATTAGACAATGTAGAGATTAAGTTGTAACAGTATGATTGTACAAAAATATATAAATCAACAATTAAACAATTAACAATGCAACAATTATTAATAATATTAATTTATGAAATTTTACATTAAGTTTATATTGAATTATAAAAATACATACCGTTGGGATGATTTATACATAATTACTGGTTGTAATACAATAATATAACATGTTGTAATTTTATCGAAAAATAGATATCAATTGAGTGTAGTGTACAGCGTCTAACCTCAGCAACGGAGCTAAACAGACTAACAACGGTCAGCTGTACAAATTGTGAGCGTGTGAAAACAAAACAGGCAATTTAAAAATTTAAAAATTTAAAAAACCCTAAAATTTGAAAAGAAATGTCGAAATTTAGATTATATTAAAATAAATGTTATTTAAATATTGTATGTCTTTCCTGAAATTGATTGAATTTTTATTTCTGGCTATGTGCACCATTTCCAGAAATACTCTTTTTTTATAATTACTTTCTTTTTCTAAGATCTTGACGTTATTGAAATCAAAATTGTGACCCGTTTCAAAATGATGATGTGTTAATGCAGTTTTATCGTTTTTTGTTAAACAATTTTTACAGTCATTACGATGGTTTTGTATCCGTTTACCTAGCCAATTTTTTGTCTGTCCTATATAGGTACCTTTACAGTTCTTGCAATCTATTCTATATACAACATCTGTCTGTGATTCGAGAGGTGTGCTATCTTTTAAGTTAGAAAATAAGTCTTTAATTTTCCTCGTGTTGTAAAATACGATATTGATATTTTTATCTTTCAACACATCTCTTAAAACTTCAGACAAACCCTGTATATAGGGTATTTTGAAAAAAACTTTTTTATCTGTAATATTGTTGTCTAATTGGTTGGTTGGAGCCGTAGTAGTATTTTGAAATAATATTTTGTTAATTAATCCTTTTGGATAGTTATTTTTAATTAATTTGTCGCGTAAACTATTTAAATTTTGATTGATAAATTTACTATGACTTAACATTGAATATCTGTATTTAAGACATTTGATAGTATTTATCTTTTGGGTTAGAGGATGTGCAGACTCAAAATTTAAGATTCTGTCTGAAGTTGTCGGTTTTTTGTAGAAATCTGATATCAAGGTACCATCTTCAAGTCTAATAAGTTTAGTGTCTAAGAACGGTAAGGAACAATCTGTTTCGATCTCTATTGTAAATTGTAAATGTTCATTATAATTGTTGAAGTAATGTAAAAGAGTACTAATTTTGTCTTCTGGAACAATCGCAAAAATGTCGTCAACATATAATTTAATAAAGGGTATTGAGAAAGGTAAATTATTAAGAATCGTCGAAAGTGCTTGTGTCATAACTAAATTAGCAAAGATGACTGACGCTAAATAAATAAATAAATAAATAAATAAATAAATAAATAAATAAATAAATAAATAAATAAATAAATAAATAAATAAATAAATAAATAAATAAATAAATAAATAAATAAATAAATAAATAAATAAATAAATAAATAAATAAATAAATAAATAAATAAATAAATAAATAAATAAATAAATAAATAAATAAATAAATAAATAAATAAATAAATAAATAAATAAATAAATAAATAAATAAATAAATAAATAAATAAATAAATAAATAAATAAATAAATAAATAAATAAATAAATAAATAAATAAATAAATAAATAAATAAATAAATAAATAAATAAATAAATAAATAAATAAATAAATAAATAAATAAATAAATAAATAAATAAATAAATAAATAAATAAATAAATAAATAAATAAATAAATAAATAAATAAATAAATAAATAAATAAATAAATAAATAAATAAATAAATAAATAAATAAATAAATAAATAAATAAATAAATAAATAAATAAATAAATAAATAAATAAATAAATAAATAAATAAATAAATAAATAAATAAATAAATAAATAAATAAATAAATAAATAAATAAATAAATAAATAAATAAATAAATAAATAAATAAATAAATAAATAAATAAATAAATAAATAAATAAATAAATAAATAAATAAATAAATAAATAAATAAATAAATAAATAAATAAATAAATAAATAAATAAATAAATAAATAAATAAATAAATAAATAAATAAATAAATAAATAAATAAATAAATAAATAAATAAATAAATAAATAAATAAATAAATAAATAAATAAATAAATAAATAAATAAATAAATAAATAAATAAATAAATAAATAAATAAATAAATAAATAAATAAATAAATAAATAAATAAATAAATAAATAAATAAATAAATAAATAAATAAATAAATAAATAAATAAATAAATAAATAAATAAATAAATAGATAAATAGATAAATAGATAAATAAATAAATAGATAAATAGATAAATAGATAAATAGATAAATAGATAAATAGATAAATAGATAAATAGATAAATAGATAAATAGTTAAATAGATAAATAGATAAATAGATAAATAGATAAATAGATAAATAGATAAATAGATAAATAGATAAATAGATAAATAGATAAATAGATAAATAGATAAATAGATAAATAGATAAATAGATAAATAGATAAATAGATAAATAGATAAATAGATAAATAGATAAATAGATAAATAGATAAATAGATAAATAGATAAATAGATAAATAGATAAATAGATAAATAGATAAATAGATAAATAGATAAATAGATAAATAGATAAATAGATAAATAGATAAATAGATAAATAGATAAATAGATAAATAGATAAATAGATAAATAGATAAATAGATAAATAGATAAATAGATAAATAGATAAATAGATAAATAGATAAATAGATAAATAGATAAATAGATAAATAGATAAATAGATAAATAGATAAATAGATAAATAGATAAATAGATAAATAGATAAATAGATAAATAGATAAATAGATAAATAGATAAATAGATAAATAGATAAATAGATAAATAGATAAATAGATAAATAGATAAATAGATAAATAGATAAATAGATAAATAGATAAATAGATAAATAGATAAATAGATAAATAGATAAATAGATAAATAGATAAATAGATAAATAGATAAATAGATAAATAGATAAATAGATAAATAGATAAATAGATAAATAGATAAATAGATAAATAGATAAATAGATAAATAGATAAATAGATAAATAGATAAATAGATAAATAGATAAATAGATAAATAGATAAATAGATAAATAGATAAATAGATAAATAGATAAATAGATAAATAGATAAATAGATAAATAGATAAATAGATAAATAGATAAATAGATAAATAGATAAATAGATAAATAGATAAATAGATAAATAGATAAATAGATAAATAGATAAATAGATAAATAGATAAATAGATAAATAGATAAATAGATAAATAGATAAATAGATAAATAGATAAATAGATAAATAGATAAATAGATAAATAGATAAATAGATAAATAGATAAATAGATAAATAGATAAATAGATAAATAGATAAATAGATAAATAGATAAATAGATAAATAGATAAATAGATAAATAGATAAATAGATAAATAGATAAATAGATAAATAGATAAATAGATAAATAGATAAATAGATAAATAGATAAATAGATAAATAGATAAATAGATAAATAGATAAATAGATAAATAGATAAATAGATAAATAGATAAATAGATAAATAGATAAATAGATAAATAGATAAATAGATAAATAGATAAATAGATAAATAGATAAATAGATAAATAGATAAATAGATAAATAGATAAATAGATAAATAGATAAATAGATAAATAGATAAATAGATAAATAGATAAATAGATAAATAGATAAATAGATAAATAGATAAATAGATAAATAGATAAATAGATAAATAGATAAATAGATAAATAGATAAATAGATAAATAGATAAATAGATAAATAGATAAATAGATAAATAGATAAATAGATAAATAGATAAATAGATAAATAGATAAATAGATAAATAGATAAATAGATAAATAGATAAATAGATAAATAGATAAATAGATAAATAGATAAATAGATAAATAGATAAATAGATAAATAGATAAATAGATAAATAGATAAATAGATAAATAGATAAATAGATAAATAGATAAATAGATAAATAGATAAATAGATATAAATAGATAAATAGATAAATAGATAAATAGATAAATAGATAAATAGATAAATAGATAAATAGATAAATAGATAAATAGATAAATAGATAAATAGATAAATAGATAAATAGATAAATAGATAAATAGATAAATAGATAAATAGATAAATAGATAAATAGATAAATAGATAAATAGATAAATAGATAAATAGATAAATAGATAAATAGATAAATAGATAAATAGATAAATAGATAAATAGATAAATAGATAAATAGATAAATAGATAAATAGATAAATAGATAAATAGATAAATAGATAAATAGATAAATAGATAAATAGATAAATAGATAAATAGATAAATAGATAAATAGATAAATAGATAAATAGATAAATAGATAAATAGATAAATAGATAAATAGATAAATAGATAAATAGATAAATAGATAAATAGATAAATAGATAAATAGATAAATAGATAAATAGATAAATAGATAAATAGATAAATAGATAAATAGATAAATAGATAAATAGATAAATAGATAAATAGATAAATAGATAAATAGATAAATAAATAAATAAATAAATAAATAAATAAATAAATAAATAAATAAATAAATAAATAAATAAATAAATAAATAAATAAATAAATTTTTTTTTTTTTTTTTTTTTTTTAAAGGTTAAAGGCATCGGCTGCCAGGGCCATTAGCCTATTTAACTGGTGCAGAAATCTGCACAGGTAAGGACAATCACAGTTAAAAGATTTGATATATTATTATTATTATTTTCAGACGATCACAACATGTTAAAAGAAATCAGGTAAGTTTCGTCAATATAGTATCACAGTAATTATCACAGGTTAGTACCTTCAGAGAGGTGGAATTAAAACACGAGTTAAAACATTATTATTATTATTATGTTTTAGGACAGTCACAACATATTAAAATGATTAGTTAAAATCTTTCAGGTAAGTACCTTCGTCATTCGTGAA
Source organism: Stenolophus ochropezus (assembly GCA_035578165.1). Classification (NCBI taxonomy): domain Eukaryota; kingdom Metazoa; phylum Arthropoda; class Insecta; order Coleoptera; family Carabidae; genus Stenolophus; species Stenolophus ochropezus. The sequence continues at coordinate 27,320 of JAQOWZ010000245.1, read as the reverse complement.
CATAAAATAATAAATAAATAACGAACATTATATAAGATTAAAAATATTGTTGGCTTTCAGAAACTTTAAGACTTGTTCACATTGATCTGTGTCATTTAAAATCATGTTTAGATCTCCTCCTATTCCATACAGCTGTCTCATCGGTTGTAGGTCTTGGCATATAACAAGTATATGCGTCACAGTGAGAAAATCTCCACACATAGGGCAGACCGGTGGCTGCTCTCTTGTGAGCCTATACTTGTGGGTCAGACTTGTGTGTCCTAAACGCAACCGATGGACTTTGATCCATTCCCTTCTGCTGAGTTTCATTTTCAGCGGCTGTTTTCTAACAGATGGCTTGATCCCTTTGAGATGGGTGTTAAAACCATCCCACTCATGTTGCCATTGTTGAATAATTCCTCTATTTATCGCGTTTCTAAGATCACTGTGAAGTATGATCTTTGCCTCAGGGACCTCACGTTGTGCTGCCTGACGAGCAGCTTCGTCTGCCATATCGTTTCCCTTCAGCCCAACATGGCTAGGGACCCATACAAAATGTACAGCAATGCCTGTGTCATGCAGGTGTTTGTACATGGCCAACATTTGCTGAATCAAATAGTTGGAACTAAACGGATCTGATATGGCAGAGAGAACGCTTAAGGATTCACTTACAATGACATAGGTCGTTGGGAGTGATTCGTAGGCGCAGATTTGCAGCGCTTTCCACAGTGCGTACGCTTCGGCAGTGTAAATAGAGGAGTATTCAGGCAGTGACCAAGAGTGTGATTGGTTACTGGTAAACAAAGCACTACCAGTACCTTCATCTGTTTTTGAGCCATCAGTATAAATGAAACGTGCAGCCGGGAATGAATCAGCGATTTTGAGGAATTCTGCTTGGAATAGTTCTTTAGGAGTTTCTTTCTTGTCGAATTCTGAAAGACGCCAGTTGATATTAAAGGGGGGCACAAGCCATGGAGGGACTTCAAGAAAACCTAATGGGAGCACATCAGGTAAGTCACACTCCACACTCTCCACAATATCCTTAGCACGGACCGAAAGTGGCTTGCTCAGTGTCCTCCATCTAGGTATATCCTCGAAAAGGATGCTATAGTTTTTATGATTGTGTTGTGCGCGTATTCTACAGATGTAAGCAGCGATCATCTGACTTCTCCTCGTTGCTAGTGGTACTAATCCGGATTCTACGTAAAGACTTTTGACCGGAGTGGTCGGAAAAGCTCCCAGACTAAGTCTTATCCCGGTATTGTGAATCGGATCTAGTAACTCTAGTGTGGTTCTTGGAGCTGCAGAGTACACAACACAACCATAATCCAGCTTCGATGCAACTAAAGCCTGGTACACACTGAGCAAGGTTCGTGGTTCGGCACCCCATCTACTTCCTGCAAGGACTTTCAGGAGATTCAGTGTTTTGGTACACTGAACTTTCAGGTCGACAATATGAGGTTTCCATGTAAGTCTTGGGTCAAATGTCATCCCCAAGAATTTAACCCTGTCTTTGCACAGAATTTGTGTGTCTTTGACATAGAGCATAGGTCCATAATGCGGTCGGAGTAATCTACAGAAGTGCATACATTGGGTTTTTTCCGCACTCAAAATATATCCGGTATTATTAGTATTTTCGGACAGGATGTTGATTGCTGATTGCAACTCTCTGTTGATGATCCCCATTTTGTTGGCAGCAAAATAGAGTGCAAGATCATCAACATACAGAGATATACTAACTTGTGGACTAATACCGGATATAATTTCGTTTATGGCAATTGCGAAAAGCGTAACACTCAAGGTTGATCCTTGTGGAACACCGTTTTCCAGAGTACGCACTGTAGAAAGTGCGGTACCCACTCGTACTTTGAATGTACGCTCGCAAAGAAAAGAATGAATAAATTTAGGTAAGTTACCTTTGAATTCCCATGTATGCAACTTCTGTAGAATTAAATAGCGCCAGGTCATGTCATACGCTTTCTCTATGTCGAAGAAAACGCACACAAGGTGTTCCTTATTGCGAAATGCCGTTTGAATGGTATTTTCTAGGAAAACTAACTGGTCTGTGGTCGAGCGGTATTTTCTGAAACCTGATTGGTGTTCAGAAATCAGGTTTTGGGTTTCAAGACACCAGACTAACCTGTTGTTCACCATCTTTTCCAGTAGTTTTCCTAGACATGACGTTAGGCTTATAGGCCTATAACTAGAGGCAACGAGAGGATCCTTCCCTGCCTTTGGTAATGGAATAATAATTGCCTCCTTCCATTTGCCAGGATATTTGCCTTTTTGCCAGATATTATTGTATAGTGCAAGAAGAGAGAGCTTGAGATTAGGAGGAGCGTGTTTCACCATTTCGTAGGTAATGGTATCTAAGCCAGGAGATGATGCGCTGACTTGACGTAATACCTGATCAAGTTCGGTAAGCGAGAAAGGTACATTATAATCCAGATCCTCGTATGTATCAAATGGCAGTGGGTGTTCTCTTGCCGCTTTGTTGCATAGGAACACTGGATCATAATTAGTAGAACTGCTACCTTTCTCGAATTGATCTGCAAGGTGTTCAGCAATCACAAGTGGATCATCAATCAGGCTATCATCGGGGGCTTTAAGGTGAGTGAGAGTAGGAGAATACCCTTTACCTACGATACGCTTCACTCTTGTCCAACACTCCTGAGTAGGAGTGTCTGAAGATATTTTGGACACGTATGAGTTCCAAGTCTCTTGCTTGCTTTTAAGAATAATTTTCCTAGCATATGCTCTAGCCCGTTTAAAGGCAATAAGATTATTGTCCGATGGTTGACGTTTAAACCTATTGAAGGCAGTCTTCTTCAATTTAATCGCCTGTTGAACCTCTTTATTCCACCAAGGGACGCGTTTTCTATAAATTCCACCCTTAGATAGTGGAATAGCTTGTTTAGCTGCCTCTAGAATAGAATTTGTAATTATTTCCACATCTACATCTATGTCATTGGTAAGAGTTACCTCATTAAATGAGGTAGAATATATTGGCCAATTGGCTTTGGATATAAGCCATTTACGGGGACATATTTGTGGTACAGTTCTGGTGTTAGTGGATAGAACAATGGGGAAATGATCGCTGCCATAAAGATCGGGTAAGGCTTGCCATAAAAGATTAGTCAATAAGCCAGGGGATGCTAATGACAGGTCGATCCTAGAAAAGGAATTTGACCTTGCATTAAAGTAGGTGGGTGCTCCATCGTTTAAAATAACTAAATCGTTACGAGAAAGTAAGGTTTCAATGCGTTGTCCTCGATCATCTACCTTTTCAGAACCCCACAATTCATTGTGAGCATTGAAGTCTCCAAGTAGTAGTAGTGGTGTTGGCAGTTGGTCTATTATTTTTTGCAGGTCTTGGATGGACCAGTCATTATCTGGGAGGTAAATACTGCAAATGGTTACCTGCAGTGGAACCGTAACCTGTACAGCTACTACTTGAAGATCAGAGTTAATTTGTAATCGGGAGTAACGAACATTGTTTCTCAAAAACAGAGCAACACCACCTCGCCTCCTGATATTGGGAATGACATCTTTCCTGACTATTGAATAGTCTTTTAGGTTGTATGGCTGGTTAGGTAAAAAGTGTGTTTCTTGTAAACACATACACAACGGGTTGTATTTATTTAGTATCATTTTCATACCCCAATAATGATACACTGTACCACAAATGTTCCATTGAACAATAGTATCCATTAGATGTAGAAATGGAAATAATTACTTTCTCTTTTTGCCCTTAGGCCAACCCTTAGGTCTTTTCTTCCGTGCTTCCAATACAGCTTCAAGAAGGTCGTCATCGCTGTATGACGGATCCAAATCATCCGTTTCCTCTGTGTAATCAGTTTTTTGCTTTTTGTAGGTGGCTCCAACAGCAACAGTTGAAGCACCATCAGCACTTGTAGACCTTAGTCTTCTCTCAGTAGAGATTGGACGTGCCTGGGCTGGAACTTTGAAAGCATCTTTCGTTACAAAGAACGCTTTCATTGCGCCGACTAGAGCTGGTATTAGTTCCTTAGAGAGATCTGATAAGTCGATTTTAGAAGATGGAGTCGTCTTTGCCGCTTTCGCATATGAGGTACCAGGTGTAGGAGTTCTGACAATTACTTTGGATTTTGCCTCATGATAAGAGATGTTCTCCTTGGCTCGAATCTCTTGTATTGCCACTTCTTGTTGATAGGTTGGGCAATTTCTATCTCTCGCACTATGATCTCCTTGACAATTTACACATACTACCTTTACTGGACAGTTACCTTCATGTTCCGGTTTTCCACATGAACATATTTTATCATTTTTGCAATTCTTTGAAGTATGTCCGAACTTCTGGCATTGGAAGCACCGCATTGGTGCTGGTACGTAGAGCCTGACTTTCAAAGAATAAAATGCCACTTTGATTTTTTCAGGTAACTTAGTCCCGGAGAAGGTAAGTATGTGGTTTGCCGTATCCCTTAGCTCCTCACCAACCTTGGTTTTTATGCGCCTGACATCAGTGACGCCTTGATCTTTTAGTTCCTCCAAAATTTCCAAAACGGTGCAATTTAATAAATCCCTGCAGAATATTACTCCTTTGCATTGGTTCATTGTTCTATGAGCCGTAACAGTAATATCAAAATCACATAGCCGTGTTAGATCTAAGAGTCTAGCCGATTGCTTTGCCGAAGTCGTCTCCACAATTAAACCATCTCGAATTTTTTTAATATTTTGAACTGTGCCAATTTTTCCGTACAACTCTTTATTTATAAGGAAGGGACTGACCTTGTCAAAGTTCCCTTCTTCTCGTTTAATGACCAGGAACCGGGGTTGCACCACCTTTTCCTGGCTCATTGTGC